>BGPR01000290.1:309429-329353 GCA_013235015.1 Araneus ventricosus
ATATGTTACGTAGACTGGCATGTAAATCTTGAATTTTAATTGAATAAAAACTTTTTAGCTCTTGTTGAAATATAATTTTTTTTCGTGTAGATCAATTTATTGGATTAGAATATGCATATTGAAGTGTAATAAGTTGCATGCTTTACATTTCAAATAATGAAATTGGTTGAATAATTATTCATTAATTAATTTTCTTTCATTTCAAATAATGAAAGAAAATAATGAACATTATTTTCTTTCTTTTAAATGTGGAATTTTGAAGAGAGGGCTATGTATACAACATAAAGTATGCTGAATAAACAGAAAGAATAAAAAAAGAATATCAGGGGTACCATCAGATTCACCTCCATTGATTTTTCAATGACCTGAGGCAAAGGCAGACACTCCATCTAGGGAGGTAATTTTTTTTATCGTTATGGAAAGATCACCTGAAGAGTTTTACTGGAAATTTCTTTGAAATCTCTCCTCAAATGCATTGAGGCGAAGTTGTTAAAGCACTCAAAGCATTCAAACTGTAGCAAAATGATGAATTTTGTGTAACTGAAGTATCGATAAGAACATATTTTGTTTGGTATCCAATCTTAATAGATTTTAAAGTGATAACATTTACTTGGAAAAGAATTTTAAGTCTTCCGATGATCTGACATCACTTTTTCATTGAAAGTATATTATTTATCAATGAATGGTTCCTTTGATGGTTGTATTTTCTAAGAAGTTACATGAATAATCCTCTTTATATTCCATTTAAGTAGGAAATGACGTTTTTATTCACAATCTGGATTGCAATATTCTCTCCATTCTCTAAGTAAACCATTATTCCACAAACATATTAACAAACGCATTCAAAAGTAATTAAAAGACAAGGAAAAACATAATTTTTGTGAAAAATATTTTGCGAATTTAAGATAATGGCTAAGGAATCAAACACGTAAATTATAAACATGTCTTAAATATATTAATCAAAAACAGTTATAAAATTATTCTTAATTAATTGGTGTAAATTTCAGGCTGTCACGTGCCAACAAAGTGAAGCAATCATACTATAGACTAGCTATTTCCAACAATTTGACAAGCCTACTACGGTCATTGGACAGCCTCAGCAAAGTATTCTTCCTTAAGAAGCTGCTGGAATAGTATTTCGTGCAGAAAAATGTGCGGCGTACTCCGCTTTCCGTTTTAGCTTGTCGCGAATTGGACGTGGTATCACGCTTTGTCCCAGCAAATAGAGCGGCATATGCCGCTTTGTCCACGAACGTGTTAAAAATCCACAAGTTTTAGTTTTCTGGCCGTAGCATTGTTTCTGTACAGAAATCCGTCAATTTTCTGAAAGCATGTGAAATACGTTACAGGTGATTTTTTTTCCATTTTGCAAAAATTAGAAATCCCTTGCAAAGGTATATAAAATCTCATCTCGAAACGATAAAGTACGTTATTTTAAGATTTCCTTTCCAACATTAGCAAAATAAACTTTGCGACTCTGAACGAAGAAACAAAGGAAACGCCTGCTTTTAAGTATTGGTAACTTACCGACAATAGAATTGTTAAGCCTCCGAAGCGAGAATTATTCATTCTTAGCTTTGGTCGTTCCGGAGAATATACGTTGTTCTGAATGAAAACGAATAAAAATGGAGAAAAAGGGAATTACTTCGAGAAAAAATATTTAAATCTTGTTGACTATGAGTCGGAGCGTGTGTAAATAAATATGAACGATAGACAAAGTGCTTCATATTTTGCCTTTTACTCAGACTATGAAAAGTCCTTTTTCCATTCATCGTATCGAATGCAGGCATGCATATTACGAGAATTTTGAGACAATGATCTTTTTGCGAAACATTTTAAACAACACAATTTTTAAACAACAAAGTGGTTCAAATTTAAGAAATCAGAATTATTATTTATGAAATATAAAGCAAGTTATATTTTTATACTTATAGAGTCAATAAATATGTTTCCCTCGAATAAATAACAGAAAGGCAAAAATATTCACAGAAAGGAATAATATCAATAGAATAAACCTCTGTATCTTTATTTTTATTAGCTATTGTAAAACTTGAAAATAAAAATAAAATACAACCACGACTGTGTACTTAGTTTTTACTTGGAATTTTGAATTTTATATTTAATTTTAATTGAATTTTATTTGAAATATTCTTTAAAATTAAAAACACTATGTTTCAATCTTCTACTAGAATAAAAGCAAACATCTTTGAATGCAAATATTAGAATTTTACTGTAGCTAAGTATATTAAAATGTGCTAAATATTTTAAAAAAATTCACTATACGAATATTAAAGCGATCTTTGCCATTTGAATATCAAAATAACAATTAAAAAATTATTTGTTTCAAAATACAAACATAGATAAACAACCTAAAGCAGAAATATACAAATGCAAATTCCTACAAGAAAGCCTATTTAAAGCACGTATTAATAGTACTTTTAAACAGGGAGAAAAGAGACAAAAGCATTAAGCGTTGGGTTTTTTTTCCCCTGAAACATTTTATCCGAAAATCTCCCTTATTTTTCAAGTATTTGTATAGAAAATGTGTTGTTATTTTTTCAGTATTTCTGTAAATATTCTTTTACACAAATAAATAATCACAATTTTTGTCAGGACATTTTTCCCATCACACTGGGAATTATTTATGAATCAACACTTAATTCACAAGAAGAAATCACGTTTCACAACCATCTCGAGAAGGTTGACGAGTTCACTCCGATAATTCGACAGTCTCAGTCATATATCTTTCCTTCAGGGAAAAAAATTTTATTTATTCATTTTAGTAACCTCATATCTTGTGACAGCTCGAGGAATAAGAAGTAGATAGCGTAGCATTTGCTTCAGACTAATAACGGGAAAAATATATTTCCATTTAGAATACTGGAAATACGTTAAGAATAAAAAGTAACGTAAAACTAGTTTACACTTCAAAAGAATTCGACGTCTTCATTTAAGAAGAGGGGGGATATCTAAAACTTCAGTAATAGTATTTTCGGTTTGGAGAAAGCGGCAACGCTGGAACACGCTTCTTGAGTGGCAGATAACTAGTTAAACAGAAAAAAGAAATGTTTCGGAAAAATGCTCAAAACTGTTTACCTTCTGGTCATGAGCCAGGTATTTCTTTTCCAGTATTTGAATTTTTTTTAGCTTTTATTCCTTTCTGCAATGGTGTAATTCCCATTTCCAGTTCTGACCATCACGGATGAAAGAAAAAAAAGGCAACATTCTAGTTATAGATCTTAAATTACATGTCATTTCCACCTTTTAGGAAAATAAAATATCCTTATATAATGGAGATATAAATACGAATTAAGGGAAGTTTTAATTGTGAAAGAGTTAAAAATACAAAAATAATAACAAACAACGATCAGGAGTAAGAATCCGGTGGATGACGTCATCAGAGGCCATTCATCCATGCAGATTCCAAACCAGAATAGGTTTCCTCTAGAGGAAAAAGATTTTTTAATATGAATTTCCTCTCAGGCCAGAACATATCCCGGAATATATTGGAATGAAAAACATTTATCTACAGAAAAGAAATTTAAAACAGTCTTTTAAACAAAGTATGAAAAGAAGGGCTTAAAGTCTTACCTCTTACTAAAGCTGTGGAGTGGAAGAAAAGAAAGAACGCATTACAAAAGTCAACTTAGTAAATAGGTGTGTGCACCTATCTCCATCTAGTGAGAGATACACTAACTAAAAACTTGATAATTTTTTTGTAGATTTTTCATAATTTTTTTTGAGGTTCTTATTTCCTTTTTCAGTATTTAAAAAAAAATTTTTTCATGTATTTTTATATTTTTATTTTTTTTGTAATTATTTAGATCTAGTAATTAAAATTTTAGATTCAGGAATTTCGGTTGGTATCTATGGCAAGAGAAATGACTCTAATTTTAGGGCTATTTCTCTTTGTAATTATCATACCAATCCCAACATAAAAGTCATAAAAAACACCATCCACCCTCAAATCAAAAGAATAAAAAATATCTACAACAATCATTCTGCTAGTGTTAAGGCCATTGATGATTTAAATTTTAATTTAAAGCTAAACGGCTACCCAGTACATTAATTTAAAATTAAGAATTAAAGTATTTTTTAATCTCTCTCAGGTTTTAATTAATTTTTTACTTCTCAATTTCTCCATTGCACTGAAATTGCCTTTAATTCTCAAAAACACACCTTCTAATATTTTTAAGGGCTCACCTGCAAAACTTCCCAGAATTTATAAAAATAATAAAATAAAAAAATGAAAATAAAAATAATGACAAAAATGAAAACAAAAATTATAAAAATGCACTAAAAGAATTTAAAAAAATTAAAATACTTAAAAACAAAATAAAAACCTCAATTTTTTTTAAACTCTTCAAAAAAATTATCAAGTTTTTAGTTAGTGTATCCCTCACTAGATAAAGATAGGTGCGTACACCTATTTACTAAGTTGACTTTTGTAACGGCGTTCTTTCTTTTCTTCCGCTCCACAAGTTTAGTAATTTCTTTTCTTTGTGGATAAATGTTTTTCTTTCCAATATGTTCGGGCCTTAGAGGAAATTAATATTAAAATCAGACCGTAAAGTCTTTTTCCTCTACAGAAAAACTATTCTGGTTTTGAATCTGCATGGATGAATGGCCTCTGATGACGTCATCCACCGGATTCTTACTCCTGGTCGTTGTTTGTTATTACTTTTTGTATTTTTAACTCTTTCATAATTAAAACTTCCCTTAATTCGTATTTGCAACTTTGTACTTTGCAATTTTTCCTGGATGATGCAGCACTTGGACACACCAATTAAATTACTTCTATTAATTTTTGTCTTTTTAGATATTCAATCCTTATTTTGTATTTTATCGGAAGTTGCAGCATTTAGAGCCAGTCTGTTTAATGCAGTTTATTATTCATTTTTTTTAATTATTTTCTGTTGTTGTTTTTTGTTAGTTATCTTTCATAATATTTTTAATCTCTTCAACGTCTCCCTCTTCTCTCTGGTTCTGTAATTTGTCCGGGTTATTGGATTGAGTAAGAGTTTCAACTCTTCAATTTTTTAATGCTATGCCAGGTTCTGATATTAACTCTTTCATAGCGCATGGCCCGTCGCGCGCTTTAACAAGGCACACTGTGGACTGCTTTCTGCAAGGAGCTTCCATGGACAAAAAACTACTTGCTCACATCTCATACTCAGATCATTTAAAGAAATTTAGAAAATGTGGTAAAGCTAGATGCAAAACATGTCCCTCAGCTTGAGAAGAACAGATTAAAGGTAATAGTGAAGAACTCGAAACATTCTGTAAAGTTAAAAATGTCATTTATTTAATTCAATGTAAGGAATGTATTCTTAATTAATGTAGGCCAAACTTCCACTGAGTTGAGTACCGGAATTAACGGTCACAGATAAACTATTAAAAACTTCAATAAAAACCGTTCATATGATTATGATCTTCTTCATTTACAGTCACATAATTTCAAAAATATTATTATTTACATCCTTGAAGAAAAAATTGTTGATCTTAATAATAGAATAGATTTGGAAAATTTATTTATTTCAAGCCTCAAAACTCTTTTTCTTTATGGTCTTAAAAGTAAATTAAATGGAAAAGGTCACAGTGAATTCAATAAAATTTGTATTTACAACAAATTAAACATTTCCAAAGGTTTTTTAAAATTTTCCAATACATTTAAAGAGACGCTTAAGAGAGGTAAAGGCAAGAGTGGAAAACATTTTATTGTATTAGAAGAATTGTAAAACTTATGTTATCTTGACCATAGCTGGGAAAATATCAACAAAATTAAACAATATTTATTCAAGATAAGGAACAATAAACTCAAATGGTTTTTTAATCATAAATTCGAATATTTAAAATTTATTAATAACAATATTAATTTCACTTTCTTTGATCTCGTTAAATTTAAACTTGAAATAACCAATAATAGTCTTCTTTTTAAAGGTAATAAATGTGAGTTAAAGGAATTCTGTGTTTTTCAATTTCCTTGATATTTTTTTCGAAGAATTGCAGCCTCCTAAAATTATCCAGGACAGTAAAAATTACCTCCCTGTTAAAGACATATCTGTTATTTCAACTGCCTTTAAATACCAATCGGCCCTCAAAAAACAAATCTGTAATTACAATTACCTTTGTAAAAATTTAAATGAAATTGACATTTCACACTGCAATTGTAATGAAGAGGAAAACAAGAATTTTATTGATAAAGATAGGGGACATGTTATCACAGGTAATCAAAAAAAATAAATTCTGACTCTCATCGTGAAATCATGGAAAAAGGATCAAAATTCAGATTAGGAAATCGGGTGAGTATAAAATGAGTGGTTGGTTCCATTGGCAGAGACTTGGACATATTTATTGCAAAAACAGCTAGAAAATATCATTGGCCTATTGAATGCTTTGGTGAATGGAAACATCACATTTTGATGGAAACCAAGCATTTAATTAACATCAAAGAAGGAAAAATCATCAATAGATGTATTTTCTTTGACACGAATCTTAAAAAGGAGATTGAAATCTTAAAAAATAAATTTAATATCAGTACGGTAGACAAAGCAGAAAATAATTTTTGTATTATGTGTAAATTCCACTTCAAAGAGATTATGGTCCATGAGTACAATTCAAACATCACATATCAACTTATTAATTGCAGTAAAATAGAACTAGACAAAAGAAGCCAAAAAAATAAAATCAAGACAAATAATTTAACATATTCTTACACTCCCATTAAATTTCACAAAAATCCTTTAAAATTCAGATTTGTTACATGTGGCACAGGCAGTTACAATTTTTAATTTGGAAAATTCTTTAATATTCTTAAAATCATTCTTAAAAAATTGAAAAAGAAGAAAACTTTATAATTAGTAGTAACATTGAAATTCTGAACTTTCTTAAAGATAATAAAATTCATAGCATCAACACTTTTGACTTTGAGAATCTTTTCACCAGCCTCCCACATGTAAAATTAACTGAAGCATGCATAGTGTATCTCTCACTAGACGTCTTTCAAGGGGCTGACGAAAAACGACGAGTAAATGAAAAGAAGCATAATCGAAATGAATTATAATGCATACGAATGCATCGGGACAGTGATGAAACGACCTATAAATGTAATCGACGTATAAATGAGACACACATAAACGCCGCTTTACTGTTCATTGTTTGACCATGTCTTTGAGCATGAGTAAGAACAGAATGTCTTCTTTGGAAATCCGTTTATGGAGATGTTTGGAATTTTTTTCACTTAAATTTTGGTTTCGCAATAGAGTATTGTACATATTGTAATATAGTAGGATTCCTTTTCATAAAAGATAACACTTTCCTAATGATAAAAAGCGAGGAAATAAGTACTCTAATTCATTTTGTCAAATTTGTCCTTTTCTGACATTAATTTTAAGAAGGTTTGACCTTGTATTGCTATTTTGAACAGACAATCCTGATTACTAAACAGAGTGACCTACTCAAATTGAAGAGTGCTATAGGGACTGTATTTAATTACAATTACTTGTTTAATACAATGTGCAAATAAATATCTCCGTTATGCTTTTTTAAAAAATTGCTTTATAATAAAGTTGCTTACTCACTTAATTCAAGCGTAAATTCATTAATTCTTTAAATTAATCGCATTGCATTTATTGTCTTTCACGCTCTTCTTCCTGCTGACTTCAACGCTCTCCCCACCCTTCATTAAGAATCCTTTCTCTATCACTGAGTTGATGACTAATGGTGTCACAATACTTCAGATGTAAAATCAACAAATTAGATAAATTACGCCTACCTCATTTTCCACGGGTTGGGAGCGCTGTTGAGAGCTGGGGATCCACTTTCTGAAATATAATTATTGAATCCATATCCAATGCAAAGGAAGAGAAAGCCACTGAAACAAACACGTCTTTTATTGATGGTGGCGAAATCGCCTCTGGTTATTTACATTCTCCCCGCACAAGAGGAAACAAACTGTTGCCACTCAACTATAACAAAGCAATGGTTATTTACATGATGATAAAGGTTCTTTAAAAATACACACATTAAGAAAAGTTTGATTATATACAAAATTTCACATTCAAAAAAGTTCGAATGTCCATTTGCACATATTATTTGTTTTTGGATTATTTTCCCACCAATTCTCGACTAATATTCAAAGAGCCCTGGTTGAAGATGCCTGCTCTGGATTGGTGGAAATGTTCAAGCGGCCAGTTACGCCACTCGTTGGAAGAGGAGTCGTCACAAATGGGTTCAAAGTGTACGCTGTTCGTCGCAATCCGATGGAACGAGATGCATTCGTAATGAGAATAATTTATTCAAACACCCTGTGAGACAAAAAAAAATCTTCGCATTTCGATTCGAAACGTATCTAAAGTACTCCAAGTCATAACTTTTCAACACAGTCCCCCCCTATCCCTTTCAAAAACTCCCTTCCGCTATCACGATGATTGACGGATTCCAAGTCCGTTCGTCTCATTTCTATGGAATGAAATTTGTTTGAAACAAAAAAAACTTGAAAAATTTCCTCAAACAAGCAGTGAATTGTAAACAAACTATTTTAATCGTGTGCTGTGTAGAGTTTTCTTGGATTTCAGATAAAGTCTTTTTCCCCAACTTCAAGCGGGGAGTTTCGTCTGGAAGGGGTCTTTCAACCTTTTCGTCGTGGGTGGTGGTTTGCGCCTTTTTTCTCCTGACGGAGCGACTCGTTCCTAAATAAAAATCAAAAAAAAAAAAAAAATAGAGAGGTCCCGTTTGGGATCGATGACTGGAATCTGGTGGTCGTCGGTCTCAGACAGAGAGAGGATTTTGCATTGAAAAAGGAAGGATGCAATAAAGCGGAGGGGATGATAACATTTTTTTTCTCGGGCTTGGGCCCGGGGTGTCTGAAGAAAGTGGCGTGCGGGTCCGGGATGAGAAAACCCATGCGGACATGGAAATTAATTATCTGAGAGCCGCAAGGAGCATGAAGTGAAGGTCGTAAAATCTCAGTTTGCGGACTAAATGGCCAGTACAGTATTCCCTGTCGGAGTTGTGGCAAATGCCGACGATCATCACCGATCAACCCGTCGAGAAAGTGTGAGAGTGATATTTTTCATGCGTCAATTCCATCACGGATTGTGTCACGTAAATTTTCACATTTTTTAACCCGGACAATATCATGATGAGGCTGGTGCTACATGAATGACTAAAAATTCACATTTTTTTAAAATCCGGACTATATCCTGATGAGGCTGTTGCTACATGAAGTGACCAGCTGCGAAACTTTTATTTTTTGTTATCATTCATATTCACTGCGTGAACAATCAGCGCAACAGCTGTGTTTGTGTTCCTGGATTCTACACGAGATGCAGATAAGTTTTGGTTTACTATTTTAAATATTTGAATTAAGTTTTAATCAGATGCAAAAGATTCTTATTTTAGTGAGCAGGATTGTTCTATTGTCATGCATGTAAGGAAATTAAGCTAGGGATGAAGCTTGAAAATGAAGGATTTATTTCCAGATGTATTAAATTGAAATTTTATTTTTAAATAAGGTAAATATGTTTCTATAACATGAGTTTTGATAAAGTTAGTTCGTAATGTAATGCATCATATATATATCGTCCTTACATTTAGCAATATTGTACTGTTAAAAAAAATCGTAAATAAGGATTCATGTCAATTGAAATTAAGAAGTTAATTTATTATTAGTACAAGTTATCAACATTTATTTGTAAACGCAAGACATGATTTTATCGATATTTGTTAGAAGATTTTGTTTTTATTTGTCAGTTTATGGATCAGTATGATATTTTTAAAACCGTGTGTTTTATTTGGAAGAAACAATGTTCATTCATAATAGTCATGTTTGTTAATTTATGAAACGAAAACTAGTATAATAATAGGGAGAGTTGGTAAAGTATTAACAAGAATATGAATCAAAATATAGATTAAGTTAGGTAAGGATTAAAATTAATAATTAAACTGTTAGTGGCCACTATCTAAAAATTTCCTCTATATGAGTTTGATATTAATGAGATAAAATTAAAGTGAATTGATATTAATGAGATAAAATTAAAGTGAATTGATATTAATGAGATAAAATTAAAGTGAATTGATATTAATGAGATAAAATTAAATTGAATCAATGCTGAGGATGCAGTAAAGATAATTAAATTTTGAGTGTGAATGAGGTGTTGATTTAAAATTCTCTTATATGATCGGGGTCGACCCCAAATTATTGTTATGTTTGTGTGCTTGAATATATTTTTTTCATTATGTTCCTTATTTTATGTGTTCCATCATTATTCATGTGCAATAATAATTCTGATTTTTCAATCAAGAAGATTAGGATATGTGAAGTATGTTGTAAAATGGCGGAGTTATTTTTTTATATAAATAAATGTCATTAGTTTGAAATATTTTTGTCTCTGATTTATTTGCCACCCCTATGACAGTGATGGAGGTAACTATTTGGTGTAACCTGGGTTAACTTTATAAAATATAACATCTAAAATTTTTATAAAAAAAAGACACAACGCAAACTAAAGATCTTTATGAATTGTTTTGGTATTGAATTTGGTGATTGTTTTAAGGATAAATGAAGAGCTAAAATTAAGTTAAGGTTGCACCTTATGCTTGTTGCTAAGATGTTTCATTAAGTGGAAATTTTTAATTAATGATTTGTGAAATGCTTGATGTTTAATTAAATTTAATGATATGGGACTTTAGGATTGTTTTTCATGTGTAGAGATTCATCTTGAAAAATTATTAGCAGTTAATTAGAGTGTCAGTAAAGCAACAGGTGTAATGTCATTTAAGATCTAAATTTCTAAAAGGTACAATTAGCAAATAATTTAAAAGTTTATAATTTTGCATAATAGTTAAAAGTTTATACATTGTACTTCTAATGTCAATATCATATAAAAGGATTAAATCATTCTTTTCAATACGACACGTGCTCTGTTCGTCAAGTGTATACGCAGCTTTAAAGAAAGGCTTTTATAATGTTTTCCTCATTGAGGGGTTTTTAGGTAAACGTTTTGCAGCAAAATTTGGATGATTCAGTGATTTAATAATTAATTATGATTTTTCGAAATTTTGGTGCGAAGTTTTCTCATAGGTGAGGATACTTTGCACTGGTCAATTGTTTTTCAGTATATTATAAATATAAATTCTCTGGATGCAATTCTAGATTTATTTATTGATAGCCTTGGTGGAAATATATAAGAAAAATAAATTTCATAAATTCCTGATTATAATTACCAGTTTTAAGTCATTGCATTCGGTCAAATCAGGATAGCGTTTAAGAAATCGTTTCATCCAATTATTGCCGGGTGTGTTATTAATATATCTATCTATTACCACACCTTATTAGTAAAATAAACGTTTAATATCATTTTAAGATCTATACTACTGACAGGAAAACCGAAGTACTGAATTGGGCTACACATTGCAACGGTCTTTTCCTTCTCATCGGGGGAAGCCAGGGGATTTCCTTGTTTAGTTATATGAATTAGCTTTCTTTTGTAATAAGCTGCTCATTTGAGTCACCAAAAATATTTCTGCCTCTTTAAAAATATCTTAAATTTGTGAAATCGCCTTAAATCAAGATTCTAAGGTCTCTGGAGAGAACTCAAAATGCTTACAAGTCCCTAACTTCCTTTTATACACCCTGGGTATATCTGAAACTTAATAAAACATTGTTTTTATTATTATTTAATACAAAAATAGATTAAAAAATAAACTGGGGTTGTGTGCTGTTTATCACAAATTTAAATGGTTCAAAGAATCCCTCCTTTTCGGTAAAAAATTATTCCAGGTCCAAAAAATAATAATTATAACTTAACTAAGAATTATAATTGACATTCATAGCAAAAAATTGAAAGCTAGGCGGCTTATTATCTATCACATTTAAATGCACTTACCTTCAGAAATGCCATACTTTCCTAACCAGAGACAGATTTTTCAGCACCAAAATTTTCGCTGAAATATTGGTTCATTATCTTTTCCTATAATCATTTAGGTTTATTTTGTGATTCTTTTAAACACCCTTTGGCTGACAGGTGTAATTTTTAATTACAGTTACAGTAAAGCGATTTTGCTACTTTCTCTCTTCTATATCAAACATCAAAATGATATCTGAAATTCTCAAACGAGGTTGCAGTTCTCAAACATGAAATGGAGCTAAAAAATAATTAAAAAACTTATTAACGATATAATTTATTCAATCCATAATTAATGATGTAATTTTATGATTTTATTAATCAATACAAAAACAAACAAATTTTGACACTTCATTTTGTATCAGCAACCCAATTGTGTATTGAAATAGCCTTATACAAACGTCAAAAATCATTTTACGAAGATTTAAAGCCATTACCAGGAGATAATCATGATATATCCAACTATTGATTCCACCTCATTTCCAAATGAAAGTGTCTAGTATTTTACATTTCCTTTAAGACAAAGAAGACAGTAAACGAAACAAATACTACCTTACTACTCAGAAAACTAAGAGAGTAAACAAAATAAATACTTCCTTATAGCCGGGAAACTATGCTCCGTGAAACACCCCATTTGCTTTCAACCCAGTTCCAACACCAGTAATTCGCCTCCTCCGTAATATCCGGAAGCACCCAAAGGCAACATTACTTCCCTCTCTTTATTGAAACGACATATGAAATTAAACAAGACGAAAAACCCCAGAAGAATAGTCTAGAATGCTCCCTCTTCGATGCCACCACAGGCAGAGAAAGTCACATAGGAGGAGTGAGACGAAATACCAGCTGTTGAAAAGTTAATACGAGTAGTCCCCCACCACTCCTGTGTCAGGCTGTAATGAAAATGGATTTCTGGATTCCTGTTTTTGTACTTACGATCCACGTTCCTTTCTTTTCATTTCTTTTCTATTCTCTTTTTGATGCTGAAGTAGATAAAGTCCGTTGTGAAAACGAGCAGTCTGAATAATTATACAGAAAAAATATTTTCTATTTTTTTTTTGTATTGAACAGCTATAAGTTTTTTTGTTCTGTTCTTCTGTAGACATATATCTTTACGTTGTAAATAAAGTTTATTTTATGTTGCAATTCACCCATCCAATCACCATGTATTACTGCAGTTAGTTTTATCTTCAAAGCCATACCCAGAACATAAATTATCACGTACGAGGGATGCCCAAAAAAGAATTCGAACTTTTAAATTAGAGTACTAAAACGTCAAACTACGAACCTCAATATAATGATATTTGTATCGTTAGTCTTGAATATTCACCTGTACTTCTTTGATATTGTTACATCATTTTTCTACTGTTTTATGAGCCAGTGTTTTGTGAGTTTGGCCATTTTTTTTTCATTTTGAAAATGGAAGAGCAGTAATTTTGTAGCAGGAAAATGTTTTAAAACTGGCTCTATCCAAACTTAAAATGCGACTGAATATCAAGGTGTTCTGCAGAACTGTCCATATTTACTAATGAGTGCGGAATCAAAACCGACCATCCCCGAATCAGCCGAGGTAGCGAAGCAGTAGCTTCGCCTAACATAGCTTACAAATGATAATATAGACTCTCCAATAAGTTTGAATTTGTTTTTTTCTCTGAATTATTGCACTTTTGTACAAAACGAAGAAAAATGTTGAAGTTCTTTATGAGATACTGAAGCATAAAAGATATCCATCTGGGTGGAAGCGAAAGGTGGCAAAACAGCAACGACAGGTTGTATTCATGATAATTTATTTTTTATGCATAAAAACGGATATGAAAGACTACTTTAAGACCGAGAGGAAGATAAAGACTATAGAAATGTCCGTTTTGCCCTGAGAAAAGAGAAGGGGCGACAGAAGATCAGTGGTATTTGAGTCAAACATGAAAGCTGTGATCTCTTTCATAAAAACGCATTAAATATCACTTCTGATGAAGTAAGACTCAAGTGAGAAATTATATCAGCAGTTAACTAAACATCAAAGAGACGTATATACAACTCCGGTACCCATGACGAATAACTCTCAATTCGTGTCTAGTACTTCAGTACCCTATTCAACACCAGTCAATAATGGTTTTGGTTTGCCTTTTGTTCCGAAATGTTCTTCCGAAATGTTTGGAAATTAAACAGAGTATCAAAGCAGATAAGACTGACGAAGGGAACCAGATATTTATGATTGAATCCACGCTACATAAAAAGAGATATGCGGCTTTTTACTCTTAAAGAAGAAAAGAGGGAGGACCTACTTACCTTATGCTTTGACCAAAACTTTGCCTTGCCAAAAGTCCTTGTCCAGTGTATGTATTATAGTAGACAGCCTTACATATGTAACCTTACTATCGGGCACGTCTCATCAGAAGATCTCTTGACCAACAGTAACAGATTCATATACACTTCGGAGGGCATAATTCTCGAAGATGCTTCGAATTAAATGTCTTCATCTTTGTTTCACAGGCTGCATGACAGGTGTTATGGCCATAAGATGTATGGTAGAAGGGTGTGGAAAACAAAGTCGAAACTCCACATTGATCTTTATGCTCCACTACTGGTTGGCCAAGCATGCCCCCAGGCACTTTAGGGATATAGAGTTTCTATTTCCGAGGATTCTTTTATTTTCTAGGACTGGGTGCTCGCACAAATTGAAACGAAACTGAACATCACGAATTTCCTTTAGAAAATGAGACACTTATCAACTTTGGGAGATCGCTTATGATTGGAGTTTAGTTTCGTTATATTAAGGTCCCGTTCTAAAACAACACGAGGGTTATTTTGCGATGGACCTCGTAATTTTGAACCGCGGTCAGATGACAAGTACGACACCTAAGCTGGCAATCCCGCTCCAAACTTTCGCACCATACCAACGGGAGGACGTTTGATCTCCTACATATGGTTTAACGTGCAACAGGCCCAATACACGGAGGTTCTTCGGTGGAATCAGGTTTCGAATCTGGAACCCTCCGATACCGAAGCCGACACCTCACCACTAGGCCACTACGGCTTCCGATTATTATTGGAAGAAAACATCAGTACTGTCATGAAACAACCTGCAAGCTGGCACTTCAAATAATTAGTCAAGGCATTCTTAGAATTCTTTTTGCACTTTCACGATTCGCTACATATTTTCTTGTCAAAATGTCAAGTTCATACTTTATTGAGGTATTTGATTTTGATCAACTCTTTAGGACTACTGAAATAAGAATAAAATAAATGCAGATAAAAGATACCATTGCCCCTATTGCAAAAATCAACCACTAGTTTTGGGAGGATTCTCTCTGTGAATGCAAGAAGTTGAAGAAAAGCTTGGAGTGAAATATAAAAAGAACTATTATGATAGAAAAGGAGCCAAAATCAATGAAAAAATAACATCGATGTTCCGACCGTTTATGGAAGATCATCAGAGTTTCATCTGGCTTTCCTTTGAGTTGACAAATGTTCTAAAAGAAAAAATAGCAGCGATCAAAAGCTGATAAGAAAAAAAGTTGTAATCGATTTCTTTGTAGATAATGTTAAATGTTTCCTTCAGAGTGTATGAGTAAACGATTATTTCTATCTCTGAAATGCATTATGCTTTCACAGATTAAAATAGTTTTACTTGTTAAATCGAAAAAAACTTTCGCCGAATTAATGTTCCCAAAAAGAAGTTCATATATTTATTATTCAATTGATTTAATTTCTCCTGTTATCAGCTATTGTTGCTCATCCACTTTGTATGCAACTCCATCAACAGTGATTCAATGAAAATTAGCGATTAGCAAAATTAAATATTGTAAGTTTCACTTAAAAATCTTACGCATGAGTTGAAAATGTATTTTCAATTCATGGGAGAAATAAAATAATTCAAAATTCACTTACTAATTTAACCTATTTTAGATTTTATAGTTATTAATTTTAATAATGTTTCGCACATATTTATCTATCAGATTTATTTTATCATTCCAGTTAATTAATCTCTAATAAATATCTCTAATGTAATGGACGTAATTATGCGATCAGAAATTATCTCTGAATTTCTGAGATATATCTGTTTTCCCAAACTAAAACATTAAAAATTCTAGTGCAGCATTGTTCCTAAATCAAGTATTCCATTATCATTACTCTTATAGGAAAAAGATTACAACTGGTTTAGTTCTACGAAGACAGCTATAAATGCAGTCTCAAAATAGTGAATCCAGAATCCGTGAAATGGTAATTGGTTTCCAATTGTATTTGCATCCTATTAGTGATGGCCAATGAGTTTCACTCGTTATTTTAAGAAATGGCTGTCTTCTGTACAGAATAATGAACATAACAACTATGTTTTTTTCTTCTAATATCATTTCCGTAATCAATTAGTCTGTTCATAAATTTCTGTCTGTTATTCATAATTGACGAACTGCGACAAAGCGTGAAAATAAATAAAATGAACTACATGAAAAGATGTTGATATAAAAAAGAACAAATAAAACTGATTTAAAGGTTAACAGCATCAAAGGAAACGGCTTTATTCCCGTATGCATTCCTTTAACCTCAGACTATTTTCTCGGAGATTCTCTTAGTTATTATCGAAAATATTTCCCAAATTAAATAAATAGTTGCAAATATTGTTATAAATAAAAATTGGCGGTTTTTGCATCAATTTTAATTGTATTTAGTTTAGTTTTACAACTGTTCAATTTTGTTGTGCCATATAGGAGCTATTACAGATATTGATGATTTTCAGTTCTAACACATAGCATATGGCTGTACTTTTTAAAACATCAGTTAAAAGTAGAGATATTAAACTATTAAAAAATAAATTATGTACTCTATTTTTTCAGATAAAATTTATATTTCTATTTGCACCGAAACTTTTAAAATTAGCCCGTCATATCTGTGCCCATTTTATTTTGTGATCATGTCTTGAATGTATACTGGTGGACAAATGCTAAAGACAATTTTTACGATGCAAAAAATTTAGACTTAATAGGAATACAATGGTTCGCAATCAGTCGCTGAGAATCGTGGGGCATACAATCGTAGGAACTCTCATTTTACAGTGAAAATTCGGTCACGAGAACATTTAGGGGACTATCCACAAATTGATGAAGACGAAAATTATTTTGGCCCACCCCGTTTCACAGAAAGATGATAATGAGTTGAAACTTTCACCATTGGATTTGCTTGGTGTGCATAATGTTTACATGAATTTTGTAAAAATAGCAAAAATATTCGTGAAAATAAAGGTTTCTTTAAAAAATATCCCTAATTTTTCTGCATGTTTTTTGCTCATAATATGCAGAATTTTCAACTAAATTTTACAGAATACTGGACAATATGTGAAAGAAGCATTGTATTAAAATTGAATTAAATAATTTAAAAATTACAGGAAATATGAGCATTTGTAGTAAATAATTTTTTTACTTTCAAGTGCGACACGGAGCGTAATTTTTCTTTCATAACTTCAGAGCCAGATATATAGGGAAACTTACATAAAAATTCCCGTTCAATACTGTTAGTATGCAAAAATATATCGGCAATACAACGAGGTGACTTTCGGTACACTTTAAGAGAAGCTAAACGATAATGGTCCATGCACAAACTGAAATTTATTAAACTTGAATCTTCGAATAGTTATCATCAAAATGCAATTTAAATTATGTATTTAATTTATTAATATAATGAGTATTCAGAATATTCCAATTCCATAAAATTCAATATTACCTACTGTTCCAAGATTCAAGTTTAAAAAATAACAATTTGAGCAAGACTCGTCATCATTTAACTTGTCTCAGAGTGGACCGAAATTCATTTCGCTACAATGCCAATATCTTTCTGAATGTTATCGATATTAAACTGGAATTTTTATATAAGTTGCCCTATATATCTTTCTTTGAAGTTATGAAAGAATTCGCACATGAGCAGTAAAAAATTATTTACTAAAAAACTCTTATTTCCTGTAATATTCACATTAATTTATTTAAATTTTAAAACAAAGCTTCTTTTACATATTGTAAAAATTCTATAAGTTTCATACAATTTGGTAGAAAACTCTGTACGTTATAAGCAAAAACATGAGGAAAAATTAGGGATGTTTTAAAGAAACCTTTATATCTGCAAGAATAATTTGGCTATTTTTAAGAAAATGCATGTAAACATTATGCACATCGAACAAAAAAATTGATGAAAGTTTCAACTCATTATCACCTTTCTGTGAAACGGTGTGGGCCAAAATAATTTTTGCCTTCATCAATTTGTGGAATATCCCCTAAAGGTACTAGTGACAGAATCTTCACTGTAAAATGTGAGCTACGACGATTGTGTGCCCCACGATTCTCCGCAACTGATTGCGAACCATTGTATTCCTATTAAGCTGAAATTTTTTGAATTCTTAAAAATGGTCCTTAGCATTTGTCCACCAGTGTATGTGTGTAAATTGTTTGTTTATAATAAGGCATTCTCTAACTAAGGAAACAATGCTCGAAAAATCTGTTGTTGAGGACATCATAAATGAAAAAACAAGAGTTAATTGAAAAAAAGTCGTTGGAAACGGAAATTGACTAGTCCGAGGCAATGCATTCTGACAGGCTCTTGCTACCTCCAAGAAATTGGACGCTATAAGAAATCAAGGGACTATTTTTAATGCCATAATTACAATACAATTATTTGTTTCCATTCTTAGCTCATCCTAGGATGACTAATAAATTCATTAAACAATTATTAAACTATTCTACGATAAAGATCTCAGTCCTTTAGTATTATATTTTCCAAACTTAGCATCTTGTATTTGTTGCAACATTATAAGTTCTATTCAACATGTGTTATTGTATTCTGACAGTAATAATACCTATAGCAATATAATTTCTAAATTTTTATAATCTTCAATTAGTCAAATGTTTCTCCAATAAAATTCAATATAATCATTTTAAATTATATTTAACCGTCCTTATACGAAACAATCGATAATCCATGATAGTCCATTGTTATATTAAATTAAATATTTATGACTAACCGTCAACTAATCAATTAAACATGAATCCTGCTCGATGATATTAATACTTTTAATTAAAAATCAAAACGGCTGCGACTTTCGTAAATTTTCAAACAACGAACGATTTCAAACCAGTCCTGAAGCAGCAGTAGTTAAGCATGAATACAACAGGCATCTCCTAAATCTCTGCAACTGTAAATACATTTATTTTCAATTATTTTAATTGTTCTGTTTTAATTTTCCTTGTCTATTTCTAGTGTGTTTTATGTATATGTTTCGAATTCAGTGCTATGCATTTGTATTTAGTTGTAAACATTTGTATTGTATTTTTCTTTCTTTATTTTATTTTATTTATGTATTTAGTTTTTGGCCTTTCTTTCAATACAGGTAGGCGTCCTGGCTCCGAGTTCAGGTGTATACTGTGATGAAAAGTTCATACCTTGAGTTGAATAGAAAGAGTTTTTATAAACGCAACTTTATTAGAGTGCTAAAAAATAGACTTTTTCATTTTAATTTTTTTCTTATCAGACCGTCTGAGGACACTGTCACACGGGTGAGCCAGCTATTCGTAGCTTAAGCGTGCGGCCGTCCTCAAAGGGTTAATTTATAATTCATTGGTATAAATGTTATGGAATCCTGAAATTAATTTTTCTTCGAACTTACTATCATGTAGGGCCACAAATAAGGAATAAAAATTTTGCTAAACATCTATTAATTTATAATTATGTTCAGAAAAAATTTAAATAGTATACTGTCATCGGGAATACATAAGTGTAGAAAGTTAAAGAAATCTAGTGCATCAGTAATTTTATGTAAAATCGATTACAAGATTCCATCTCAGCAAAAAGGAAACAGGTTAAATAAAAGTGAGTAAAAACACTATATTTGTAGCTTTTATTTCACTTTTTCTTAAAACCTTAGCCGAATTTTTGAGATATTTCATACTTTTACTCACATTTTTAAAAGGGCTTGTGGCGCTGCGGTCAAGACTTCAGACAGAGAAGTGAACTGACGAGATCGAGTTTAATGTGACTACAAA
>BGPR01000290.1:329363-443630 GCA_013235015.1 Araneus ventricosus
TAACCCCTATATTGTTGTTAGGATGTTTCTGATTTTACGGTCAAATACAGTAATTTTCCCTTCCGTTATCACGGACGCTTTTCATTGGTCAATCGGGATGACGTATACCAACCTGAAGATTGAGCGGGAAAAATGTACGCCATTTGACCACATTTTCTGTCGACATTTTGTCATCAATGCCTGACTTTCTCGAGGAAATTCTGGATCAAGTCCTTATTAATTAGAAGGTGAGATAATTATATTATTCTTTAGCTTTCTGTTGTTTCTTTAGTTTGTTTTATTTTTAGTATTTCGTTATTTCAAACGTAATGTGCAGTGGACTGCTTATAGCTTAGTGATTACTGCGATGAAATATATTTCTTAAGATTTGCCATTAGATGTTAGATTTCTGTTGTTTATATTAAAATGCTGTTGTTGATGGTAATTATTGCAGTATGTAAGTTGAAGAACAATTTTTTTTTGTTTAAGAGTTCTATTTTTTTTTTTTTTTTTCGAATTTCATGTCACCCCAAAATTGAAATAATCATAACGGGAGAGGAATAATTTGTTCAGCAATAGACAGTTGCTTATTATATGTGTTAATTTCTCGCTAATGTTTTATATGTTAAAATAATATTTTGCGAGACAAATTTGAAAATTTCCGTAGCAAAAGTTTACAATTTATATTCTGAAACCATGTTATATTCTTTACACTAATTTCGATTATAATTAGCATTCTATAGTGAAAAAAAAAATTGAAATTCTGTTCAAAATTTTGGTTGCTCTTTGGGTCGTTCCATGTGAAATCAACACACTCTGTGTGCTATTGATATAGACTTGGGGAAAATATCAAAATTTCATCAAGATGTGGTCTCCTTTTTGAATTAGCTACTGCAATGTAAATTTTCAAAAATTTGCCCCAAAATCTCAAACGGAATATTTATTCTTATTTTAACTTTATTTCTAACGATTTGTGTTTTTACCTTTAATGTCTTTATTTTATCTGTTGATTGTTAAAGTATGAGCTAATAAGTGTTGTGCCAAAGTACAAATATGTACGATTTAATCATTTTAGACTATTTACTGTGTTCTTCCTTCAGGTTAGCATTCATATTTATTTTCATGAATTGTAAATATTAGCTTTCTTGTATTATTCAGCTCAATACAGGGAATTAATGAAAAAGAAGCTTCAGTTAAAAAAATTTCTTTACTCCTATAATGTATACCTATTGTATATTTGTACATATATAAGTATGTGTGTGTTTATGTACCGAGTCCATTGTGCACATGTATACACATTGAAGAGCAGTGGCGAATCCAGGATTCGGGTGTGGAGGGGGCTGAGGTCATAAAAAATTTTTATCGTAGTGACGAATGTCAAACCTCATGGCTTATATAAGCCAAAACACTTTAACTTTACAGGCTTTCCTCTCCTGACAATAAAAATAATAAAGAACACTACAATATTTTCGATAATTTAATAAAAAATACAATGAAATAACTAGCCAAAAAAATGTTTTCGACCGCGCCAACGCTACAAGTGCGAGTGGAATGAATAGAACAGTGGAAAATTTTCGAGCCTGTCAAGTCAGAAAGCACAATGTTGTCACTATTTTATTACTATTTTTTTTAAATGAAAACTAAGATCAAACAGTTGTAGTGATTTTAAATTAAATCAAGATTTTTGGTTTAGCTCTGGGGGGGGGGCTGCAGCCAGATAGCCCCTCCCCTGGATTCGCCACTGTTGAAGAGTAATTATCTTTCATTTGTTCTCGGATAATACCTGATACCAAGATGCATCTGTTGTGCCCCTGCAGATAGTTTCAGTGTTAAAAACCAATTTTGACCGTGATGTTCACTTGCACAGTGTGTAGTTAAAATTTCCTCAAAACTAAAAATTATGTTGAGCACTGTCAATGCCATTCTAATATTCATAATGTCAGATTTCCTTGTGTTAATATTATATACAGATAGTTTTGAAATTGTTAATAATTATTCAATCATATATGTTGCATGTTTTCATGCTATATGATTTACTTAATTAATCTTAAGATACATACAAATTTTAGCTTGGAATAAATATTTAAGATTATAGGATATATTTCAAAACATGGTTGATTTTCATTTAAGACATGAGAATTATTGAATAAGTAGACATTAACCTGAAGTTTAGGGTGCATACTTGCTTCATTCCTTATTCATTGCGTGTGATTTACTTCCGTTAGGCAGTTTTAGCCAATATTTGGTACTTTTCTTTTAGCCGGGCGCAAATGTCGCCAATTGTGAACCAAACGCGAGCCAAGTCGCCAAGCGAAGCAAATGACACAGAGAATGATTGTAAGAAGTTTGGCGGAATTCTACATTATTTGGCGATTTTTCGCTTGCACCCGGCTAACAGAAAAGTACCCAATATTTTAATGTTATACTGTAGTTGTTGTAAAGTAATGTGTGTTTTTGAAGTTTACTTAGCATGTTTTGTTCTGCAGAGATTATTGATAATCAGATGTTGCATGTTTTATACAGAGAGAGTAGTAATTATTGTAGCATGAAAATTTTGTTTTGTACTGAGAATGATAAATTATTCAATCATATGTTGCATGTTTTCATAATTGTCATACTAATGTTATCTGTAATGTCATGGACATAAAATATTTAACCTTTACTTAATTGCATGCTCAAGTCTGTGTTGCTTCTCGGAGTAGAAATATCTGTAAATATGTATGTATACATATATATTTATGCAATATGAATTGCCAAATGTATATTACTCTCAAGTTGATATGCATGAATTATTACTGCGTAGTTACATTTTTTGAACCAAATTTTTACCAGTTTTTATGAAAGTATTTTTATTATGTGGATTTATTTTGCAGGTAAACAAGAGCCTCCATGAGGTGCAGAATGAAGCTCCAGTAACTCCATTTATTGCTTGCATTGGTGAGTTCATCACTTAAGTTTATGTCACTACACTTAATGATGTTTATTTTTAATAATAAGATGAAAGTTTTCTGCTACTGTTTAAATTACTTTTCAGCAAACTTAAGAGGCAGATAGTAAACATCAGAATTAAAATTGTAAAGGTCAAGATTTTTTGTGAATTTGTTAGTTCTTGCATGGTTTTAATTGAATTTCTTACCGTTAGATTTCTTGTAGAATTGAGCTGAAAACTATAAAAGTGTCATAAATTCTGAAAACAGATATTGCATCACTATGGAAGGGTGCATTTGAAGAGCTGAGTGGATGAACATGTTAAGTGACAATTAAGCGAATTTCAGAAAACGAGCTTTAAAGTTTAGAGGTTACATTTTTTTTTTTATATTTTTTCACTCGATTTTTGCTGTTCCGGCACTTTTGTGACGAGAAACCATTCAAAATGTTTTATGTTTATTGACATGGTTATAGCTTTTTTAATTATAGAGAAAATTAATCTTTTGCACTTATCATGTTCTTCCATTCACGCGTCAAAAAACTTTGTTTGCTTAGTCATGGAAGAACATGTTAAGTGCATGTTACTTTCTGCACAACGTAATAGTGGTAGATTAAATACATACAAATAATAATGAGTTGGCAAAATTACATTACTATAAAGCTCTATATATTTTCATCACAAGTTGAACAACAAAAATAAAGCAAATTGGATGTTGAAATAGCACAAAACACACAAGATCACAAAATAATATGCAAGTTTGGGAAACAATAAAAATAAGAGTATTAATTTTTTGAAGTATTAATTCTTTGGTTGTCATAAATATTGTCATATTTTTACAATTTCTTTTAACATGGCTTTTTTCTTTTTTGTGAAAATAAAATTCATTTTTCATTCACTTCCTAGTGCAATTTGAAATTTTGTACACTTGTGTGTTCTTGCTGACAATAAACTATTTTAATATTTTCAGAACTCGGTTATGAATTGATTGCTTAACGTAGGTAAATTTTGTTCCATAATTTAAGAAAAGTCAATATAATATTTAATAATACCTATAACAATAAATTTTAAATAAGATTAAAAAGTAGAAAATAATTAAAATAAGG
The DNA here is from genome assembly GCA_013235015.1 of Araneus ventricosus. Taxonomy (NCBI): domain Eukaryota; kingdom Metazoa; phylum Arthropoda; class Arachnida; order Araneae; family Araneidae; genus Araneus; species Araneus ventricosus. The sequence goes on from BGPR01000290.1 coordinate 333,375, forward strand.
AAATCCGCTTTTCAGCTCAATAATAAGAGTGTAGTTTTTAAGATTGATTTTAAAAATAAATGTATAAAATGATTTCGTTGTTGTAGTCATTAAGTAAGGAAAGGCTGAGTTATTAACTATTTTTTTATTTATTATGGGAGAGTAGCGGAATATACATACATCTTGTATGAAAGTTGCAAGTCAAAAGAGAGCAGAAAATATATGCGTTCTCTCAGATAGGGGGATTAACATATAGATACGTGATCAAAGTGAAGGGAATAATAATTATTTTTAGTAAATTACGTAAGTGTTTTAGGGCAAATTCTGGTGCCTAGAAGACGCTATCATGATTTTCTGTGGGTGCGTGAATGCGATTAAAATATTCTTTTAGTAATAAATATGCCAAAACGTGAGATTTAATAAACCTCCAGTGCAAGAAAAAAGAAAAAAACGAAACTGGAGTTTAAGAAAAGTGATTTCGGAATACATTAATATTGTACTAAGATTTTAAAATATATATTAGAATTTAAAGTAAAATTACTTGTATATGTTTTATTATATTATCTCTTAACTTGATTTACTTTCATAAAAATATTTTGCTTTCCATGAATTTCCCTATTCAATAGATTCTGTACTGAAGAGTTTAGTGGTACCCGATGATGGACCTATGAAGCTTGTGATGTGCTTTAATTATCTTTGCATGCATAGTTCTTATATTAATATTTGAATATTGAAGGGATTATGTGTTATCAAGAACTTTTTATTTTTCATTTTCGGATTCCACTTCATAATATTTATGCATAACAAATTTACATCGGTTGCAAATAGTTCAATATAATTATGTTCATCTTGCAACATAATCCTGCAACAAATTGTGCATTTTTTTCCATTATAATTATAAGCATGGAGTTTGGTGTTACATATTTTAACTAGTTACTGTTTTTTCCCCCCTTCTTTCTCCCCAAAATGTCTCATTTTTTATTTTATCCTTTCAGGAAATCTTTATCAGCTGGATCCTGTCTGCACAGTCTTTGTAGAGAAAGTACCTCTGGAACCCACGAACATGATTTTCCTCCATTTCGAGAAATTTTTAAAAAATAGTCTGTTTTGCCATCGAAATGTTATTTTTGTTTTTAAATTAGTTTGATCCAACGTTCTAATAACACTATTATTGTCAATTTTTTCAGCTTATAACTAGAACAGTTCTGTCGGATTTAAAACAAGAATGGTTAAAGTATCTTTTCCCTTTCCCCCCCCCCCGGGCAGTTGAAAGTTATTTTTCTCTATCTAGTTTTCTCCCGCAACACTTTTCTGGAACATAGCTGGCAATTTTATTTGCTGACTGGGGCGGGTGACGTCCTAACCTTATATTGAATGACTTTTCTATGTGTCTAAATTTGTCTATGTGTATAAATGTCTGTATATATTTTTTGTAAGTCATATTTTTAATAAATTGTTTTTTATTCAATTGAATTGCTTTACCTGTTATTTGAACATAATTTCACTAAGTGATTTAAGATTATATTTCATAATTTAATGTTTAATTTATCTGTCGTATACAATTATAATTTGTATATCTGTTCACTGTTTATGTTTGTAATTCATTGTATACTGGAGAAAGAGTGGGGCATCATACCTCTTCATTCTATTACATTACTATTGTGAATAAGATTTAAGAATTCATATATCAACTAGATCAATGTTATATAATTCTGCATACCTGAGCGTTTTTAAACATGTGGGCTGAACAGTGAGAACTTGTTGAGGTTAACTATGTTAAATTTAACATGTTGTGCTTTCCATTAATGGAAAAGTATATTTAACCAAAAAGAAAAACTAAATTTAAAGTCGAATTTTGTTTCTTTGGCTAGTGGTACAAGAACAGTTTAGCCTTAGGGAAAAGAAGTAGTTGGTCATTAACTTAATGCCTATTGCATAGTTATACATTGTCTCTGGTCTAAATTTTTCTTTATGACTGATAAAGTAACTAACTGTACACTAAAAGTTTAGTGTTCTATAATACCTCTACATTATTACACGTATTGAAATGATGTACTAAGTATTTCATAAAATTTATTCAAGTTTTTAAGATATTTTGATTTTGGCTTCTGTCTTTCGAGTATAATTAATTTATTTCTGATTATACATATATACTGGTTTTGAAGAAACCTCTACAGTACCTCCATAATGGGCTCTTCTTACTGCAATCGGCTCCTAACATATGAGCAGGGGTCAGGAACCAATTTCCACTTTTTTTTGGGTGCTAACTTCCAAATTAATAAGCATTTTTGTACGAGCAAATTTCAAAATTTGGATTCGTGATCAGAAATTGAGGGGCAATTTAGGTGGTCAGCATTCAAATTTATGGTCATTTTTATGTGGTCATGAACCAAAATTCTAGGTCATGGTCAGAAGTTAGAGTTACTTCTATTAGGTCAACTTTTAAAAATTGTGAGCAGAAATCCAGAACATAACGAGTAATTTTATTCGGAAAACTTCCAGATTTAAAAGGAGCTATTCGCAAAGTAACGAATACTTTTATACAGACAACTTACAAAATTGTAAGCAGTTGCCAGAAAATGGCAGCCATTTTTATACGGTTAAGCTTCCAAAATTGTGGACAGCAACCGTGAAATCACGGGTACTTTTAAACGGTCAACTTCCAAATTTACAGTCAGTAGCGAGGAAATCACGGGCACTTTTATACGGTTAGCTTCCAAAATTACGGGCACTCACCAGGAAATCACGTTCACTTTTTTACGGTTAGCTTCCAAAATTACGGGCACTCACCAGGAAATCACGGACACTTTTATACGGTGAGCTTCCAAAATTACGGGCACTGACCAGAAAGTAACGGGAACTTTTATACGGTCAACTTCCAAATTTACGGTCAGTGGCCAGGAAATTACGGCCATAGGTTTACGGCCACATTCATAAAATCACGGTCAGAATGTTTTACGGGCAAAATGTATTTTAACGGGCAATGGACGGACCCTGGGCTGCCGGTCACTGCCCGTAATTTTGCGACGAAATTTTTTACAGTGTAGACCGTACCTCTTTCGACAAACGGCTTTCTTTCTTTCTTCATTTGTTGGATTTTCTGTTATGTATTTTTTTCTCAATGTAAGTATTTCAAGGGATGTATTATGATAAAGGATACACGAGTGTGGATTTTAAAAACTAAAAAGTATTTTTAAAGAAACTATTTGAATTAACATGCTTTTACTCAAAAAAATAAAATTTTAAGAAGCAGAAATACTCTTAAAGCTGATAGAGAACGTGCTTTTGTAGATATGAAAAGTATTAGACAGACACTTCTTTATTATTGCAATGAAGGCTGGTTAAATCTGGTTTTCTTTTACTGATTCTTCAGAAACAAAACAACACTAACATGCAGCCCAACACAATCGTGTTGTCATGTAATTTCACTAAGTCTGCATAAAAACTGAATATTTCAATCGGTTTCGTTTTTATTTTAAAACTCTTGGCTCATATTGGATTATTAGTTTTCTTCGTAATTTTTCAAAAATAAAATAACTCGCTCTTTTCTTGGTAATACTTCTTTGCATTTTATTCTAACATAAAAGGATGTATTATACGTTTGTTTCAAAAAATTACTGTCTTTAAATTTGCTCTGGAATCCAACCATCCCACTAGAAAGCACCCACTTTCTATGGTAATGTATATTTTTCGGTTAAAGCGGGAAATCCGTTATTTCATAGAATAACTAAGTATTTCATGAATTACCTAGTTATTTTCAATCCGTTATTTCATAAACTACATATTTCATGAATTATCTAGTTTAATACTTATTTATTCTGTGAAATAACTGAATTATACGCTTTAACGGTAATTTATAGAAACAGTATGTGTTGAGTTACTGCACATCTTTTCTCTACTTTCATTTTAAAATACAACAAAGGACAACTTGCTTACCCATCTTAGTACAGTGGAACCTAGCTTAACAAGCATAATTCGTTCCAGAATCTTTCTCGCAATGCGGAACACTCGATAAGCGAAACAATTTTTCCCATACAAAGTAATTTAAAATATGATAATGCATTCCATGCCGAAAAAACACTCAAACAATTTTATGTATAACGTTTATTCAACGAAAATTTCATACAACATTTTCAAGGAGCCTGAATCATTTTCATCTTTTCTTCTATCACGGAATAAACCAACCTGTAATACGAATTCGATTTGCAGGAAAAATCCGAAATAATTAGTTTATCATTTATGATACATACATAATTCCATTTTACTCGAAAGGTGTCTAGAAACATTTGTTTTTGCAGATGCACAAAATTTAGCGATAATGCAACACACTGTTATCAAATTTGTAGCACACATAGCTATTGCCTTATTAAGATAATGCCTCTCAATGTACGATGCAACAGTTTGCCATGCTTTTAGCCTTTCTCTTATTGCGCCAGAGGATTTTTGCTTTGATGTTACCTCCTATTCCTATGACAAACTCTCCGTCTTGCTCTGAAACACAATGCAACTTCATTAAGTTCTTCTGTGGGCAGCTGTGCTCGCCCACTAGCTCATCGATAGCATTCTTACCCACCCCCTGTTCCATGATCTAGTCAAAGGCACAATCCAGTTAATTCCCCTCTCCTCGCCACTCGTTAAGCGAGTCATTTGTTTTTTAACGATTCGTTTTGCTCGTTCTGCTAATTACTCGTTATGAGAGGTGATGGTTAAGCGAGTTCCACTGTACTTGAAATGAGAATAAAGTGCAAAAGCAGTTTTTGAATCTTGTCTTCATACACTGAACAATGTAGGCGGAGTTGAGAATCGGGTTCTTCCCATCTATGTAAAATATTTTGTGGAGAATAATGTATCGTTAGCATTATAAATAAAAATTGGTTAATGTAACATGTCTTTCTATGGTGCTTGATAAACAGTACAAAAGAGCCGAATAAAAATTTTATTTCGCATGTACGAAGAAAATGTACAGATCCATATTCACATAAAAACTTTTCAATTAGAATTATTTTCGAATTAAAAACGTATGAAAATTAATATTACCTGAACATGTGTGAAGAAAAATTTACGCTTAAAAATTCAAACAAAATAAAATTTCTAGTTAATAATTTCATTTTTAAAGAATAAGGATGTTCATTTTATTTACGTAAATCCTTTTTTCTAGCTTTCAAATAAAAAAGTAAATCGGTTAGTATTCTCAAAGCAAAATAGATAATTTATATATAAAACTCTGTTTCATTTCATAGCAAAGAAAAAATCTTGAAAATTACAAGTAAAATCCAAACTCCAAGATGATCAAATACAGAATTCCTAGTTTTTATTCTACCTTCGATAAAGTAAACATTGCAACTCTGGGGGGGGGTGTGAAGGAAACGTTTTTTCATTTGTATTGCCAACATATTAAAATAGGAATTTCAGGACTTCGAATCGAGAATTATTCATCCACAGCTAGTGTCGCCCTATTGCATGTGTTTCAAGAATTTACACTATTCTAAAAGAGAGTGAATAGAAACAGCAAAAAAGATATACCGAAAGAAAATTTTAAATCTGGTTCTATTTGAGTCGTAACATGCGTAAATAAATACGAACGATGAACAAACAGTTCCAGTTCTTGCCCTTCATTCAGATAAAAAAAAGAAACTTTCATTCTTTCTTATCTGGACGATTGCAGACTTCCTTAATACAAGCACTCAGAGAGAATTTCATTTTTTATTCATTTTTCTTCACGAATTTTCTATGAAGAAATGCAAGAAAATATCAATAACTAATACAAATGGAAAAAGAATATTTTTTGCATAAACAGACATTTAAGGTTTGCTGTTCCTATTTCGTATTCATGAGAAATTTTGTTTCTGTTTTTGAAATGTGAATGCCAGGTTTTACTTCTATATTTCTTAGCGCATGCTTTTACATAACTAATATTACGTTTTCTTCAGTTCTGTTTGGTATTTTGTTTATTGCTTTCCCCACTTGTGATACTAATAAATTTTTCTACGCAAGTGCATTTCGCCTTAAACCGCCAACCATGGAGTACATTTAAAAAAAAGAATCGCTCATGAAAAATATAAAATGTCCATCTCTGTATCATTTATTCAATATTTTTGTAACAATATTATAGGTGTCAGTGACTATAGGTTCTTTCTCAGTTTGACCGGAATCTGTATGCCACTTCGACTTTAACTTGCTGTTAAAATACCATCCAAAAATTCAAATAAGTGTCATCAGTAAGATATGGTTTTTTGGATTTCTGAAATTATAAGGTTTATATTCTGTATTAATTTTTAAGGAATACATAGTCTATTAGAGTCTTACAAAGAGACGCAATAACCATTTTTAGCATCAATAATTTGTAAAAAGTGATAATGTTTCATCAGATGAATGAAATGGTTAGTTAATTATGTTGGTTAGTTAAAATTATACTGACTTCCCGTTTCGAAGTAACATGAGGGCTATTGTGGGACGGACCTCGTAATTTTGAACCGCTGTCAGATGACGAGGACGACACCTGAGCTGATGGCCTTCTCAGGTGTCTCCTTGTCACTTGACGGCTGTTCAAAATTACGAGGCCCGTCCCGAAATAGACCTCATATTGCTTCAAAACGGTTTAAAAGTAATTAAACTAAATTTGTAAATTCCAAATGGGCGAAATTGGAAAAAAAATGATTTGACCTATGAGTCATGCAGCCAAAAGTTCTCTTTTTCAATCAATGAATATCATTTTATATAATGCAAAATAATCAATTTCACTCACGTATTAACACTTCGAACGTGTTGTCTTGATATTTTTCTATGATAACATTTGAAAATATATTATTGGAGAAAAATTATTTGTGCGTTATCTCACATGTCATAATATTATGTATTCATCGATGCCAGCTTCGTATAAGTATTAATATTTCTTTGATTTCCTCAATTTTATAAAAATCTATATTTAACTGAAAAAATAATTTTCGCGCAGATAAATGTATTTTATATTTTTAACGTACTTCAATATGAACGCTCATGGAAATAAAATGCATAAATATAAATAAATATAATATTTTCAATGAACATTATATGCGGCTTCTATTATAACTATTATAAGAATATATGAATCGCCCAGTCTTTTGATGTGAAATTTCAAAGATTAATTGAGATAATTGATAATTTTCACAGATTTGGACTAAAATTTTATAAAAATCTAGTATTCTGATATAATGGCTGGATAACGAATTTTATTCATGCATTTCTGTTTTAAAGCAGTCTTATAGTACACACGGACAGACAGAAACCCAGCGGAACTGCAAAACTGTTCTTTTCGGATTCGGGAATATCTAAAACTTCGTATTTCAAGAGGTGGAATTTTAATCCATTACAATATTTTTATGATATATACTTCCTATAGCAAACGGTAAAAATTCATGTAGATATCGTTCAAAAGACGGAAGAAAAAAAATCATTATTCCGTACAATTTCCGCGCTGTATATAGCTAAGGTTCATTGCCTATGTATTGCTAACAACGACTATAATAATTATTTTGTTGGAGAATACAATAATTTTTTTAAAAAAAACGCTTCTGCACCTCTTCATTCTTTCTCTTTTAAAAAATTAGTGTTCTAAAATTTCAATACATTCTCAACCTACTATATTATCTATTAAAGCCCAAGCATCATATCTGGTTCTGTTTTCATACAATAATATATTAAGAAGTAAAATGAACAGTATATGAAATATAATGAATTAGCAACTTGATTTAATACGCTTGGATTGATATCATTTGAGGTTTTTGGGCTGATTTATTATTTCAAATTTCCTTTAGCTAAAGACAGAGGAATCCGAAAATAAAATTAATACTTTTAATAATGTGACAAACAAAGAATTTTCGCTTGTATTGTTGAATTCACGTATCTTTAAAGGTGATACTCACAAATACTTTTTTAGTTTACACATGGTTTTGACGCAACAGGACGAATAGAGGCGGATTGCGTAATTTCAAACATTGGCTACGATATCTCAATCAATATACCTCTACCAAATCTTTCAAACCGCAGCAAAAGAATATTGTGAGTAGGTACGTATTTCAATAAAATAGCGGGCCTAAGATCTAAAAATTAAATCCTTGTATTGTTTTGAATAACGAACATTAATAAACAATTTCTGCTTAAAATTCGCCGTGTATCTTCCTATAAAATACTGGAAACTAAAGTATATATTTTTGTAGAAACACAAGTAATGGTCTAAAAATTTGAAATCCTAAAATGAGCGACTTATCAGTAGCTTCACAAAGAACACTAGAAATTAACATTTGGAAGGATGGTCATAATGATTTCAGAGCGCAATCTGGAGTTCAGAATACCTGAATGGGAAACATATGCTGCGTAGCCTGGCATATAAACCTTTAATCATACTTGAATTAAAACTTTTTAGCAGTTTAAATAAGAATGAGTTTTTCCCCTAGATCACTTTATTGGATTAGTATATATACTAATACTGAAGAGCAATACTGATTTATATTTCACACACACACACACACACAAATTGTGTGTATGTGTGTGTGCGCGCGTGTGTGTGCATATTGTATTATTGTATATGATATTATTCTTTTTCTTTCATTTTTGCAGCGATAGAAGCTCTGAATGCAACACTATTTATGTCGCCCTGTTTCGTGAAACAAAGAATTGAATATACATAAGCAGAATCACAAGAAGTACCATCGATTCGTCCCCATTTATTTCTCAATTACTTGAGGCAAAGACAGCCACTCCATCTTCGGGGATAAATTGGGTTTTTTTTTATCGTTATGAAAATATCACCGAAGAGCACCACTTGAAATTTTGCTTTGAAATTTCTCCTCAATTGCATTGAGGCTAAAATGTTAAGGCTCTTAAATCGTTCAAAATTGGAGCAAAACGATGAAATCAAAAGAACTTTGGGTAGCTGAAATATCGATATATTTATGTTGTGCCGTGTTGTTGTCAATTATGTGTTTTCTTTTGTTTAAATCAGTGTGAAATCTCTTTTTTTATTTTTGTTATCTGTAACTTCTACCATTTACTATGTGTCTATTTCATTTGTTTATTTATTTGAAATTTTTCTGTGGGCATCACATTCTTATTAATTTGTCCTTTTAATTGGTAACGTTTAACTTTTTTCAATTTAAATTTTCTTTCAATATTTGATGCAAATCTTGTCTCTATTTTCACCATGTCTATCCGTCTACTGGAATGTTCTCATCTCGGAGAAACAACCTGCACTCTAAACTTTTAAGGTTGAGTCGACTCTAATGGGTATTGAATGAATGAAGATGAACATATTTTGTTTGGTGCAGTAGCTTAATTGATTTTAAAGTAATACCATTTACCTGGTGAGGAGTTTTAACATCATCGTTTCTTTATTGCAATTATATTTTCTAAAAACGAATGATTCCTTTCATAGTAGAAATTTCTAAGAAGTTTACATGATTCGTGATTTTATTCGTGGTTTTGCCCATTTACGTATGAAGTGGAATATTCTTTCACTCGCCTGGATTTCAATGTTGTCTAATTATTTTGTGCAAATCATTCGTAAAATAACCACATTAGCAAACACATCGAAAAGCGGATGAAAAAAAAAAACAAAAAAAAAAAACATAATTTTTGACAAAAATCTCTTTCAAAATTTAAAAAAAATTGTTATGAAATAAATCACATAAGATGTGAACATAAACGATATATAATATTCATAATAAAGAAACATTTCATTAAAACTAGAAAAGAAACATTTCATTAGAACTAGAGGACTTTGCCCCCTGCTCGCTAAAGCTCGCCAACCCCCAGGAGGATTGCAACGCAAACCCTGCTCGTTTCGCTCGCTACAATGAAGACACTGCGTGTCCTAGCACAGTTTTTGTAAAATATTTATATATATATTACACCCCCTGCTCGCTCCGTTTGCCAGCCTCCAAGAATCATGTTGTGATTCTTTCGGGATCACTGTTTGATCCCAGCTCACTTCTCTCGCCATACACTTATGTGTTTCTGCTAGTATTAGGAAATTATAGGTACATAAATTACTAAAACTAAATTTAAATTATTTGAAATTTTTTTCAGTTTCTACAATTAAAATCTTCTGGTAGTATATATATATATATATATATATATATATATATATATATGCTTAAACTTGATTTTTTGTTCAAGGTATCTTTAGCATTTTCTATTTTTAAGATTTTATTTGAAATTGTTGTATTGTTCAAATAATGACTTTTTAGTATAGGATTTGATTCTTGATATGTTTTGTTTACTTTATTTCTGTATGATTATATACAAGTTATATTTGGATTTATATTATATATATATATAAATGTTAGAAAGAAATTTTAATATTAATATTTATAATTCAAAGATGATTAAAAATCAAAATTATTTTCATCAATCAGAAATCAGTCATCTAAAACTTCTTGGCATACACTTTTGACTATTTCTTCAACAGTTTATTTCAACATAACTTCATTCCAATAAAATTTTAAGTTTAAAACTGATAAGATAGCCTTATTCAAATTTTTTTAAAGCATTGCTTTTTCCATCAAAATTTCAAATATGTCCTGTATACAATAAAATACAGTTCAGAAAAGCTTCCCCACTTGTATACATGCTTATTCCAATAATTATTTACTCAAAAAAATGATATAGTGTTTTTCTCAGTATAGTCATTTGTGTTTTAAAATCTCAGAAAATTCCAGTTGTCGCAGAATGATGTAACCCATCTTGCAACCTTTTAGCTAAAAAAGGACAGTTTAAAGGAAATAGTGGCTTGAAACATGTTCATATTAACTATTCAAAATTAAAACCCATAATAATTATTTACCCTTAGCATTTTAAAATTGCCTTTTTCAAACATCGTTTTTTCCAGTAAAATCTTAAAATGCACTTTTTTAAACGAAATGTTGCTTCCACACATGTAAGCAGATGCAAATCAGACAATTTGAGCTGTGTTGAGATAAATAAACCAATTTTTCAGAAACTTTTAGCTAAAAAGGACATTCAGTATTAAGCAAATATTCATTCATATGTCTAATCCAAACTGTACGACTCAAACTTATTTACTTCAAACGATCTAAACTCAAAAAAAATTTCGTTGTTTCCGACTTCAAACCAATTCAAGAATTTGAATTTGAATTAAAGTGTTATGGGATTTGAAGCAACAAATGCTGTTATCCCCCAATTCAAGAATCTGGGCGTCAGGGTTGAGATTTGTAAACAAACTGATCGTTGTCAATAGGGAGAAAGAAATAAAGGTCCTTTTTGCGCCACGCATAAACGTTTTACATAATATAGATTGACAGGAAAATTCGGTATTCATTTAAAAAGCAGTTTTATTTTTTTCGTAAACTCTACTTTTATGAAATAGCTTATATTTAATTCACATTAAAAATTGTTTTCCTATTAATCTTTCAATTGAGTTTTTTTAAGGAAGAAATGTTTTTAACATAAAAAAATATTGTTAAAAAACATTTTTTTAAGTATTTTTTTTAGTTCATATTCACCAAAATAAGTCAATATCACATCAAATTCTATTAAACTTTGTCAACTATTATTAAAAAAAGACAGACAATATAATTTCAAAACAAACAACTAGCAAAAAATATCTAAATTTAAAGTTGAGTCATTATTTGAAATAAAGAATTATCGGATTTGAAGCAACAAAGGTTGCTATCCCCTAATTCCAAGATAGACACAGTATAGTTCGTTCCAAAAAGACGATTCCGTAATAATGATTAGATCATTCCATAAAGAGTATTTATTGTATCGCTCTTTCCATGCAGAAGAAATCCGAATTTGATGTTGAGCCATTATTTAACGAAGCGATATTGTAAACAAAACAACACAACTTTCTGTCTAGCGAAAAGAGCTTCTCGCTTGCCTTTAGCGTGGCGAGAAAAAACGGTCGAAACTCCGCGAAATTCCACTAGGGATTTCGGTACCGAAACGATTTCGAAAGCTTCGTAGTATCGCATTTAGCTGACCTCGCGAAATGTGACGTCACGAGTGGGAGAACGAGTCATTTTCTCGCAAGAGAATGGTTTTCGGTAGGATCGTGGTAGAACCCCTGGTTTGGGTTCGGATTTTATGGGGGATATTCTGTCAAGGGTTTTATGCCTCTCAGTTTCATTTGTGCAGTTTTGGATAAAAGAAAGCGTTATCTTTCCGAGGTGTAAATATGTAAATTTATAAATGATCCCTTTATGGATTTTTCGGATTATAATGACAAGAAAATAAATTATTAGATTTCTTCAGATAGTTCTCAATATTCAGATTCTTAATTAGAAGAGGATAGTACTAATTTATCGGTTCCAATTCCGTCATATCAGTGGAGTACTTAAATAGAAGATTTTTCATAAGGCTTTGAAGTGCTAATTATTACAATCTTTTTTGAAGTATTTTATTATATTAAATGTAAATATTTATTATTTCCTATGTTTTCATATTTCGTATCAATAATCTATTGTTTATTTAGGTACTTTCAATTATAGTGAAATACACTATATTTTGTATTTTTTTATTATTAAAAATCAATTATTTTAGTTAAACTTTTTTTTATAATGAATAGACTATGATATCTTTTATCACATATTTAAAAATGGCTTCATTTTTATGTAAAGGGCACTTTTTATGCATTATTATATAACGCGCTCTTTTTACGAAATTGAATGCGTGTTAGGCTTAGCGGGAGAAAATGCTTCGGCCGGTGGGCACGGTCGGTGCTTGCATGCTTCCATCCTGTGGGCACGCTTCCTTCAGCGGGCGTGGAATGGATCGGAATTAAGTATAGGGATTTGTTAGGGTTTCAGTCACTTTAATTTTAATACAAAATATTACATGAAAAAAAACGAAGATACTTCAATTTAAGTACAAAACATTTATTTAAGAATTAGAGGGATAATTTTACAGGGGGAAGTTATATACAAAAGAAAGATAGTAAGGAGTTTAATAATTGACATGAAAGCATGGTTACTGACTACTAGATTATCACCGGGATAGACGTCAATGGGGTTAAAAGTAGTTACTTGAATTAGTGATAACCACAAGGAAAAGATAAATGGGATACAGTTACCGTTGCATAGTTAACATCGGGCGGTTAAATTTGCGCCGTATAGAGAAGCCTTTACAACATTGAGAGCCAGTCTGCGACTCTCGGGACGTGCTCCTCCATTTTGTGAGGAAAAAGAGGGCGCTGGGTGGGCCGAAAAACACTTTTTTTTCGCAATCGCTATTCTAATAGTGCGGAAAGGGTTCTCTCTGGGTTCAATAAACACGGTGTAAAATAATTTTTTGATTGGATAATATCTTCTGCCCCCGCATCGCACTTGGATTTTGGAAATTAAGCTATCTTCATTTAGAGAGTCATCTTCCAATGTAAAGTCAGTACTTGTATTTCTTCCACCAAAACTGAATTTTGAAGTTGCTGACTATACGAAAATGATTAACTGGTCTTTAATTACTATTACTTCTGCACCAATCCTCCGAAACATATCCACTGCCGGAATTAGTTCCATTGTGCGTGATAAGAAAAATCCAGAATGGGACTTTGTTCACTTCCCATGTCACACACAGGCAGTGGAACGGAGTTTCAAGCTAGTAACAGAAGTATCCGCTAAGGTTTATGGGTTCCAAAATAGAGACGGGTTCGTTAGATCCACATACTTTTCCAGATCAATTATGCCTGAATTCTACCATAAGGCTGATTTCAAGCCTCTTCCTGCTGAGTAAGTGTAAGTAAACATTTGGTATTGGTATGTCATAACATTCTATGGTTATAATATTCTTAACAAATATTATATTAATATATTGTGACTCAGCGATTATTTAATAATTTTCAGGCAATATAATCAATTGTACAATACAATGCAGCAATAAACAGTGATTGTACCCATCTATTTTTTATGCTTGATTTATTTCTACAACACATTAAAAAAAGTGCACTTTTCTTCAAAAATTGCAAAATTTCAATTGCGATGCGGGCATAGAAGATATTACTTGATCGAAAATATCTTACACTTTTCTTATTTAATCGGGCACTTTTTCCGCACGATTAGAATAGCAATATCGAAAAATAATTATTTTTCCTTCGCCGAGTAAAAATTGCCAATTTTTACCCAAATTCCAAGCGCGATGCGGGGGCAGAAGATATTATCCAATCAAAAAATATTTTACACCATGTTTATTGAAACCAGAGAGAACCTTTCCGCACTATTAGAATAGGGATTTCGAAGAAAAGTGTTTTTCAGCCCACCCTACGTTCATGACGTATCATGAACAGGACTCCTGGTGTCATCTATCATATGTGACAATCTAGTTTCACAATTCTTATTTATGCTGTGATTAAATTATGCTTACTGGTAAAATCCTACATAAATAGCAACTTTATTACCTGATAGGCAAAGATTCTTTACTGACTTATAAATTAATAATCATAAATTTTCTTTTAAAATGGAAAGAACGCATTTCCAGTGAAATAAATTTGTGGTGCAGTATAAATAAATTTGATATCTGAATCTTGCATGATAAGAAGTTATCAATCAAGATTCAATTAGTATTACCATAGAAAGCAGTCAAAAATCTGGTTTCAAAAGATGACGTGAAAGAAAATGATTTATTTCCATGATTTCAGAAGCTTTCAGAATGCGGAGAAGTTTACTCCAATCTTTATACACAAATTTTTGTAGAAAAACAAATAGCACAACTAAAAAAAACCTTATCCCTATTTTTTTGTTTAACATTGGTCCGGATTTCCAAGATTCCAGAGCCATTACCAGGAATTTTCCTTTCGTTTTTGTAACACAATATCTACAGCTACGACGCTTTTTTTTCGAAATGCAAACAGCTACGGGAGATAGGTTAAGTCGAAATGTTTAGCTTAGTTTAGTTAACGTCCCGTTTTGAAGCAACACGAGGCTATTTTGGGACGAACCTCGTAATTTTGAATCGCGGTCAACGTGCAACAGGCCCAATACACGATGGATTTTAAGTGGAATTGGCTTTCGAACCTGGAACCTTACGACCCCGAAGTCTAAGTCACTTACCACTAGGCCACCGCGGCCTATGTCGAAATGTAATGCAGGAATGGCAATTCGAAGAACAGTTTTTTTGCACATTAATATTTCCTCTGGTTGAAGATCCACTAACTTCCCCTTCAAAGCACTGCTAAATGTGTGAGTTTAGGAATGTGTTGAATTTAAGATAAAATCTGATAAATTTTCCATGTACTTTTTATGTGGTTGATTTCTGATCATCTTATATAGGTTACAAAGTTACAAAGCTTGGCTTTTCAATTATGATTTGAATATTACACTTTTATTCAGTTGAAATTTTTGTAATTTTACTAGTATTTATTTGTGGAAAAGAAATCATGTACGAATAGTAATTCTTTTTTCAAATATCAAGAAGTTTTCATAAGAAAATCAATCCACTCAAGTTTTTATGCGTCCTCTAAGAATAACGATTTTTTCATTTGAAATTACGCTGAGAAAGGCTAAATTAAGTACTATTTAATCTAGATCGATTTTTAACTTAGGTAAACTCCATTAAGAGAAAATCTAAATTCTTCCATTTTATGTTATTTTATAATATACTCATATTTCAACTTAATTTCATGAACACAAATAATTTAACTTAGAGAAGTACAAGGCTTATAAAGAACAAATTTTCACTCAAAATATATATGTGAAGTTGTGTCCTTTACATTTACTTGTTGTAGAAAATTACAAATATCATTTGAAAGAAAATAAGAGGAAATTCTGGATAATTTCCTTTTTTCACTGCAGGCAGAAAATTCATATATTAAATGAGAAAGGAAATAAATAATTCTAAACTAGGGAGCTCTGCCCCTTGCTCAGAAGGATTGCGTAGCCTTCCTCCCAGAATTGCTATGCAAACCCTGGACGCTTCTCTCGCTACAATGAGGATGATGTGCATCCTAGCAAGAAACATATATGGGTGAGCTCAACAGATTTGTTCCCAAGCTCGGCATAGTCTCCAAACGTTAAATGTCTTGCCAAAAAATGTTTCAGGATTAAAAATACTTTATTAGCAGATTCTGTATTGATCAATCAATTCTTATCTCTACCTAAATTTAAATTATTTCTGTTAGAGATTGTAGGCAAGATGTTCAATGTGTCGAAATGAATTTTTGTTCATTCGACGATATAATACATGGATATAGCCACACAATATGATCTATCTCACTTCGTATGTGTAGAATGAAATAATCTGGCACAAAGAATTTTCAATCAATCAAGCTTCTTAATCTAGGTTTGATTAACACATTTCAGCATATAACTAAGCTATTAGCTAATATTAAATTGTTCTATTGTTTCTACTCTTATCATTCTTATATTGCCATATTTTCTCTTTGTAGTTTATATATGCATAAAAGGTTTCGACTGATAAAATGTTGGTAATACCAATAGTATGAAGTAAATTCAGAGTTCTAGTTTTCCACAATTGTTTCCAGTTATTTTCAGGTAATATTACTCTCAGTATAATAATACTCAATTTCTTTCGAGAAAAACAAGAGCATTCGCAACTGCTCTGCAAGGAAGCCCGATGTCAAGTTTTATCTTTCCATGATGTGGCTTTCCGTTACGATTTCAAGGAATGAAAAATGGGAGTAATTAATTTTCACTTATCACAATGCTTGCCACTTCATTTGAATGATCGTTAACCGATTTGGCAATCTCCTTCTTAACGAAGCAAAATTAATTGATATTATTGAGTTTTATTAAAGGATTCTTTAACAGGAGGTTACAGTAGATCTTGGAGGGAAATTGAGGAATTCTGGGGAATTATAGCACATAATGGACAAAATGGCTTCTTTAAGAATATAGATGCCAATTTCATTTATCACTCGAAATGTTTGGAGAACGTTGATGCTTCAAGATTATTTTAAAATACGAAAAACGATCGCACGATAAGTGTATTTATTTAGTATTATATATAATTGTATCGAGCAGGTTTCAGATAGAGTTATTTATTTGAAAACTTCTTTGCAGATTTCAAAATTTTATTGTGTTACATAAAAGTTCATAAGTCAGTGAGATGCTATCTCTATTTTTAGATTCAGAACATTTTGCAGAAGAACTTCCTTTTATTTGGCTCAAAGGAAACAGATGTTTATGATTTATGTAATATCTTTAATGAATATCATACTTATAAATCCAGAATGTGCCATTTCATAAACATCATGATTTTGAGTTTTTCTATAAATTTCAATATTGCGATGAATGTTACATCACACTTAACATTTTATGAATAAAATAAATGTGCATATTTACACACACACGCAAGTTATAAAACAAAAAAAATTACAAAAACACAAGAAAACACAAGAGAAATTGAAGGGAGAAAGCTACTTCTGCATTTGCGCAAAAGCTGCTTCAACAAAAAAAGTAAGACATCAATACAAACATGAACGAAAAGACAACAAGAGGAAGACAAAAAAGATACCGATGAAAACAAAGATTAAAGCTATGTAGACATCGCTACACCGTTTTCATCTTTGTTTCCATCGGTATCTTAATCGAAAATTTTTCCCAACCTTAGAACTTTAGCTCAAAAGAAAGTAACTTGAAATTTCGTAAACATCCGGCTCCGGTTATTTTACACCGCAGCGAATATAGTAACAAGCTATTCCTATGAAGCTATGCCTAACATAGCGGATGCTTCCGGTTTTGTTTGGTAACAGACGTTGCCATCGACAAAAGAGAAATTAACCTCCTTTTCCGCCTTAGAGTTATATATATATATATTGTTACAAAATGTCTTACTGTGGGTGTATGGTGTAAACAGTCCAACACGCAGGATAATGGAGAATGAAGGTTTATTTACAAATATGCAGGAAAATACGTAGCACAGGTACAGGAAACAATAGTCCTTGTACAGATTACCAATGTAAATAAACAACAATTCACAGGTAATGACAGTTCAGCACTTTGATATCAAACAACACAAACAGTCAGCAAATAACTAGTAACAACAATAACAGCTCAGCTCACCAGCTGATTAGCTCACACAGCGGACAGAACTCCGAAGACGTTCGCGCTTCAAAGCGAAGTAACCAGTCCATCAAAGACGCCCTTCTCAGCTAGCCGCCGTCCTTAAGGTATGTGCCTACCCTAAAATCGACGTTTTTATGAAAATTTTCGAAATTTTTTTTATTACTTTGTATTAAAGCCCATACATTTAGGATTCCAAAAATGGTTTACTTTAGTTTCTCCGATAGTTAGAAGCAAAGTTATTGCCTAAATTATGAACCAGAAGTCAAATTTTCGAAACCGAAACTAAGCCATAGAAATGCAAAAAACTCATCTAAACAGTTATTTCTTTACTCTTAGACAATGTGAATGTACAATTTACTTTTTAAATATAGAATTAAGTTTTATTTATTTTTTTATTATTGTTCTAGGCGTATCTGGCAACTGTTTCTCTAGTTACGGGATATTTTACGTAAAGAAAATTTCGCTCACTCCAAACACTGTTATTAGGTAGTAAAATAGCAGTTTAATTATTCAATTCAGGCAATATAAGGCTGATGACTGTATTTAACCATCTTAATATCAAACTTGAACCAGAAATTATTAAAAAAAACTACATAGAAATTGATATTGAGAGAATTAAGAAATCGAAGCGACAAGTCGAACCAAAAACAAAATTATCAAGAAAAAAATTTAAAGTTAATTTTTAATTAACTTTGATTTAAATTTAAGTCAAAGAAGGCTTAACTTACAAATACTGTGAATTTTAAGTTGTTAAAATATGTATATAATTTTTTGTGCGACTTTAAAATCTTTATTTGCGTTTTCTGGAAAACTGTTATTTTCATTTTCTGACATTGCGATAAATCTCATTTCTTAAAAAGTTTTTAATATATTCAAATGAAATTTAATCACAGTGTTCTATACATCTCTAGGTATGTTATGAACCTCAAGTATAGCTTAAAGTGCATAATTATTTATTTTAGAGCTGTTTTTATTTGAAAAAGTGATAGTTTTTTTTGTAAAAAGCTGTTGCGTAACACAAACTTTGGTATATCTCGGTAACTTTAAGAGGTACACTAAATATTCTGCTTCATAACACAGGTAAATGTATACCAAATATATTATTGAAAGAAAAAGGGAAATACATGCATTAGAATTTGTTATAGGAAGTTTGGCGTAAACGTCAATTTTTACTAAATTTTGACCAAAAATGGTCAAAATTTGGAAAATAAAAAATTTGTTCATTAAAATGGCATTTGAATTAACAGTTTTATACACCATTATAACTGAAAACATAAGTATTGAATAAAAATTTCCTTTTTTTCAAAAAAAGTGCTCCGAAGGTAGGCACATACCTTAAATATTCTCTCCGACAGGCCGTGACGTCACATGGTGTTTTCTCGTGTATTCCCTTTCCTAGTAGAAATATCGAGAAAAGGGTTGCATTTTCGGGAATCATCTATTTGTCGCCAAGGTCGCCAAATGTTGCCAAATCGACAAAATGGTCGCCAAGGCCATGGGTGCCCTAAGAGTCGCTGAGGTCACTCCATGCTTAACCTTGTAAAACTTTCTTCCCAACCATAAGACTTTCATTGCTGGGAAGCGACTTTCCATGTTTGTAACACTGCTCCCCTCTTCAAAGACTGACGTCCCGGCAGTCTCATTACATCGAACTGTGATTGTGATCAGTAGCCCGGTAGGGGTTAGCCGATTGATGTGAATTACTTTTGCCTTGGCTTTGGGCGACCTCTGAACTCTGTAAATAACATCGTTCAGTTTCTTGACGATAGTATAAGGTCCTTCCCAGTTCTGCTGTAATTTCGGGCTCAGACCTCTCCGTCGCTTCGGGTTATACATCCAGACTTGGTATCCCTCCTTAAAATGATGGCCTGTTGCTCCGGAATCGTAGCGAGTCTTCATTCGTTCACTGGCCAATTTTATTCGCTCTCTGGCAAACGCATGTACGCTTTCCAAACGTGCCTCTAAATTATTCAGGTATTCATTCGGCGAGGAAGGCGTATCACTCGGTCGTCCAAATAGGCTATCACATGGCAATCGCAGTGTTCGACCAAAAAGCATATCTGCTGGAGTGCATCCGGTCGCTTCATGGTCTGCGCTCCTATAGGCCAAGAGAAAGAGTGATAAATGTGTATCCCAGTCAGTCTTATTCTTCGATATAAATAAAGATAGATGATTTAAAATCGTTCGATTGAACCTCTCGACCATGCCATCGGACTCAGGATGTAACGCCGTCGTTCGAGTCTTCAGAATTCCTAAAAGTTTGCATAGCTCAGTAAAGAGAGCGGAATTAAAATTTGTACCTTGATCCGAATGTAATATCATAGGTACGCCATAACGCGAAATCCATGCTCGAACAAGTTCTTCAGCCACAGTCGAAGCTTCCTGATCTGAAATGGGGATTGCTTCTGACCATTTAGTAAAATAGTCCATCAACACCAGAACATACCGATTGCCCTTTCTCGTTACAGGAAGAGGTCCTACAATATCCAAAGCCATTCTTTCGAAAGGTGCGCCCACATTATAGCGCTGTAAACGGCCTTTAGTTCTTGTTTTGGGTCCTTTTCGGGCTCCGCAAGCGTGGCATTCTCTGCACCATTTTTCGACGTCGGCGCGAAGTCTATCCCAATAGAATCGCTCTCGGGTTTTGCTCAAAGTTTTCATAACTCCAAAATGGCCTCCACTTGCGCTGTCATGAGTCTCGTGCAGAACTTCTTGAATTCTGCTTTTCGGGAGAATTAGTTGCCAACGACAAGAGCTTCCATCGTCACTCTCCCACTTACGATATAAAACCATCCTTAAGGTGTAAGGAGTCCCAAAGAGCCCAATATCGTTCTGTCGCAGGGCTTCCCGGAGCGATTTCTTGCCAAGATGGTCGATCTTCCGAATTTAGTTTCTTCTCCAGAATTGGCCTAATAGCAGGATCTTCTAGCTGTGCCTTTTGAACCTCACTTGAAGACCAGGCATCCTCAGTTGTTAAAACTTTCACGGAAATGTCTGTTTCCATTCCGAACTTTTTCTCTGCATTCGTGCAATGTTTGCAACTCTCTTTACAGGGTCTTCGAGAGAGCGCATCTGCATTTCCGTGAGAGGTTCCCTTGCGATGCTGGATTTCGAAGTCATATTTTTGCAGTCTTTAGATCCAGAGAGCTATCTAGCCTTCAGGTTCCCTAAAATTCAAAAGCCATCTAAGGGATGCATGATCAGTCCGGAGAAGAAATTTCCGTCCATAGAGGTAGTGATGGAAATGCTCTATAGATTTCACAATGGCTAGTAATTCTTTACGCGTGACACAATAATTTCTTTCTGGCTTACCCAAGCTCTTGCTGAAGTAAGCGATGACACACTCTTCGTTTCCAATCTTCTGAGAGAGCACGGCTCCTATTCCTTCATTACTAGCATCCGTATCCAAGATAAATTCTTTGTCAGTCCGGGGATAGGTCAAAATAGGGGAAGTTATTAAAGCCTGCTTTAGGCTATTGAAAGATTTATCGCATTCTTCGGTCCAATTAAAGATGGATCTAGCTTCAGTTAGTTTATGTAGGGGTCTTGCTATTGCAGAGAAATTCCTGACAAAACGACGGTAATAGGTGCAAAGTCCAAGGAAACTTCGGAGATCGTGTACTGTCTCTGGACGAGGCCAATCAACTACTGCCTTAGTCTTTTCTGGGTCGGTTTTAACTCCGTCTGCTGAAATTATGTGTCCAAGATAAGAAACTTCCTTTCGGAAGAATCTGCATTTCTTTGGACTTAGCTCGAGGTTAGCTTTCTGCAGTCTCTGGAATACTTTACGAATATTATTAAGATGTTCTTGAAATGTTCGTCCTACTATAATAACTCGAGGTTAGCTTTCTGCAGTCTCTGGAATACTTTACGAATATTATTAAGATGTTCTTGAAATGTTCGTCCTACTATAATAATATCATCAAGATAAACTAAGCAGGCTTCAGACGTAAGTCCACGCAATACTGTCTCCATTAATCGTTCGAATGTGGAAGGGGCGTTACAAAGTCCGAAAGGCATTACCTTAAATTGCCAGAATCCTTGTCCAGTGGTGAAGGCTGTCTTTTCTTTATCTTCAGGTTGGATCTCGACTTGCCAGTATCCACTTTTCAAGTCTAATGTCGAGAACCATTGGCTTCCTCTAAAAGCATCCAGGGTGTCGTCTATCCGTGGTAGAGGATAACTATCCTTTATCGTAATCTCATTTAACTTCCTGTAGTCAACACAGAAACGTGTCGACCCATCTTTCTTCTTAACAAGCACAATAGGCGAAGCCCAAGGTCCTGACGATTCTTCTATTATTCCGTTATCCACCATCTCTTTAACTAGGCGCTCCGCTTCCTCTTTCTTTGCAAGAGGAAAACGTCTTGGATATTGCTTGATTGGTGGATGATTACCGGCATTAATTTTATGCTGAGTCATATTGCAGCGGCCGACATCAGAGTCACTAGTAGAAAACAAGTTCTGAAATTCTTGTAGCAATTCCTTCACTGCTGTTCGTTGTTCTTCATAAAGCCCTTAAAGATTCTCCAAGATTGACGGGAGACGTAGTGATTCGGAAAATTCTTGATGACGAGCAACGATATTCACCACTGGCTCACATGTCGCAATAAAAGCTCCTTTGCCGACGGTCTTGGGTTTATTGTCCAGATTCAGAACTCGAACGGGAATGGCTTGTCTTTTTAAATCAACGAGTGTGGCCGCCACAAGGACACCTTTCTGGGAAACTTGGCTAGGAAAGTCCGTTACGGCGTATCTGAATTTTCCAGAAACTTCTGGGACTTCGATCTTGCTGGTATAATAGTTTTCTCTTTAGCCAATACAGAGCATAACTTTGAATGCTCCACACTGGCTGAAAACAAAGGAATTTCCTCTCCTCCTGTCCGAATCTCGTTCTTCTCCAGGTCTACCGTGAAGTTAAATTTTTGTAGAAAATCCAGGCCGAGAATACAGAGATCGGTGATGTCAGCTACGTAGATTCTGTGTTGGAATTTTCTGGATCCACATTCAATTGCTGCATTCAGTTTCCCGTGTATCTCCGCCTTTTCACCAGTAGCGGTCTTTAAAGAAATGTTAGGAGCTGTGTAAATAAAATTCTCCTTCAATTTTTGGGCCAAGTGTGTTCTTACGAGAGTGACATTGGCACCGGTGTCCACCAACATCAAACAAGGGATACCGCAAATAGATCCTTCCAAGTAGAGTCCATTTCTTCCTCCGCAAAGTGCGGAAACTTTCTGTCCTTCCTCAGGGGCTTTATTGAGAAAAGGCAGCCTTCGTCCAGTAAGACGGCCATACATTAGTTTTTTCCGGTTGGTCGAAATCGTCTGGCACTCCCTCTGTAGGTGCCCCTTTTTGTTACATTTCCAGCAAGTCACGTTCGGATTTCGTCGAGGAGTCTTCTTCCTAGCAACATGACTGTTTAATAACTTTTCCAAAGTTTCCAGTAAACAGTTGAATTTTTCATCTTTTTCTTTCCCAGTACCATCCTCTATCTCTATCGATCTTACATTTCGGGATGTTTTAGAAACAGTTTTCGCAGCCTCATACTTCCTGCTATATGCCAAAGCCGATTTCAAATCTTTGGCATCCATCAACCTTGTTGCGTGCTGAGTATCTTCATCTCTGATAGCGTCGACTAAGTACTGAGCTGCTAGGCTGTCTCGGACATCCTGAGGGCACTCGGCGTAGGCCAGGCTCATTAGTCGCTCCACATCGGCGGCTAATACCCGAAGGCTTTCTCCTGGCTTCTGCCGTCTCGTCTTCAATTCAGTCCTATAAAACTGGGTAAGGTGACTATCTCCGAATCGGGCTTCTAGAGCATTCTCTATGGTCGTAAGGTCCGTCAACTTATCAGAAGGTATTCCTTGAAGAACCTCCGCCGCTGATCCCCAGGGAGAGGTCACAAGTTGACTGGCTTTCACGAAATTATTCCATCCGTTCGCAGAACTCACAACGTTAAACTGAGTTTTGAAAACAGTCCGTCGAATGTCAGGGATTTTACCGTTGGTCTGGAATACGTGAGGTCTGGATTTGCCGGGAAATTCATTGGTCTGTCCTCGAGTTCACTGAGCCTCTTCTCTAGGTCGCCGATCCTCACTTGAACTTTTTCTTCGACTTCCTCCATCTTTACTTGTACTTTGTCTTCCACTTCCTCGATCTTCCTTTGAACTTGACCCTCTACTTCCTCGATCTTCCTCTGAACTTCATTCCTTACTTCCTCAATCTTTCCTTTTACACCCTGGATTTGATTCTTCATTTCTTCCTGTCCCTTCTTCATTTCTTCATGTCCTTTCTCCATAGATTTCTTCATCTCGGCTAAGAGAACAAGTAGATCAGCGTTGTCAGCCATCTTCGTCTGAGATCTCGTATTCACCATACACACTACCCCACTTCTGACATCAGTGTTGCAAAATGTCTTACTGTGGGTGTATGGTGTAAACAGTCCAACACGCAGGATAATGGAGAATGAAGGTTTATTTACAAATATGCAGGAAAATACGTAGCACAGGTACAGGAAACAATAGTCCTTGCACAGATTACCAATGTAAATAGACAACAATTCACAGGTAATGACATTTCAGCACTTTGATATCAAACAACACAAACAGTCAGCAAATAACTAGTAACAACAATAACAGCTCAGCTCACCAGCTGATTAGCTCACACAGCGGACAGAACTCCGAAGACGTTCGCGCTACAAAGCGAAGTAACCAGTCCATCAAAGACGCCCTTCTCAACTAGACGCCGTCCTTAAATATTCTCTCCGACAGGCCGTGACGTCACGGTGTTTTCTCGTGTATTCCTTTCCTAGTAGAAATATCGAGAAAAGGGTTGCATTTTCGGAAATCATCTATTTGTCGCCAAGGTCGCCAAATTTGTCGCCAAATCGCCAAAATGGTCGCCAAGGTCATGGGTGCCGTTAGAGTCGCTGAAGTCACTCCATGCTTAACCTTGTAAACCTCTCTTCCCAACCATAAGACTTGCATTGCTGGGAAGCGACTTTCCATGTTTGTAACACTATATATATATATATATATTTCAATTAAACAAAACATGTGTTATATTATAAATATATACAAATATTAATCTCGAAATTAAAATTAAAATCAAATTAACTTATCAATCATCATACAAATGAAATACAAAAGATAGTTTCATTAACGACTTTTACACTATGAAAAAGAACAACCTAGAAATGGAATTTCAACAATCAAATGTTTATCTGCCTTGGGAATTGATATGTCGCATTAATCTAGATTTGTGGCGCCAACTCTCTGCGGAAGCCAATTGTTGGAAAAAAAGAAAAAATAGGGGAATAAATCTCCAAAATCTTTCAAGATTAGAAACGAGAAAGTATATAACTTAAAGCATACCAATTCAATAGTTATAATTATTGTTAGGACTTGAGTATTATCCTAAAGACAATTCCGCGTTTAAAGTGAAAATATTATTTCTAAATTAAGCTTTAAATACTATAATAAAACACTATAAAATATTAACTATAAATTAAATTTAACCTTTCATAATAATAATATATATATATATATATATTGGAAATGTACATAAAAATAAAAAATGAATATATGATGCAATCTAATTCTTCGTATATTGGCGCCATCTACCTATGAAGTGATTTACTAAAATATTTGTTAATTCCATTAGATATGATCTCATCAAAAATAAATCTAAGACTTTTAATTTAATGGTGTTAAATATTTCTCATTAACACAAGCATAAATGAAATTTACAGGATATCCATATCTCATAGCATTTTCTAGAAATGTATCAATATGAGACTGCTGTTTTAATTTGTCTATGACTAAAATAGGGCTTCTATGAATATAATTTAAGACGATATTTCTATAAATTTGACGTCTAATGTTGTATCCAAAAAAGGAACTTGTTATGATACATTCTGTATGATTGTTAGAGGAATTTATAGCAAAAAGTTGTCTTAGATTAACTGCAAGCCATCTGAAATTATTCCATCCATTATGCAAGCCATCTGAATATTCAGTTAAGGAACTATTTTTTATGTATGTTGTTATATTGTTTAATTTCCATTTATCATTGAAATTATACTCCTGACACTTATCACTAAAGTATGTAAGCCAAGCATTTACATTCATAGAGTTGTTGGGATCAAAAGGAATTATATTGATCGAATTAATAGCCTGCATTATAGTACCAGATTCATCTGGTTTATCATTAGTTTTTTCAATCATTTTAACTATTTTCCCAGGTCTTAAATTCCTGCAGGAAAAATTTAATACAAGTTATGGGAAAAATTTTAAATTTAAGGGAAGTTTAAAATAAGTACATTTTAAACTATTTACTTTACTATTGTAATTAAACACTTAGAATAATAATACTAATATTCAGTATAATTTCATGAAAATGCAATTACCAAAATTAAAAAAACAATTATGTATAAAGAATAAACAACACACTCAAAATATATTGATACTAAATCAATTCAAATTAATATTTCAATAGAATATATTTCAAAATTTACCAAAAATATACTGATCAGTATAATATTTAATATCACAACCAAAACAAAACTATTTATCAAAGAAAATATATTATCAATGAAAATCAATCATTCTTGCACTTTTGATATTCTTGATAACACAGTAAAGATGAAAACGAGATATTGAACGAAGAACTCTGGTATAACTGGGCCGAACGATGGGACATATATATATATATATATATATATATATATATATACAGTAAAACTTCCCTAGAGCGACCACCCTCCGTTCCGCGAAAAATCGGTCGTTAAGAGAGGTGGTCACTCAAAGAAGTGTCAACAAAGTGATTGCCGAAAGAATTTACCCAAAAATAATATAGTAAATTTACAAATTTTATAAAATAAAAAAACACGAAAAACGATTGTTTGTATTATTTATTGAATACTGCATAACATAACCACTACTACGTACATGTCTTTTAAAATTTAAATTTTCTTAAAATATGAAGAAATTTCGGATTGTGTCATTTTTTTTTTCTTTTTGCGACAGTACTTCTCTCTCTAGTTTATATTTTATATCTGAAAAAAGAAGGTTTATATAGACATCCTTAATGTTTTCCGAATTTGCCATAATCCATTTGTTTTAAAGTCTGCTGGGCTGTCATCGTATGTTCGGTCTGTTGAATGACGCCATCAGATGTACTTTCCTTGAGCAACTACAGTTTCTATCATGCGTTCTTCCCAATTGTCGCTGAGGTCATCAAAACATTCCAAATTGTCCTCACACTCCAAGGCCTTCTGGTCGTATTCTATCCCTGCAACTTTCGAAAGTTCCACTATTTCATCGACAGTATTTGTCTAATTGAACGAAAAAATCTGCTTTTCTATCTCGGAATTAGTCATACCACAACTTGCAAAGCATTTAACCACCAAACCCGAATCCAAATCTCTCCAAGCAGATTTAAACCATTCCACGGCGTCGGCTACGGTGATCTTTTCAGCCAATTCTGACGCATTCGCACTGTCATCCATTCGTGCGATGATCGATTGCAAGACGTGTCGTCGGTATTCTAGCTTAAACCATTTTATTATGCCATTGTCCAAAGGCTGAAGCTTGGAAGTCATGTTAGGGGGTAAAAATCAATTTCACATTTTTAAAAACAGTTTGGTGTTTATGGCAGGTTGCGTTGTCTGAGACAAGAAAAACGTTTCTTCCTTCTTTGGCCATCTTTTTATCGAAATCCGTAAGCCACTCTTCGAAGATCGCAGCTGTCATCCAGGCTTTTATGTTCGACTTCCAGTGACTTCCAAGTTTGCTAATGTCCTTTCCCTTAAAACATCTTGGTGTTTTCGACTTGCATATCATCAGTGGTTTTAATTTCTCTCCCACAGCACTAGCACAAAACGATATCGTAATCCTCTCTTTTGCTTGTTTTCCTCCTTTGGAGTCTGCCG
Source organism: Araneus ventricosus (assembly GCA_013235015.1). Taxonomy (NCBI): domain Eukaryota; kingdom Metazoa; phylum Arthropoda; class Arachnida; order Araneae; family Araneidae; genus Araneus; species Araneus ventricosus. The sequence goes on from BGPR01000290.1 coordinate 361,293, forward strand.
ACTTCACAATCAGGCTCTTATTTGGGAGGGCACGAAAAAAAAGACTCGCCCATGTTAAAAATGTCTTTGTCAGCATACCCGGCTAAAAGTAATGGTAGTCTCGTTGTCCAGTCTTCGCATAAACTTTCATCGACATCGGCAGCTTCCCCCCATAATGCACGAAACACGACGTTATTCCGAACTTGTCGAGCCAACCGTTGTTGGCACAAAAGTCTTTTGTTCCAAGGGCGTCCGCAATCTCCATTGCTTTTTGTTTCAACAAAGCTCCACTTAATGGGATATTCTACGCCCGGGCTGATTTGAACCATTCAATTAAGGATTCGTTGATTTCTGGAAATGTTTCCATCCGCATTCTCTTTACACCCCGAAACTTGCAGGTTTCCCATTCTTTACGAATCGTAATTTTATCTTTCATAATTTTTTTGATTTGGGTATTACCACAACCAAAAATATCCCCTAACTTCCTCTCCGAATTTCCTTTTTCGTGCGACTCGATCACTTCAATGCGCTGCTCCAAGGTTAAAGTGACTCGTTTCTTAGACATGTTTAAAGCTCTAGCCTATACAAGAATTGCAACTGGTTTGTACTGTCGAACCTTCTCTATACCCCCTTAAAGTCACACCAAACGCGATAACCAATGAGAGATTATCAGGAACCTGACTTTTCACTTGTAGTCCCCTCCTTGCTCCTGTTGTGCAGTTCAGGGTACCAAGCGCTACTTCAAGGTCAACCGACCGGTTTGGAATGTGATTTTGTTTGCGGAAAAAGGCAAGAAAATTTTCGCACAAGGGACCAGTCACTTATAGAGGTTTGTCTGGTCACTCCTAGAGGACTTTTTAACATTAAGTATATAGGGTAAAAAATCAGTGCCTTTAAATATTGGTTGATGGAGGAGGGGGTCGCTTAATAGAGGTGGTCTCTCATAGAAGTTTCACTGTTTATTCACACACACACACGCACGCACACACACACACATATATATATATATATATATATATATATATATATATCATGAAAGTCAAAAATGTTAAAATAAAATGGAGAGACTGTAGTAAATCGGTAAAAGCGTATAGATGCTCATCAGGGTAAGTAAAATCTATACGAACCGTTAAAAAATTAGTTAAATCATAATGTTTTCTGCGAACAGTGTTGGCATATAGCTAAAAAACACTGTCCTTTACCCCGAACATTATGATAAACCAAGAATTTGAATGAAATACAAATAAAAGAAATGAAATTACGAACCTAAAACTGAGAGATGCTATCAACTGGCGACGTGACAAAGGGAGTAACTGAGCGCGTCATGTAGGGACCGGATGTTTACGAAAATATCAAGTTACTTCTGAGGTTGGGGGAGTTTCGATGAAGATTAGGAAATCGATGGAAAAAAAGGATGAAAGCGAACTACATTGAGGAAACGATGAAGATTAAAGAAATGATGAAAAAAGGAAAGGAGTGTATTTAAAAATTAATGTGTAATATAAAAAATATAAGGTTATAAAAATTAAGGGATGATGATAAAAAGGAAATGAGTGTAATTAAAAATAGTGTAACTAGTGTAATTAAAAATTAAGGTGGAAACGGTAAGTGTTAAATAATATTTGAATTTGAAATCCGTTAATAAACGACTTAAAGATGCGTTTTCGAGGTAATCACAATAGACCTGTCTGGCTTGAGAGACCCTACCACAGTATTAGAACTGCGCCAGCATAGATCTAATATGCAATCCTGTACTTACATCTTAAAGCCATTAATTAAAGGTTCGTTGAAGGAGGTAGGAATTTCATTACTATTAAGGTTATTTATAAGGTGTTGAATTTGTTTCTTGATGTAGGACAAACCAGCAATACCCTTAACATTAGGATTAATTCACATCGCTCCGATATTAAACATTATAATAACAAAGAAAAATTCAACATAGAATTCAATCACTTCCAGAAGCACGATTTCAGCAAAGTTTGCCTATATGTGCTAGACATTATTCCAGATAAAAAAACAAGATTAGAAATGGAAAACTTCTACATGCTGAAACTGAAAACTATTGCCCCATTTGGACTTAAAGACATATTTCAAAATAAAATGATCAATCTTAACAACTGTTATGCATCACAACTTTTTGGTACTAGCCATAACATAAACAAAAGAGGTTGCAGAGGTAGCGGTAAAAATAAGAAAAATTATAATAGATTAACAATAGAAGAACTGAATTATTCGCTCTATCATGGACTAAAAACAATTGAAAACGATTTCAATAAAAGTTTTAACTACAAACCCGCAAAAAATTTCATCTTCTCTATTAAAAATAAACTATGCCATATTTTTGAAAATACTCTACATACTTACAGAACTGATAATCAACACTTTCTTCTTCTCCTCAATGATCTATTTAGGGCAAGGATTGCAAAGCTTCATAAGAAAAAGTCAGATCAAACCATTTTATATATGACAATTAACTTCAAAAATCCAATATTCGATAAATTTAAATTAAACTCTGCACTTAAAGAAAATTCTAACTTATTCCCAATAAAAAATATTGAAATAAACAAATGCCTTAAATATGACACAACATTTGGAAGAAGGGTCTTCAATTATAATTCTTTCTGTAAAAATATAGAAACGAATAGAATCAATGTTCCATGTCATTGCAATGAAGAAAAATATAAAAATTATGCGGACCCTTTTCATAAACACATCCTTACTGGCAAACTTAATATTATTGAAAACGAAGAATTAAGGTCGATAATGAATAAAGGTACCAAATTTCGTCCTATTTTCAAAATTTCGTTAAAACACATTCTAAAAAGTTTTCTCAATGACCTTGATAATTTTTGCCTTAAAGTAGCTCATAAATTTGACACACCCGTGCAGTTTTTCACCGAATGGAAATGGAATATGTATTTCAACTTTAAACACTTCGTAAAAAGCAATTATAGACTAATCAATGCAAGAATTGAAACCTACGCATTCCGTAGTATAAAGGAAAGCATCGAAACTCTGCAACAACATTTCATTATAACCCCTATTGACAAGGCAGCCGGCAACTACGCATTAATTTGCAAGAAATTTTATCTTGAACTATTAGATACGGAACTAAAATCTTCAGAAACCTTTAAACAGTGTAAATCCAATATCATCACTATTAAGAAAAAAATCTCAGCCTTAAACAAAAAAATTGGATGCCACAATGTAAATAACAACCTTCCGTATATTGTCATCTATCCTAAGTTCCATAAACAGCCTATTAAATTTAGATACATTACTTGCGGTACGAACACCTATATGTATAAACCTGAAATAATCTTCTCCAAATATCTCAACATTATCCTCAAGTTTATTGAAGACGAAAATTTTACCTGGATAATTAAAAACAATAATAAAGTTATCGAATTCCTTAAAAATAATAAAATAGATACTATAGAAACCTATGATTTTCAAGACCTCTTCACAAGCATCCCATTAGAGAAATTACAAGAAGTCTTAATGAACTATTTCTACGACCTAAAAAACTTACTTAACATCCCAATAACATTCTGGAAAAATCTTACGAATTACTGTATTTACAATAACTTTATTTTCAACGGGGAAAATATCTTTCAGCAAATTAAAGGCATCCCACAAGGGACCAGCTATTCTTCTCTTCTTGCCAATTTATTTCTACACATTTTTGAACGGAATATCGCTATTAATTCGAATTCAGTCTTTAGATTCATTGATGACCTCATTATTTTTAACCATAAAGATTTCAATACAAATAATAATACTTTGTATCCAAATGAACTCAAATTAATACAAAACAATAGCTATCAAGAACCAGTTATTTTTCTGGACTTAATTATTGATAGTCAAAATACTTTAAAAATAGATATCTATGACAAAAGAAACGAGTTTAAATTCAATGTCAATAGATATATTTTTTGGAACTCAAATATCTCTTCTAAAATCTACAAAAATACTATCATTAATCAATTCATAAGAATTAACAAAACCTGCAGCGATAAAAATTCAATCAAGAAACAAATTCAACACCTTATAAATAACCTTAATAGTAATGAAATTCCTACCTCCTTCTACGAACCTTTAATTAATGGCTTTAAGATGTAAGTACAGGATTGCATATTAGAGCTATGCTGGCGCAGTTCTAATACTGTGGTAGGGTCTCTCAAGTCAGACAGGTCTATTGTGATTACCTCGAAAACGCATCTTTCAGTCGTTTATTAACGGATTTCAAATTCAAATATTATTTAACACTTACCGTTTCCACCTTAATTTTTAATTACACTAGTTACACTATTTTTAAATTACACTCATTTCCTTTTTTATCATCTTTCATTAATTTTATATACACCTTAATTTTTAAATACACTCCTTTCCTTTTTTCATCATTTCTTTAATCTTCATCGTTTCCTCAATGTAGTTCACTTTCATCCTTTTTTCCATCGATTTCCTAATCTTCATCGAAACTCCCCCAACCTCAGAAGTAACTTGATATTTTCGTAAACATCCGGTCCCTACATGACGCGCTCAGTTACTCCCTTTGTCACGTCGCCCGCTGATAGCATCTCTCAGTTTTAGGTTCGTAATTCCATTTCTTTTATTTGTATTTCATTCAAATTCTTGGTTTATCATAATGTTCGGGGTAAAGGACAGTGTTTTTTAGCTATATGCCAACACTGTTCGCAGAAAACATTATGATTTAACTAATTTTTTAACGGTTCGTATAGATTTTACTTACCCTGATGAGCATCTATACGCTTTTACCAATTTACTACAGTCTCTCCATTTTATTTTAACATTTTTGACTTTCATGATATTGATATATTTTCCACAAATCTTCTTGAATTGCAGCATTTTTGCGCATTCGTTGCGTTTGTGTTATATTTTTCTATATTATTTTATCTTCCCCTTTTATATATATATTCCACTTTCGGCTTTTTCTTACCGCAGATTTTTTTCTTGACATTTTGTTTTATGAATGTTTATTTTATATATGTTGCTTTTACATTTCTGCTATGTTTGTTTCGTATTTGTTATATATATATATATATATATATATATATATATATGTAACGTTATTCCGTTAAGTGAAGTGTAGAGGTAGTTGAAGAAGATTGCAGTCGTTAAATGTCTAAAACGTTTTATTACATTTCGAAGATAAGCAGAATCAAATAAGTCTTAGAGTACTCAATAATATATTAAGATTAAACGTTTAAAAGATTATAGGAATATTAAATCTATGGCCAGGAGTGGAGAATTACGCCGGAAATGGCGTGACTTTCTTAGAGCGTTATATGATTACGAAAGAGGAAATTACGCAGACGCGGAAAGTTTTTATAATACCAAAAAGGGAAAAGTACCGAAGTTGAGGCTCTAGAAATATTGCGACTCTTGCCAGTCTAGTTAGAGTAGAAGTGTTTTTTATCATAGGATTAAAGTTGAAATAATTCGTTCGTAATTAAAAATGAACTGTCGTTAAGAAGGATTTATTTTCAAGATGAGAAAATAAGGATTTATTTTAAAGATAGAAAATTTCTAAGTCATTATAATTTCCCCCCTCCGCATGACTCATATGACAACAGGGCCCAAGTTGGCATCGACTCTGCGAAGTTGGAAAAGTTTTTTCAAAAATTTAATATTTGTTATACTAATGATCATGGCCAGAAAGTAATAATATTAATACTGAGTATGCAAAAAGATATAAAAATAATTTCAAATGTACTTCATAAAAATAGAAATATGAAAACTAAAGTAAATTCTTATAATTCTTGGATAAAGTTCTTGAAGCTTCTTGGTACATGTAAAAACTGTAAATGTAAACAAATAAAAAACATTGATATGTAATTCTAAAATATAAATTGTTTTTTTTTCTTTTTCAGAAATCAGGAAATGTATAAGTTCGTAAGTGTCGTGATGGTAGTATGGCAATTAAAAATTATGACTTAATTTATTTTTTATTAAGTGAAGAATTTTCGGTTTAGGAAGAAAGACACGATGGGACATTATAGCCTGCAGAGATGAGCACTTTTGGTTCTGATGGTCAAACTCTGTGCTAATCCTCATCGCAAAATCTCCTGAGAAAGCTCTTTTTGTTTATTATTAACACAATTCACTATCAAACTGTTATAGCAGTCTGGAGGACATAACAGATCTCCAGAGGCCTCAGAATGGAGGGAGTTGGTGTTAATATATTTTTTTGTATTATTTAATTGTACAGTTAAATTTGTTTTATTTACTTTTCTTTTAAGTCATATAATATAAATTAGTTGCCATATTCCAACAACACATTTAAATCTGATTTTAAGCCAAATTAATTTATGAATCAAATAAAATTTATGGGAGTTTTAGAACTTTTAGCATTTCAAACATTTTGATTTATAAATCATTTAAAGGCCATTTTCTAAAAATAATAAACACTTCTTAGTAGAAAATATTATATTCAATTTTGCATAACCTCAATTTTTTATTATTAATATTTGCTGTTTTCAATAATATATTCATTTATTATAGCACTGATATCAGCAAAATAAATTTCAAAACCAAAACAAGAATAATTCCACTCTTTAAATTAATATGAAAAATTATTATATCAAATGAAACATATGATTGCAAACTTACTAACCCCAAATGAATTTTTTCAACATTAAATATCATGAATTTGAAAATTTAACATGCACACTTCAATAGTATTTTCAAAATTTACTCAACTCTGATAATAGCACATTACCTTCAAAACAAAAGTATTTCAAATATAATTTTAAATCAATTGATAATCTTAATTAATCATAAAGTTTAGAAACCAATATATAAAATGAAAAATCAACAAATATTTTTAAAACATAATGAGCCAAAATCAATTTTTCAAAATTAAAATATAACTTATAAGAACATAATTAAATTGAATATTTGCAATCAAAAATTATTATTTATAGAAAATTAGCAGCTGCATTTTTTTGTGCACTTTATTTATTGAAGAAATATATAATTTCGCTATTTTGGTTAAAGCATTTGGCAAAATTTAATCCACAGTGATACCGAAACGTTGACACATTTGGCGTGAAATTATTGCAGCACACACTTGAAGGACAACATTTGGAAGAATAAAACTTGAACATTACTGGAAGGTACCGTTGTAAATAGATTTGAATACATGGTGAAAAAGATGAGCTGATGAGATTGAAATAACTTGAAGGTGGTTGAGTTGCACATGAATTATATCATCGAAGTAAGCGACGAGTGATGATCAGGGTGTGGTGAGATGATTTTTTCATTGATCTACGGGGTTTCCACATTTTATAGATGTTTACTTGAATAAATCATTTTGCAGAAAGTATACTTTAGAAGATAACGCAGCAGCATTTCTTAATTTTAATACTTGTAGGCTTTAATATGGCACGGATGAGCTCTAAATCCATTATTTTTTTCCACACAGATTAGATGCTGGCGACTTTATGAAACGTTACTCCCTTATGTAAAGTGTAGAGGTAGTTGAAGAAGATTGCAGTCGTTAAATGTCTAAAACATTTTATTATATTTCGAAGATAAGCAGAATCAAATAAGTTATAGAGTACTCAATAATATATTAAGATTAAACGTTTAAAAGATTATGGGAATATTAAATCCATGACCAGGAGTGGAGAATTACGCCTAAAAACGGCGTGACTTTCTTAGAGCGTTACATGATTACGAAAGAGGAAATTACGCAGACGCGGAGAGTTTTTATAATACCAAAAAGGGAAAAGTACCGAAGTTTTGGCTCTAGAAATATTGCGACTCTTGCGAGTCTAGTTAGAGTAGAAGTGTTTTTTATCATAGGATTAAAGTAGAAATAATTCGTTCGTAATTAAAAATTAACTGTCGTTAAGAAGGATTTATTTTAAAGATAGAAAATTTCTAAGTCATTACATATATATATATATATATATATATATATATATATATATATATATATAAGGGTAATCCTTATTATAATGGCGAAAAATTTACTTACAATTTTTTAATCGCACACCCCCTACTTTTTTCCGTTTATCATAATCTTTAAGAATACCAAATATTTCTTCAATATATAAAGGTTAACCCGTGCTGCATCGAGCTTCATTAACCCGTTGCGGACAGGTACTTCGTATAGAGTGTGCCAGTGGGCACGTCCCATAAGCTGAATAAAAACTATCGAAGGTGGAGAGGTCCCCACCCCTCTAACGTGGTATTAACATTCCTCCTACTTTCTCCGACACTTCCCTGCCAATGAATCAGTCAGTTTGGTCTGATTGCGCTTGAAACTGCATGAAATACTCTCCATAACCCAACCTCACTATCATTAAACGGCGGGAAATTATCTCTACAGAGCAATATTCGACTATTTTGGAAGAATTAAGCATGGAGAGAAAAGCTGAGGACGAATCTGGCATTATATCTCAATGGAGAAGTGACCGGGTACAGCGACCAAGAATCTGATTCTGAGACTGACGAGGAGCACAATGCAGTTCAGGAAGAATTACAGCGACTCAAACACGAACACAAACGTTTGTGTTATCCATATATGCAACCGCCAATCTTATTATACCATAAAAAATAAAGTTGTGCATCCTTAATAATAATATAATAAATGTGAAAGTGTGTCTGTCTGTCGTTCTGTCTGTCTGTTTGTTACGCTTTCACGGCAAAACTACCTAACCGATTTGGATGAAAATTGGCAGAGTTGTAACTTGAAACACAGGAACGGACATAGGGTAGGTGATATAATGTTAAATTAATTATTTTTGACTACAGATTAAAATTAAATAATTAACAAAGAAAGCCCATTGACTCCGCGATTCGCGATGAAGATTATTTTATTTTTCAATCAACTGTCACGTGATCCTTCAGGAATGCGAAAAAATGTGGAATAAATTATTTTTAAAATCAACTATAGCATGATCCTTTTTCCCGCTGTAACTTCCAAAAACAATTATCCGATAAAAATTATTTTTATACCATCTTAAAGTTCAAAATTTTACCTTTTCAATGATAACAATTTATTTTCTGTGACATTTTGTCTTCACTTTTTATTAATTTTTTAAAGTTTAATAATTTAATTACGTGCAGACGATTTGAAAATAACGCAAATTTATAGCTACTCCGTTGCTAGACAACGGTTAGACTTTGAACTAATTTACCTTTATTTCTGAAAATTTTGCTTATTTTTAAAAATATCTATAAAATAAGGCAGAAATTACATGTATTTGTATGTCTGTCTGTCGGTCGGTCACAAGAACTCCTCCTAAACGGTGAACATTAACGACATGAAATTTACACACTACATTCTTGAGCATATTTCTAGGTGAACGGTGCTATTTTCAACTTTCAGAGTTAATTTGTTCTTAAAATATTTAATTAACCAACGAAAATTAGCCGCTTTTAAGCCTAATGCTTAATTTTTTGAAAATAACTTCTGAAATATTTATTAGACAACAATTATTTTTATACCACTTTAAAGAGCAGAAAATGACCTTTTTAATACTAATAATTCCATGGCGATAAAGTGTTTTCTCTGATTGTTATTAAGATTAAAAAATATTTTTAGCTCAATTTCTTACAATACTTTCTATTCTTATAGAAATAAATTCAAGCCAAATTATTGTTTCGCGCGCGGTCTTTTGCCAGTGTTAAAATAATATAAGAAAATATTGCTTTCTTTGAGCATGAACAACAAAGGAGACTTTACACTTCCGGTTTCCCGTTGTCGTAGCATTTACAGCTTTTAATACGGTTACACAGTGATCCAATGACGTTAGTGAATTATTCTCTCGATGTTTTGTTTAATTTTCATAGTGAGATATTAGAGAATATCCATTAACAAGGAACATCATATTCTGTAGAGCTCATCAACATCTTAGAATTGTCAGGGGCACCTTCCGACAGGCCGAGATTGAATGTCGATGTGCCAATACTACTAATTCGTAACCTCGATGTACCGAGACTACGCAATGGCACACGGTTACAAATTGCATACATAGGTCCAAACGTCATGAAAGCTACTGTTATGACTGATATAGGGAGAAGAGAGAGTGTTTTAATTCCACGCCTTCCGATAGTACCGAAAGATTTATCATCTCAGCTCAAAAGGTAACAAATCCCTTTAAAAATAGCATTTGCCAGGCTCAGGGCCAGACATTGAAAGTGACAGGTGTACATTTGGAAAAACCATATTTTTCGTATGGGCAATTATATGTGGCGTGTTCACGTGTGTCCAGCCCAACAACCTCTACAACCGTGCAAATAACGTGGTATACAAAAGTATATTATCATAGATAAACTATTCACATAACTATATCAGCATGCATCCTGTCAGCCGTCCAATTAAGTATTATCAACCGTCAGAACTTTTACTTTCCCCTTTCAAAATGCAACAAAACATTTACATTCGTGAATTAAAAAAAGAATAATTTAAATTCTTCGCGCACGAATTCGGGGGTAACAGCTAGTAATTAAATAAGCGTAGAGTTGGAGAAAACGGGATGGCACATAAATTGGGCCAATCTGATCTGAGTGCTCTAAAAAAATCAGTTTTCCACAAAGGGTTAAATAAAGATGTAGGAGAAAAAAATTGATCAAAATTGATCAAAAATTTTTTTAATTATTAAAATTGTATATTTGTAATTCATATAATGAAATTTCATTATTTTGCTATACTAATGTACAGTTTTAATAATTCAGTTTTTGATAATATAGTAAAAACTAAAATATATACAGTTTTAAAAATATATCGAAATAAATTTTCGTTTTTAAGAATATTCTTCTTGTGCAGTCCTGGTACTGCTTTCTGTGGTCTTGAAAAAGAAATTGCTTTTGCTCTTCATCCTCACTAAGAGTCGATAAAAATTTTGCATAAATTTAACCCCGGAATGTTTCTTATGACTTTAAATAAGAATCTTCCCTATCCCAAAGATCTGGATCGAGAATCAGAAATCCAATTTCTTCACGTTTAATTTCTTCAATAACTTTAAAATATTTCTAGAAATGAAGTCTACTAATGCTTTTTCTGAAGAAAAAGCAAGAATTAACTAATTTTTTGATATCATAACTAAATTCTGAATGACTTAAATTGTAAATATGCATTAGAAAATATTCATAAAAAAATTTGAAAAATGATAAAAATTGACTATCTTTATAATTCAATGAGCTCCCATTAATCGTGCTTCAATTTTTCATTTTTTAAGCGCATTAGAAAGATATTTTACATTACTCAATATTTCGCTCTCACTCCATATTTTGTTCAAGCATTTATTGAAAATTATTCCATTTTTCTTTGATTTTTTTAAAGAAAGCTATTATTGATTTTTGAAACTGAAAGCTGAATTTTTAAAAGAAAATTCTGGGCTACTAGTCACTTGAGGTAGTCTCATGTTCAAAAACACTTCGTAGAAAATTTTCGTACATCAGATGCCAGAGATAGAAAATATACCATCTCTAGATCTGCATACTGCTTTAGAAATGTAATAGAACAATTGATATAACCAGTGTTGGAACTATTTGTATCAGAACAAAGAATTTGAACCTTGTCTTCCAACCCCAATCATTTAGAATACACCAGACAGCCATAATTTGCTCCTTCCCTGAAGAATTTTCTAATTTTGGAACCCGACTAATTTTTCTGTATCTTTATATATAACAATGATAAATAGCCTTTCTTCTTTTTACACCTCGCTCGTTTAAAACAGATAGCAATTTACCATCCCAAAGAAAGAATACGAAACTAGGTTCATTTCTTTAAATTATTCTTTAATCTTAGTAACCTTCTTCTTATGAAACTCTTAAAGATATCTTTGGATCGTGTTTCGATTTATCAGCAGTTCATTTATATCTCATTATATTCATTAAGTGATTTAGTTATAAAGTCTCATCTACGGTTTCGAGAGCAAAAACGACAATTAACTGACTAATGTGTCATCGATCGTAAACAGCCAATGATTTTGGAGTTAAAAATATTTCCTTCTAAGTACAATAATCCCTTTTCCCATCTGCACATCTTTTTGCTCTCAAGAGTCTGGGTAGGCCCAGGTTGTTCAGAAATATACTAGATGAATGACGATTCTTCTGATGAATCCATGCAATTGTCAACGATCTCCGAACTACAATGAGTCTTAGTCCGTGTGTTTTCTTGAAATCTGACTCTCAATTATGCCTTTTCTTCACGATTTGCAAACTTCACATCGATTCCCATAAAGACATCCACTCCGCCTTGGCTGTCTTTGACTCAATAAAAATGTTCTGTCTTCAACTTTTATATTTTTCAAAGTGCAAAAAAAAAGTCAGCAATTGCAAATAAATTTTTTAAATATGATGTAAACTTACGTTCGTGTTCTCTCTGTGCTTTTCTCTTTTAGGAAACCGTGCTTCTCCCAAAAAATCAGGCATTCGCGCACTACTGAATTGGCACTTACACTTAGAGACAGTTTAACATAATTTAAATTATAAAATAACACCGAGAACACATGTTGGTTGGAAGGAACTTTTCTTCCGTTAATTTGGTGACATTCGCTGCCAATTAAACAGATATTTCGATCTCTACTTCTAAATTAGAAGCCGTAATTGCACTCACATTTGACTCGGACAGCTATTAGAGCAGACTAAGGGAGATTCGCCGGCGGAGGATGGAATGCGCTGCCTGCACCCAAAGGCATACCACTTCTACCGCGTTGCGGCGCGTGATCCCAACCTCCGATTTGTACAAATTAGGTCTCTAATTGTTTCTTGGTATGAAAGGAAAAAGACTGGAGGGTGTGCGAATTAAAATTAAAACATAAAAAATAAAGGCCACCCTTATATATATATATATAGTTAAATACTTCAATTAATCAAAACATGTGTTATATTTTCAATATATACAAATATTCATCTGAAAATTAAAATTAAAATCAAATTACCTTATCAATAATCATACAAATGCAATACAAAAGATAGTTTGATTAAACACTATTACACTATGAAAAAAGACAACCTAGAATTGGAATTCCAACAATCAAATGTCTATCGGCCTTGGGAACTGATATGTCGAATTTTTAGCTTTCAGCGCTCCTTGTATGCTTTATGCTTAATACTTTTTGCTTAATGCTTTATACTTGTTTTGTACTTCCTTCTCCTTTTATTTATGGCATTTCACACAATGAATTTTTTATCATGAGCGAGCTTCCCTTACTGACGAGCGGCTCGCTATGATATTTTTCATATTTTTTTTTTTTTGTTTTTTCTGGTTTTTGTCTATTTAGCCATTTTGTCCTTTTTTACTGTTTTTGAGTTTTTATTTTGTGTTTATATGTTGGTTTTGATATAATGCTTTTCTGTTGACGCAGCTTTAGCGCGAATGCAGAAATTGCTTTCTCATTTTGTATAATTTTTTTGGTTTTTTCTATTGTTGTTTTTCTTAATTTCTAAAGCATGCTTGTTGCAGCAGCTTTCAGCACTCCTTGTATGCTTTATGCTTAATACTTTTTGCTTAATGCTTTATACTTGTTTTGTACTTCCTTCTCCTTTTATCTATGGCATTTCACACAATGAATTTTTTATCATGAGCGAGCTTCCCTCTCTTTTTTATCATGAGCGGCTCGCTATGATATTTTTCATATTTTTTTTGGTTTTTTCTGGTTTTTGTCTATTTAGCCATTTTGTCCCTTTTTACTGTTTTTGAGTTTTTATTTTGTGTTTATATGTTTGTTTTGATATATATATATATATATATATATATATATATATATATATATATATATTGTGATGTATGTGGAGCCTTCTTTATCAAAAATAATATATTTATTGGACGTCTACCACAACACAAACATGAAAAACAAACACATACACTTCCATCACAAACGTTACAATCACTGACTTACATCGAATTCCATCTTCAATTCCTTAATCTTTTCCGCTGCTAGGCAACGTTAGCAAATAGAGCTGCTAGCACTATTTTTATAACCTTTAGAAAAGAATTATGCCAAACGATATTTTTTAATTAATTTCTTTTTCTGCCAAACGATTATTTTTATCTAATTAATTTCTTTATTAATTTTTTTTATTAATTTCTTTAATATATACATATATATAACAGAGTTCTAAAAGCAACATAATCAATATAAACATTCATAATTCATAAAATGTCAAGAAAAAAATCTGCGGAAAGAAAATGCCTAGAGTTCTTATAGGGAGAAAATGAACAAAAGGGGAAGATAATATAAAACACAAAAGCAACGAAATAATGCTGCAAGTCAAGAAGATTTGAGGAAAATATCAATGTCATGAAAATCAATCATTGTGGAAATTAAATGGAAAGACTAGTTTATCGGTAAAAGCGTATAGATGCTCATCAGGGGTAAATAAGTGAAATCTATACGAACCGATAAAATATTAGAGAAATCATAATGTTTTCTGCGAACAGTGCTAGCATAAAGCTAAAAACACTGTCCTTCATCCCGAACATTATGATAGACCAAGAATTCGAATGAAATACCAAATATTAGAAATAATTTTACGAACCTAAGACTGAGGGATGCAGCCAACGGGAGACATGACAAAGAAATTAACTGAACGCGTCATGTAGGGTCAGGATGTTTACGAAATATCAAGTTACTTTCTTTCGCGCCAAACTTCTAATGTTGGAGGAGTTTCTATTAAGATTAAGATACCGATGGAAGCAAAGATGAAAGCGATCTACATTGAGAAAACGATGAAGATTAAAGATATGATGACAAAAAAAGGAAATGATAACAAAAGGGTGTATTTAAAAATTAAGGTGGAAACGGTAAGTGTTAAATAATATTTGAATTTGAATTCCATTAATAAACGACTGAAAGATGCATTTTCGAGGTAATCACATTAGGCTAGTCTGGCTTGCGAGACCCTACTATTAAAACTGCTCCAGCATAGCTCTAATATGCAATCCTTTACTTACATCTTAAAGCCATTAATTAAAGTTTCGTAGAAGGAGGTAGGAATTTTATTACTATCAAGGTAATTTATAAGGTGCTGAATTTGTTTCTTGATTGAATTTTTATAGCTGCATGTTTTGTTAATTCTTATGAGTTGATTAATGATAGTGTTTTTGTAAATTTTAGAAGAGATATTTGAGTTCCAAAAAATATATCTATTGGCATTGAATTTAAACTCGTTTCTTTTGTCATAAATATCTATTTTTAAAGTATTTTGGCAATCAATAATTAAGTCCAGAAAAATAACTGGTTCTTGATAGCTATTGGTTTGGATTAATTTAAGTTCATTTGGATACAGAGTATTATTAGTTGTATTGAAATCTTTATGGTTAAAAATAATAAGGTCATCAATGAATTTAAAGAATTCGAATTAATAGCGATATTCCGTTCAAAAAAGTGTAGAAATAAATTGGCAAGAAGAGAAGAATAACTGGTCCCATGTGGGATGCCTTTAATTTGCTGAAAGATATTTTCCTCGTTGAAAATAAAGTTATTGTAAATACAGTAATTTGTAAGATTTTTCCAGAATGTTATTGGGATGTTAAATTAGTTTTTTAGGTCGTAGAAATAATTCATTAAAACTTCTTGCAATTTATCTAATGGGATGCTTGTGAAGAGGTCTTGAAAATCATAGGTTTCTATAGTATCTATTTTATTATTTTTAAGGAATTCGATAACTTTATAATTGTTTTTAATTATCCAGGTAAAATTTTCGTCTTCAATAAACTTGAGGATTATGTTGAGATATTTCGAGATTATTCCAGGTTTATTCATATAGGTGTTCGTATTGCAAGTAATGTATCTAAATTTAATAGGCTGATTACTAAACTTAGGATAGATGACAATATACGGAAGGTTGTTATTTACAGTGTGGCATCCAATATATTTAGCTACAGCTTGTCCACAGCCAAGCTACTATATTAATTGTTGAAAACTCCATATACTTGGATTGCCTTTTTCAATACTTTTAATAACAACAGAGGGTTTTTTTTTACATGTTGACATATAAATGTTTAAACTTAATTTTTTGTTCATGGTATCTATAGTATTTTCAATTCTTTAGATTTTGTTTTAATTTTGGTTTTATTGTTCAAATTATGACTTTTGTTCCTGTATATATATATATATATATATAATTGATGTATTGTTCAAATAATGACTTTTTAGTATAGAATTTGATTCTTGATATGTTTTGTTTACTTCATTTCTGTATGATTATATACCAGTTATATTTGGATTTATATCATATATATATATATATATATATATAAATTAAGGACATAGAATATTGTACATTTTTATTTATGAGTAAAACCTTTGATAATTGTAACTTTTCAGATATTTTGGATGAATATAATGTTCATTTTCCTATTAAGAAAATAAAAATCAAACGAGCTTTTAAATACAATAAGCAATTTGGAAGATTGATATTTAACTACAATAAAATGAACGAAAGTAGTAATACTGACAATTGCATATGTAATGAATACAACAATTTTATAGAATATGGATTATTCTATAAAATATGTCCATATATTTATATGGACATGCATGTCCATATATTTATATGGACATGTAATTACAGGTGACTTAAATATAGTAAATAGTAGTATATTAAGAGGAACTAATGAAAAAGGGAACAAAACATAGAATGATAATATCCAATAGTAATAGGAATATTAAAACACAATTAAAAAAAGATATAGAGAAATTTATTTGAAAATGGCAATAAAATATAGTATGCCTCTAGAAGCGTTTGAGGAGTATAAACATAAATTTTGAATGATTTGTATAGACACAACTTTAAAACGAATGATGAAACTAGGTACCAGGATATAAAAGCACAGATAAAAGATCTGAAGAAAGAATTTGTTATAGTTTATGTTGACAAAGTACCTAACAATTATGCTTTCATTTGTAAGTATTATTATTGTAAAGTGCTTAAAGACCATATTCTCAATAATGAGGCATATATTGAAACTAATTTTAGTATAAAAGAAATAGATGATAGAATTAAAGCTTTTCATAAAAAAATTAAATATTTTTCGTGATAAAGTGAACTATCCCCAAATTTTTCTTACACCAAAATTTCATAAAAATTATATCAAATTTAGAAGCGTAACGAATGGGAGTTATAGTTATATAATGAAAACATGTAAAATTTTACAAAAAATATCTGCAAGAGATTATAAAACAATTAAAAGTACAAAATAATAAAGTTATTATTAATAACAGCTATGAAATTATAAAGAGTATTATATATATAAATGTTTATTCTGTGCATACTTTTGATTTCCAAGATTTAATCAATAGTATAGATATTAAAGATATGATGAAAATTTTATTGCAGTTTCATGAAGATTTTAGTATAAATAAAATGATAAATATTAAAAAATATAAAACATTGAAAAAAGTTATTTTAAAAGAAAATTATATTAGCTTTGACAATAATTTACACCAACAAATTAAAGGACTTCCACAAGGTGGACCAGCAAGTAATCTCTTGCTAATTTATATTTACACTATTAGGAAAAAGAAAATATTTACAATAATTCTTATATCATGTATAGATATATTGATGTACGATTAATATGTTCAACAGTAGAAGAAGACTACACACCACATTTTGACTTTTATCCAGAGTATTTGATATTACTAAAAACTAATGAAGATGTTTCTGCGGCAGATTTTCTAGATCTGGAAATTAAAATAGTTGATAATAAATTAAGCACTGAGATTTATGATAAAAGAAACACTTTTCAGTTCAATATAAACACGCTACCTTTTTGGACTAGCAACTCAGTTGTCAAATTTATAGAAATATCGTCTAAAATTATATTCATAGAAGCACTATTTTTGTCACAGACAGATATAAACAGCTGTCAGATATTAATACATTTCTTGAAAATGCTATGAGATATGGGTATTCTCTAAATTTCATGTAGGCTTATGTTAATAAGAAATATTTAACACCATTAAATTAATATTCTTTTAGATTTATTTTTGATGTGATCATATATAATGGAATTCACAAATATATTAGTATTTCACTTCATAGGTAGATTGCGCCACTTGATTAAGAATAAGATTACATCATATATTCATTTTTATTTCTATGTACATTTCCAAAATATGCATATTATTATTTAGGGTTAAATTTAAATTTATTGTTAATTTTTAATGATGTCTATTATAGTATTAGTAGCCTAATTTAGAAATAATATTTTCCCTTTAAATGCGGAAATGTTTGTAGGATAACGCTGAAGTCATAACAATAATTAAGGCTATTGAATTGGTATGCTTTAAGTTATATACTTTCTCGTTTCTAATCTTGAAAGATTTTGAAGATTTATTCTCCTAATTTTATTTTTCAGACAATTGGCTTTCGCAGAAGGTTGGTGCCACAAATCTAGATTAATGCGACAAATATCGGTTCCCAAGACCGATTGGCATTTGATTGTTGGAATTCCAATTCTGGGTTGTCTTTTTCATAGTAGTAATATTTTATAATCAAACTATCTTTTGTATTTCATTTGTATGATTATTGATAAGGTAACTTTATTTTAATTTTTAGATTAATATATCTAGATATTGAAAATATAACACATGTTTTGATTGTTTGAAATATTTAACTATATACAGTAGAACCCAGATAATCCGAAATTCCGGTTAATCCAAATCGATTTTAATTTTCGAAAATTATATGTAATTGAAAAGATTACCTGAAAAATTTAAAAACAAAAAAGTACTTTTTCAGCATGCATAATTTTGTACACATTGAAGAAACTAATGCAATAATTCAAGGATCACATTTACATTTAATAAAAACACATCACATACACATTTACATTAACGATCTTTTGGGGTGAAGAAATTTGTCAGATTTGTCTGACTAAGTGATGTTATTCGACGTGGAAGCAATATTATGCCAACGTCTCATAAACATAATATCTGTTGATGTTGCATTTTCACTCTGCTCTATATATCGCAGTGCTATTTCTAGCGCATTTACAGCTTCAGAATGGGAATTATTCCATTATTCTAATGAAAAGGGGAGATATAGTCTCTTTCTATTGCTTTTGAATAATAGAATTCAAGAGATAGTAGTACTGAGTACTTATAACTTACATTTTTTTTAGCACACATCTTTTTCTTTTCTATTTTTATCGGAATTTTGGGTAATCCGAATTTTTTTGTAACCAGAACAGGCACCTGTCCAAATTAGTTCGGATTAGCGGGTTCTACTATATATATATATATATAATATATATATATATATATATATATAACAAATACGAAACAAACATAGCAGAAATGTAAAAGCAACATATACAAAATAAATATTCATAAAACAAAATGTCAAGAAAAAAATCTGCGGAAAGAAAAAGCCGAAAGTGTAATATATATATAAAAGGGGAACATAAAATAATATAGAAAAATATAACACATATAACATATAAGATATTTATTTTAACATTTTTTGACTTTCATGATATTGATATATATATATATATATATAGAGAGAGAGAGAGAGAGAGCTTATAAACAATCAACAAGAAAAAGTAGAATAAATTTAACTTAAACTTTAAACAGAAACAACAAAATTTAAACAATAAAATTTAGTCAATAAAATTAATACAATGTTTAAGTAACGTGCAATTTCAGCTGCATACAAAAAACAAAGGAAATCAAAATCATTAAAAGACAGCAAAAAACTTAGATAAAATCAGAGAGAATGGAATTAAACATGCAAGGAATCCAATCTAGTCCATTTTATCAAGGTCTAAGGATTTTATTCGAAATGGATTTAAAATATTTGGGAAATTCTGGGAAAATATTTGGGAATATTCTGTAAGAAGCCTTCATACGCCAAATATAGCTTCTCTTAGCCCGAAATTTCCCAACAGAAGATGAAGGAAATCAAGTACCATCTAAAAAGCATTACTTTAAAAGGAAAAGGAAAACAAAACACAAATTTAAAAAAGCTAATAAGATTGATTTAAAACATCATTAGCCTTCCGGCTGAAAAACGGCCTTCATAAAGAATAAACTTACCCCAGCTCAGAATAGAGAGAAAAATGTCCGCACGTAATCACAAACACACTAGAACTTTCCGCCAAAATAAGTAATCATCCTTTTAAGAAACACTAGAACCATGGCGCCATCTATATTCGAAAAGGCAAAACAGAAGGAAGAAAAACAGGAATGTTAGGAAATGAAACTATTTAGACATAATAATAAAAAAAAATTCCTTAGTTTCCATCTATGCCTCAATGAATGTGAATGCTTTTTTTCAGATTTTTTCTTATTGCAGACTGCTTTCAATGATAAGATCTTTAATGCAGTGAATATTATTAGGGAAATGGTTATCATTGAGATTCTTTAAAAAACATTGGAAGCCATTGAAAAATCATTTCTATTATTGCATATTTTTTTAATTCCGTTAGCTTGACTAAAAATTACGTTTCTAAAAATCTATATTGGAATGATAATTGAGGAGTTTTACATTTGAAATTAAATTCAGCTCTTTTATCAAACAGGCCAATCAAAGTTTTTTGTTTAGAAATTTCAATTTTAATATCTAAAAAGGTACCTATATTTTGATGAGAGTTCTTCTTATTAAGTTTAAGTTCTTTTGGATAACAATTAATAAAGAAATCTAAGTTGACAGAACATAAAATAAGCAAATCATCTATGAATCTGTAACCGTAAATTAGATTATTTATAATAATTTTATCCTCAAAAGAGTGCCAGAAGACATTGGAAAATGAACTGGAGAATGTAACACTCATCAGAATGCCTGAAATCTGTTTATAATATTGAATACCAATAAAAAGCTAGTTTTCTTTAATGCTGAAATTACAAATTTCGAACCAGTCAGTTTTCTTAATAATGGAGTCGTTAAGAAACTCATTGTACACATAAAAAGGCAAACTTCCATTAATTTATCATGTGGCAGATTAGTGTAAAGATTTTGAAGTCAAAGGTATTTTAATTGCAAATTTTCTTATTATTCAGGAGGTCCAAAACTTCAGCATTATTGCTAATAATGAATATATACATATATTGCACCTGCTTTGTTCAATACCTATATGAACGTTCTTGATGGAGTGCAGTAACTTTCCACGTCATCTTAATTTCCAACTGAACGTTGTCGGCACCATGTTCACGTTCTTATTCGTCGTGCATATCTCAATATTAAAAGCTTTTAATTTATTTTTAATGCTCTTAAACTTACAGTAAAATACTTGACTTTTGAATCTAAGAAGATAAATGATCCTCAAATCTCTGTAGTTATGTAATTACCTGTAGATAAATAGTTGTTTTCTTTTAAATGGAAGGTTTTCAAGTTGGAGAACAACTCAATATTCAAACCGACGCACATACTACTCCACATTATTGTTTATAAATATCATTTATTCTGCATTCCTCGATTTTAATTTCCTGTTTGAAAGGTTCAAAAGAGATTCATCGCTGCTGTCGAGCTTGAGTGATTTATGTTAATGAAGAACTACACGTTCAAAGACCTTACAGCTTTGGTGGTTTGAGTCAATTTATTTCCTCATAAACGCAAACCTTAAGCAGCAGCCTGTTTCAACTCATTTTCATTCGTTTGTTTTAAGACGCCGATATTTGCTTTTGTCCGTGAAACATCTCTTAATATCGTTAGGAAGTCGCCCTTGATGCTTTTGAGTCAGAGACCGGGATAAGAGAGTCTGTGGGAATATTAATAGTAAAAACCTTACGTAAACAGTTGTCAAGAGACGGGAAGATGTAGTATATTCATCTCTTGAATAAATTTCAGTAGTTTCATTTCTTCTCAAGATGTAAATGCTTCATATGGGTTCTAAAATCTACTAAAACGAATTGGAATACATATACAAATAAATACATGTGGGGAAATTAATCCGGATTTAATTTGGTTAATTTATTCCGTATTAGGCTAATGCAACTGGAAATAATATTAATGGACTTTCTGCATCTACAAGGAAGTTATTATTAAAGTGGTCTTGGTAAAACTTATTTAGGGCTTTTACAGTGAATGCATTTCTTTGAAGCTTGATATACAAGTTGTATGGATCATGCTGAAAAGCATTTTTCATATTTTAAATTGACAACTATATATATATATATACACACATTACAAAATCTGCACAATGTAGACCTTTCTGAGACGAGAACACCTTTGTTCGAATTTCGTCTGTCTATATGCATGTGAATGCTGGAACTCAGAAACACGGCAAGCTAGATAAATGTAGTATTTAATAGGTAGTTTTGAAGCCAACAATGTACAGATCAATATGAAATTTTAGACTCAATCAGTGAAAGAGCAGAGAGCGAGATACGATAAAATCGATTTTCTTCACTACACTTCAAAGCTAAACACAAAATGTGTCATCTTGTTCATGCCTAGGAGAAAAATCGAAGAGAGAAAACTCCCGTTGGTTTCCCTTGCTATAAGAGATGCAATTACAAAATTTCAATCGCTATAGAATCAGTTTCTATCTACTTCATTTCTGGTTTCTCCATTAAATTTTAGTCAGAAACGATCTGTTACACTTCCAGAAACTTTCTTTATGAATCAGAAAAAATGCTTCAAATTGTTATATAATGTTGCCATTTTGTGAAAATAGGAAGAATGATCTCTATACTTTATACTCTTGCCTAATTGTGCATATTTGTAATGTTTTTTTCTTTCAATTCTAATTGTGTTCTTAAAATGACTTGCGTGTGTAGAAATCTCCATTAAAAGTGCACTTCATCACTGGCATGTATTAATTTCGGCTTTTGAATGTAGGTTCGAATTAATCAAGTAGATTGCTTTTTTCACTGAAATGTTCTATGATTTGTTTCCTCTCATCCATTATTCATACGGAAATGTCTTTTTAAAAACAAATCATCATTGCTATTGTAAATCAGGGCTTCGTATTACTTGTACGAATATTAAATTCTTGCGGTAGGGTCCTAATAAAAAATCGATATTTTGCTAATTAATCAAATTAAGTTATTTCCTTTTTCTCCAATGCTCTCTTTAACCCTCTGACTCCTAGCGGCCCTCAAAATCTTACTACCTTTGTATACGGAGGTTTTGTTGACATATGGATTCGTGAAATGGACTCGTCCGCCTTCTCCCTTTTTCTCCTCACAGTTGGTGGTCGAAAGCGCACCGGAGCGTGACCCAGGGGTAGACGCTAGTTGAATGATACAGTCCTCGATGGAGAACATAATGGGATTTTTGCAATTGTTACCCCGATAGTAGGGGTTTATAATATTTTTGTTTTTAATTTAATTTTGCTCAATATATTCAAACAATTTATTTAATTATAAAATAATATGTAGCACCGTAGTCAGGGAATGAAATTTGTCTGGCTATTTATATTCCTTTTACTAGCTATTTGATAAACTTTTCGATTATAATTCTTCACAATTCTTTTTCACAAAAATGGTATCCCTTTTAAGAGAGATAAATTAACCTGTTGCATCCTAAACTGGTAACCTTCAGGAATGATTAAGAATAAAATGGAATATTTAGAACATCCCCTTCGGAATTGTGTCCTGTTCAATCCACGCTGAACAAGAGAAAATAAGCTCCTTTACAAAGAAAGGCTCCCAATTCTATAGCAAAATCTCTCTGACACATGTTCCAGTAATTTTACCACTCTTTACTAGATAAATGATTCTGAAATAGACTGTAAAGGCCAGATGTAGCGTTTTTTTTCCTTGGTCATTTTTAACGCTAATTATAGTGACATTCGGTGATTGATTTGATGGTACATTTTGTAATGACAATGCAACAGGTTAAGAGACTTCTTTTCACATAGAGAGACATATGTTTCTGTATGAAAAACACACGCTTCTTTCGTGGACTAGGAGAGAAATATAAACAATTTTAAGGGAATTTATTTTTGAGGAAAGCGCAAATGTTTGTATGAAATAAAATAAAATTGCGAACGTCTATATTTCCTTTGTACGGAAAAAGGTAAACTAGAAAATTGAGAGTATTGTAAGTGATTTATATATAAGAGTATAACATAAATGGAATTTAGTAAATGGATTTAACTAACAAAACTGATACACCAATCATTATATCTCACGATAGTTGATTCAAGATTAAAGTCTTTGTGATTAATTGAATTTCAACTAGTATTTTTAATACCTAATTTATAAGAAAATAATTTTTTATTAAATAAAAAGAATATAAAATAAAGTAACTTATCAACAATATAAGCAGCAAACTCAGAAAGTAGTAAATCTACTGTGTTAGATTCGGTGGGTTTTACCATATTTTAAAATTGTTTGAGGTAAAATATTTTAGTCGAAGCTATTTTTATTTTTTCTAAATGTTTATTTGGCCGGTAAAAATTCAGTCAAGTTTTTGATTTTTTTCATGAATTTTAATTTTTGAGATTGGCTAAAATTTAATGAATTGACTAAACAATGCTTCCGACAATTTCCAATTTTCCAAATCCTAAATCAGTTTGGAAAGCTTTTAGAGTGAATGTGTTTTAATTATTGGTCCCTCAAATGTCACGTAGAAAAACATCAATCCTTACCTTTTTCTAAAAAATGAAGTTAAATCACTGATATATGATTTTATAATATGACTCCTTATCGCTTAGAAATGAAATTTAGTGTCTTCATTTAACACGTTATTGACCAAACCATTTACAGCATTGTTTTAAGAAAAAACAAATTTAATAAAAACAATTTTTAAATATACACTTTTCTTTAGTTGTATATAAAGGGAAAAGCATTCTATTTTAATTATTCCTTACTGATTGATCTTTTTTTAATTCATTATTATAAATATTATGTAATCTTGAAATAATTTTTAACACAAATTTGCAATTATGAAACACCTCTTGTAAGGAATTGAAATTTAGTTCAGTTAATCGATTAATTTATGATTAACTTATAAAAATCTAAAAACTGTTGTATTGTCATCGAGAAGAAAAATTACAAGAAATTTTAAAAATCAAATACATCACTAATAAAATTTAACACAGCTTGCGAGTGTTTTGTTTTTGTTTGTTTATATTTAAAATCTTGAATCCTTCAATTAAACCCAGTGAATCAAAAAATTACATATTCATGAGTACATCATTTTAATTCTATTTTCTGGAGTAAAAGTTAACCCGTTTTAAAGGAATCATTGTTAATCTATTAACGTTCAAAATGATATTTGTCTTCATTACAAGAAATTCGAAAAAAAATTTACTCTAATAAATGAATTTCTAAGAAATTTAAATTTTTAAACTGTATTCTTAGCTTTAATATTTTTTCATTCAAATAAACACAAATTTAGTAAAAAATATAACAGGTTAAAATTATTTCAGAATCTTATTTTGAAAGTTCAGCGTGTAATTCTTTCTGAAAACATTTGAAGCTTCCCGCAGGCGAAATCAATTCATCACTGTCAGCCATGAATAGCAGACGTTTCCCCTACCCGAGGAAACCCTTGTGGGAACTTCGCTTTACTACCCAAACCCCTATTTTGACCCTTGCCCGCCAGAAAATCCGCCTGGCTCGTATAGAACCTACCAAGCCGGCTGGGGCGGGTGTCGTAGTGAGAGTGTTAACACAGTATTCCCAAGACCTTCATTAAAATCTCCACCATTTTTGTTGAAGATTCTAGAAGCCTTGGAAAATTAGATTTATTAATTAAAGAAAAAAAGAATTCAGATTTTTTAAAGGCTTGGTGGCAATTTCTGTTTCAATGAAACGTTGTTAGGATGGTAGTTAAACAGAAGTGATCTACAGATACTAGATGTAGAGTGGAACCCTTAATCACTGTTTTTGTCTACGTTGCAGATATTCTTACATTTTAACATATTCTGAATTTGACTTTTAAATACATAAAAATCCTTAGACATTGGTAGAAAAATTCTTCTTTCGATTTTCTGATATGATACATTATGGCACAAAGCACAAACGCGGCATAATACATTATGCCGCGTTTTGTGCTTTGTCGTATAATAAGCCCATTAAATGTATTTTTGAAATTATTATACTAATTTCTCTTTGTCACTGAATTTCTTTTATATGTAAATGCTTAGTGACTGTAAATCAAGTAGACTTTCAATGCTATGGAATTTTTTTTTCCTGTGTCTTACTTTTGAATGATTCATAAATTGTAAAAAAAATAAGGAAAAAATTCATCATAAAAATAATCTTCTAGTCACCGAAGACAAAAATGAAATAAAAATAATTTTTTAATAGATTTTAACGTTAACGTCATTCATCCTTTACAACAAATGTAGCAATCTGTCATGCTGTCTAAGAAGCCTAGTACTAATGAAAAAAAATAAATTTCGTGAAAAGATTTTAAAAATATGTTTTCATGAGAGTACCTAAAAGTAAAATTTATTTATTTTAATTACTTTTAATTTTAGGCTATTATTTATAATTCATCAATACACATATTACGGAATTTTAGTATCATTTTTTCTGAAATTCACTACGAGGTGCCGCCACTCATATGGGATCAAAATTTAATAAATTAATCTATTATTTTAAAATAATGAATTGTCACCAAGAAAACACAAGTATACATAAAAATCGAATGAAAAATTATATTCATACAAATACGAAAAAAAGTCAAGATAAATAAAAATGTCTAAATAAAAACTCGCTCTCCTTATCTAGGTGCAAATACTTTTTGTTCCATATTTTCATTGTTTATTTAAACTACAACTATTCTTTTAGTTTACACAATAAATAAAAGCATTTCCTGTAACGGAAAAAAGTGTCATAATATTGTATGCAAATAAATATTGTGAATAAATTTCTTAGAAATAATGAAGTTGAGTAAATGACAGCAACAAGAATTCTCACTGGACATACAAAACTATTTCTTGGATGTCACTTCGTAGATGACGATTAAAGTGTGTTAAATACTAAATGAATAAAAAAAAGGAAATTATTTTCGATCTATATATTTGAAATAATATAGAAAAAACTTCAGACAGTTCGCCAGCCCCGACCACTTGACGGATTTCGATAATTCTTATTTCATATGAAAGCCTATGACGACTAGTTATGTCATCAAGGGTCGCTTGCCCCCACCACCCCCATTTTCCAACTAAATCGAAAAAAATATAGAGAATGTATGGTGGAGAAACGTTTTTTCGATTTCGTTCGAAAATGGGGTGGGGGCAGACTACACTTGATGACATATCTAGACGTCGTAAGCTTTCATATGAAATAAAAATTATCAGAATCAGTCGAGTGGTTGGGGCTGGCAAGATGTCTGAAGGTTTTACCATATTATTTTAAATATATAGTTCCCAACAGTTCATCAAAATTGCATGTCAAAAATATTGTAAAATACCTATTGCAGGTGATGGAAACTGTTTATTTAGGGCGATATCATTCTGTATTTATGGATCTGAAGACTTTCATGCCGAAATTCGTGAGAAAAACGTTACAACCAGATGAGGTTTATTGAAAAATTTTACAATTTTAAAGGAATCTGTTGTCTACAAAGAATATGAAATCTACTATGGTTTTGTGGTCTGTTCCACTGATCTTCATGCAATATTTGAAACTGGAAAAAGTAGTCGTTGAAAGCCTCGAAGTAGCGCGGTGGTGCGGCAGTGCTTTGCAAAGTGGGTGCTGGCCGCGAACCCGCCCGGAGAGCGGCTAGCATAAATAGAATCTTCTGGTAATCAAAGAATAAAAATATATAATAAATAATGGTGTAGAAATTAGTCTGAGAAGTCGTTTCCAGTAACAAATAAAGACAGAAATTGTTCATGCCGCATAAGAACCACAATGTCCTAAAAATGAAAAAGGCCCAAACTTTTATCTGGATGTTTGGGCATACTTCCTATTCCATACTGGGCATTATCTATTTGAGCATTCAGAGGAGGAATGGGGAAAAACAATGAAATAAAGGAAGGATCTCGGAATGGAAGTTTAGAAACAGGAATATAGAAATCCATTTTTATTCTGACCTGACACTGGGGCGGTAGTTGGATATTAACTTCTCATCAACGGATATTTCTCTAAGTTCCTCCAATGGGATTTTTCCTGCCACGGCTGTATCGCAAGAGAGAGGTATTTTTACAAATCTTCAACTGGTATTTACCATTATATAGAGGGTGTTCGAAAAGTATATTTACACAAATAAAAAATTATTAATGAAAGCAAAGATATGCACTTACGGTATTTCTGTATTCAATAAAAAACGGATGAAGTGATCTCGACCTAATGTCTTGGTTTCGAGGCCAGTGGTTCCAGGTTCGAAAACGGATTTCATTGAACATCCACCGTGTATGCGGGTCTGATGCACGCTAAATCTGAAGTCGGGGACCAATCGTCATCCCACTGATTTGGTGGAAGTTTGGGGAGGTGTGTGCCATCTCAGGTGTCGGCCTCGTCATCTGACCACGGATCAAAAGTAGGAGGCCCGTCCCAAAATAGCCCTCGTTTTGCTTCAAAATGGGGAAATATAACTAAAGTATGCGAAACGAAACGTAAACAATATAAAAGTATCAAATTCCTTTTTGACAATGTTTAGAACGTTTTAGTGCGAGTATCAATAGTCGCACGCAATGCATTGAGTCGGTAAGAAATTCCAACCAGATTCTATCAAGGATTGGAGAATCTTCACATCATCCTGAATTTGTTCTATCCTTCATAAATTGATGGTCTCGAATGTGAATTTCAATTGTATGTAGTCCACGCCTGCGTTACAGATTTAAATTGCATATGCCACTCTACAACAATCTACCACACTCAAACGAGAATGACAATATAAATGACCTGAGGCCATTCAGTGTTATTTAAGAAAAATAGAAAGGAAAAAATATTGATACTTTGTTTATTGAATTTAAAAACTCGGAAGATCATGACACTGTTAGTTTATTTGTGGTGATGTTTAAGCTAAAGATAATTTTAAGACATCCTGTACTTTCTGATGATATATTAATAAGGAGCGTCGAATGAAATATTGTCATTAGTACTTCTCGAGTATTAAGGAACTGGTTTTGGCACTGGGGATCTAAGGAAACGTGCATATTCCTTAGATTGCAGTGGCCCAATGGAGTACAACTGTTTGTTTTATCTTCTGTCTTGGGTGGATGACATGAGAAGTAAAATGCAAGCAGACGTCTTGTGAAAAGGAGACGTAATTAAAAGTTAGAAATGCAGAGAATCTGCTTTCATTATTCGTTCAAATTCTTTCTGAAATGCTTTTATACGAGTGTCTGAGAGCATTGAGGAAGTTAACAAATGCTAATATGCATTTTTACAATGATGCATTGTTTGCAGATATTAAAATTGAATTTGTAGAAATTGAAATCGAATTTTCTAAAAGCTTTTAAAAAGAATAAGACATTGAATTCCTAGTTTTTACAATGAAAACTTTGATTTCTTTGAAAATCACTGAAAATTAATGTTATATTTTGAAAGAAAAAGGAATAAAGCCATTATCTCTGTTATTTAAGTGCTGTTGCTGAAATAATAATTTTTCACGTTTCACATTTCAACAAAACTGCATCATTAATATATTGTAATACTTTAAAACGTTGCCGAACGTAAAGAATAAAAAGGGACAATTATAATTTGTGTGGAAAGCTCCCAATAACTCCAACAGGCTAGATGAAAATTTGCGTATGGTAATATTCTTTTTCAGAACATAAGAACACATGAAACTAATTTATAGCAAAGATGATCTTTACTAGTTATGGTTTCCATAAATTTTACTGTTGAAACACTCTCAAATTATACTTCAGATTTTCTTTTCTAACCTCTTAACTGATTTGTCTGTGCATTACACGTCGTTTCTAAACTTATAAACTAAAATAAATTCATTTAAAACCATTAAATTTGATACAAGAAAAAGGTTAAATGCATAAGCCGCAAGCATAATTCTACTGAGCTGAATTAAAATGTCGCATAGTGGGGTATTTGCCTGAAAAAAATGGACAAAAGGCAAATTTTTGAAAATAGTTTTAAGATTAATAAATACACTAAACTATGTAGTCAAATAGTTGTAGTATCCTACTTTAAGTCTATTTTTGCACCCAGTAAATTAATACAGTTGTTACAAGTTAGAAATTAGTGATTGCGACTATTTGTATGATCGCAGCCTTCTCAAAAGAGCTGTTTTCAAGTGTACAATCAGGTGAGAAAGCGTAGTTTCACTTTAGTTTTTTGGATTGGATCTTATTCATGGAAGAATTATACACAAAATTTATACATTTTTGGTAAAATTTTGTGTAAATGTAAGACAATTAAAACTTTTTTCAATTTGTAAATAATATTTAGAAACATTAAGGATTTAGTTGTACTTCCAAGTCTTTCCAAGCTAAAATTGTTGCACCAAAAGAAAACCTAAATCTCTAAGATAGAAGTTCAAATGTTATTTGCCTCGTATTCCCACGAAGGACTTGCGGTTGCACTTTTTGTTTATAGAGGTCGAAAATAATGAAACAGTGTTTTACACTATTTCAGTTTTTTAAAGTATATTTTTATAAAATTTGATAATAAAAATCTGTCAAGAAGGTTGTTGCGATTTTATTCTTTCCTATACCAGAGAAGGCACTCTCATCTCCAAACATCCGTACCACACCAGCTTGAAAATGTGAAAAATGCTTGTAATAAAAGTATTTTAAAAATGGGAATGTAGTACAACCAGATGTAGTAGATGACGCTGTTGTAGCTAAATAAACAAAATTCCCGCCATAGAAAACACAATCGGAACTCGCAGATGTTTTTTATATCGAATATCTGCGAATGAGAACATCATATTTTTTAGAAATCGAGATCGCTAATGGAGGAGCCTTATAATGCAGTTTGATATTTATTACTTCGAACTATACAATTGATAGCTTCTGGAGGTAATCATTTGGAATTATTTCGTTCCATTACTTATTTCATTAATATTTTTTAGATATGTTGAAGATGAGTTTAGAACATTGGAATAATATTTATTATGAATATTTCAAATCGTGAATAAGTATGTGGAGGACTGTAAATATAAATTGTGAATTCTTAATGTAGAAATTTACTTGATTGTCTGTAGTACGAAATCTAAATTATTTAGAAAAGTTTAAATAGCTCTAACCTACTATGATAACAAGTAAATAGCGTTACAAGATATTTTGAATTTTTTGAAAGAGTAACGTATATTCAATAAGCATTTTTCCATTAGCATCGATTAGGATGGTTTCGAAGAGAAAGTATTTATATAGTCTCATGAAAGAATGTTACATAAAAGAAAACGACAGGAGATTGATATACCTCGAAGGAAAGCTTTTTAATATTTTAAATAACGAGGCAGATTTAAATGTAAGCTCTCGTATTTTAAGTCCCAGCTTAAAACAAAGTGGAAAGAGGCACATTATATAAAAGTCATTTTAAAGATCACAAGGAATGGCTTGAGGAATCTATTACTCACATTTCGCCTGAAAATTCAGAATGTATGTCTTCTAGTCGTCCACCCAAGCCATTTGAAGAAGCATGTGCTCGCATCAAAATGAAAAGGACACAGAAGTTAAGAACTGAAGTGCCAACCGAACAATTGACTTTTGCTGCTCAAATGAACCTCAAAGCTGAAAAAAAATCGATGCTTCCAAAATTGTTAAAGACATTATTTCAAATACAGGCAGGCAACAAAATACAAAAAATCATTTCATGCTTTACAAAATAAAACAGAAAAGCTAACTCCAGCAGAGGCCCTCTCAATTTTTGTGGAAGCTGGTTTAACAAGAAATCAATACGAAATAGTACGATCAGGTGCTAATTCAGTATATCCCTGGAACTCTTTAATACAAAAAATAGTTACGAATTTACAAGACTTCTATTGAAATTAATCTCCAAGATCTTGCTTGACCACACAGCTATACGACTTGCTGAATATTGGAAGGATGCGATATTATTAATATATCGATATTATTAATAGACTCTTATTGACATCCGAGAAAAAGAAAGTACTATAAACGTTTTTTCCAAAAAAAAACCCTAGAGACGCTTTTTCCCGGACAAGTAGCGATAAGTGAAAATTCTGAAGAAGAAATTAGTGAAGAAGAAGATGCCATCAGTGAATAAGATGAAAGAAATATCGGAAGAACATTCTCATGAAAAAATTTGTTAATCTTATTTTATGATACACTATTTAAAATCACGATACTTACAAATAGCATCGTAACACTCATTAAAATATTTAATTTTAATGTATGTAATTAATACTTACAATCTTTTTACGGTCATAAATTATTACAACTGAGTTAAAATATATAAATGTAAAAAAATATACTCGTTCTAGGCAATAAATCGCGAGAAAATAATTTTGTCCACATATTTCATGCAAATATTCCTCTGTGCGCCGTCACATTCCGAAAACAGAATGTGGCATCCAGTGAGATGTTAAAATAAATAAAGTGTCAAGTGATTATATTAAATAGAAGTAACTTTCTTGAATTTCAGAAAGTTTATTTAAATGAAAAAGGTAGTCATATTATTTCCATCCTTTACATAATCGTAATCTCAGCGTAAGATTTTTAATAACTATTTTTATAACAATTTTAGCATAAAATGACTGAAATTCTCTTCAGGGTGAAGCAGATGTTTTTAAAAAGAAGGATTTTCATTTTTTAAAACTTGTTCTTTTAATGATAATGATAATGATGTCGTTTAATGAAGATATTTTTTTTCTTGAAGATGTAAATGAAATGCGGTGTCATACAATTAACAACACAATATTCTTTTTTTTCTCGTCCTTGGGTTGGTCCAAACTGTGATAGAAGTTCTAAATATAGCAAAGAATGAATGAATAAAAGACGGGTGAAAAAAATTAAATAAATATATACCACATGACCGGAAGCTAAACAATTCGAGGACCTGCCGAAATAGTTCTTTTTGAGTTTAACCACTTGTCTGCCACTCAAATACCGTGCTCGAGTTGATTTTTTTTTTGAAGTCTGAAATAAGATAACAGAAGTTTTAAATTTCTCCCCCTCCCTTCTTCTTGAAGCCATCGGATTATTTTGATGGTTTCTTTACTTACCATTCCTCTCGCTCGATAGTATATTTCAGTTATTCTAAAAGGAAAAATACTTTTTCTGTTATAAGTTGAAGCAAATATAATGCACCTTTATTCATACCTTTCGTGTCACTTTACGTCAGGATTACTCGACTGAGTATATATGTAATTTTTCAAAAAAGAATCTTCACAAAATCCGACGAAATATGGGAGAAAATTTGTGGAATTGAGAGAGATAGCTGGGAAACGTGATTTATTTCACTGAAGTAAGAAATTTGGAAATAGTTTCCAGTGTCAAAGGAAAGATGGGCCTTTAAAAATTTAAGGGGATTTGGTCCCCCCCCCAATTTTTTCCCCTACAATTTAGACCAAATTTGCTTTATTTTGTAGTAGTTGGATGTAAACTGTGCAGAAACTAATCAGATTTCTGAAATATTTTTCATATTCAGAAATTTAAATTAAAAATTTGATTTTTAAAAAAGAAAATACCCTTAAATTAAGTCTTTCTTTGAAATACTTCTTCTCATTCAGAGTTTAATATTTTCTCACCAAATTTTGTTTGAAGAATTCTCATAATAAGCTTAATAATAAAAGATTTTCAATTTTGGATATCTAAGTAAGTTGGAGAAAAAAATAATTTTTTGGAAAATATCAGAAATTTTCACTTTTACAGTTTTTTAAATTTTTTCTAATCAAATTTTTTAAAATAGATCCCTAATTCTGTTAACCTTCCAGCGGGCGAGCTAACATATTTCACACGTGTCGAACTTTTTACGACACAATAATTTTCTTCATTTTTACTATGGCAACTGCAAATTATTTCATAATACTAATAAGAGACACGTCAGAAAAGCAAATTTTTTCATCAAGAGTGAAAATTAATTTTAGTATTATTTGCAAAATCTAAAATTATACTGAAATCAGAGAAAGTAATGAGATTTAATAATATTATTTTATAAAAAGGTATTAAGCAATATATAATAAAATAATTATAATACAAGCTAAGATTTACAATAAAGTCTTTCTTCTTAGTTTCCAATCTTTGTCCTTGCATATGAAACATTGAACTTTTGCTAGAGAACGACGCTTGCAAATACACTGAATAATGCAAATACTGCATTTAATGGATTTTGAAGATCGTTTTATTTCTTTCAAACACAAACAACGAGCTCTTCTTCTCAATACTGGTTGCTATTCACTTGGTTTTTCAGGTTGTGGTGTATAATTTAGATTTAAAGACATGGTAACGTCATATGGCGATGATCAGATTTATGGGCTCTAGTAGTGAGGTATTTTTATAAGACTGAAGTTTTTCAAAAAATTCTTCGTCTTGGTGGATTATTTTTCAGGATTATTACATATTAAATATCTTTGATAATGTAAAATTAAATATTAAATCGCCCTAATCCGCAATGGTTTTATAATTATCAAACTAAAACGTTAAAACGTGAAAAAATTATTAAGTTACACGAGCGGGCGCGCTGCATAAAATTTACGACAGAAGCATGAAACAGTATAAAAACACCTGAAAACTGGGATAAACCCATTTACTCCTGAAGAGAGGTGCTGCATGGAGGAATAGCAATGACTTCCAGACAGTTTTGACTCCGAATAAAAAAACAGGGTATGAAAAAAATATTCCTTAAAATTTGCGTAGGCCGCCCGCTGGAAGGTTAAGCAGATCTTTGAGAGTAAATAGAAAAAATTTCAAGTTATTTGAATAAAATGTGATTGGTTTTTAGCATTTTGTAGAAGAATTAATTTCGAAAAAAGCAAACTGAGAAAAACGGGTTTAAAGATTTCATCACAGAAATATTGTAATAAAACTAGCTTATATCAAATTAGTTACATTTCACAATATTAACATAAAATCTTAAATAAATCAGTAAAAACGATTTAATAAATATGTATTATTACCATACTTAGTAATATCTTTAAATTATGTTTCGCAGTAATTGAGAAATTGTATTTAAAAATTAAGAAAATTTAAATTTTATTTATTAAATGTTTTGTACACAATTACTTTACAAAATCATTTTTAATTCTATTCCTAAAATGCTTATTACATTTATAGCTATAATTATAAGCCATTGGAATAAAATATAAATAAAATAAAACATCTTGAAGCAGGTAAAATTTCCTGAAAAACGAAACGAATAAATACATCTTTAAAACAGCTAAAATGAAAATTTTAATCACAAGAAAACTATATGAAACAAAACTATGTTGTAAGAAACAGTTTTAAAAGTTGAATTGTTGAAATTAAAATGTACTAGTTGAAATCCTCAGAGTCATTAATTGAGGTTTCTCGGACGAATTCAACAGTTTAATTCAAAAACCGCATTTGACGCCTTTTCTGTCGGAACTTTCGATTTTCGACTTTCTACCTCTTGCCGCTCATATTAATGCTTCTTTTTGTTAACTTGTCCCATTGCCAAATCTATCAAAATCAGAGTAAGTAGAAAATTGTTTGAAACCTTTGGAAAAGTTTGTTTTCTTTTCAAAAATTCCCAAAATGGATGGATAGAAATTAACTCAGGAAGGCTAGTCATACAATCAAAATTATAAACAAACAATCAATAAACAACAAAATTTTCAGAAAAGTGTTTTGCTTTACTTCATTCCAAAAAATTAAGTGTCTTACTACTTAAAATCTAAAGTGAAAAGAGGAATGGGGCGTGGCCCATGAGGGCTAAAAAATTACTCAAAATGACTTCATAGCTCACTAAATATTTGTCCTATTGTTTTAAAATTTTCAGAAAATTCAATCAAATGTTCAGAGATAATTTTAAACTCAAAATTGAAAAATCGGTATTTCTATCGATTTTAGGGTACCGAGTTTCCTTAAATGCATTATTTGGATTTGAAATTTTCAATGATAATGCTTAAAGAGGATTCCGATATTTTTTAACCGTCAGAAAATAAACTTCTAAAATGATGTTATATTAAACTTAACACTTCAGGTTTATTGTCTATTTTGTCTGTGTTTAATGAAAAAGCTCATGTGCAATGATAAAATGTTCGGATAAATATTTTATTATGCTTTGCTGTTCTTAGAACAAAATATCTTTTTGCTGACAATGGAATATTTTTTTATTTTTTTTTCCTTTCAAATTTGAAATTGTGTTATTAAATATGCACAAGTTTACTTCTGAAGTCAAAAATTAAACAACAAATTTTCCTGGTGATTTGTAAAATAAAGAATATTTTATATGTAAATAAATCTCCTGCATTTCATCCAATGTAATAAATTATAAATTACGTTTACATTTTTTATCTAAAAATATATGAAACTGTATTGAAATTACCTTATCTTATTTACTTGCTTATTTTCATTAAATATGAGTAGATTGTCCCATAACAATTTTAACCTCGGCTATTCGATTCGACGACTGAGGAACAATGTAGGCATGTATTTCTACTCATTAATTAAGTATAGAGTTGTCTCCGAAGTAGATTAGGTTAAGAGGAAAATTTGAAAGAAGTGGAGAAATTTAAACACTCGCAATTTCAAAATTAAGTTAACGATAATTAAATCAAAATGTATGCTACTGAAACAAGACAGCACCTGAAAGCTGTTTTTATCTTCCGTTATGACTTGCCAATCGGGTAATTCTTTTTTACTTTCGGGCTATTATATTTTTCGGGAACAAGGTTCTTACTGAATATGAAAGAACTTAATTTTAACAAGGCTTAAAATTTTAGAATTAAGTCCTTCAAAGATTTAATTTAATATTAACTTAGAAACTCTTAATTTAATATGTTCGAAAGATGCATAGAGTCCAAAAAATAGTTGCTAATTTTCAGAATTGATAAGTAAGGAAACTATGATAGTTATTTAAACTAGATTTGTAGTAGATCATTAAGTGAGGTCATGATTTTTTGCTACAACGTTTGCTTTTGCAAATGCCATCAACAGGTGGCACTCCGGGTTCATTAAACAAAAAAATGATACATATTCTTGTGAAATTTAGCATTTCTTATTTATATAAGAAAGCATCTTACTGTCACCAAAGCACATATTCGTTAGTGATAAACAGATAAATGAGTCAAGAAATTCAAAATAGTTTCTTCTTTAAAAAGTTTTATTTCGAGCTATTACATGTTTTTACAAATATATCTATCACAAATTTTTAAAGAAAATTTCGATGCTTATTTTCGGAATTTCGATCAAAACTCTCTAAATTCAAATCAAGCAGTATAATTTGAACTTTCCATCCTTTCTGTTATGCTGGATGCCATTTCTTTAAGCAGCCGTTGCTACAGAGAAAGAAATTACATTTCACAACCATCTCCACGAATTCGACGATCCCTGTCTAGTGATTCGACAGTTTCCCCAAACTCTCTTTCCTGAAGAAAAAAAAGATTTATACTTACTCAGGGTAATCCTATATGCTGTAACAGACAGATACACAAGAAATAAAGTGTATTGTATTAACGTGAGATATATATTTCCATTTAGAATGTTTGAAACATGCTATTGGATGAGAGAGATAAAAAGTAACAGGAAACGAATTTTCACATCAAAAAAATTTGATGCATTCTTGAAGAATGGAAAGAATACCTCTATGTTTTTATATTTCCTTTCCATGATTTGAAATTCAGTTTTCAGCTATAAATATATCGACTGAATTGAGCGAAAGGTATTTTGTTGATAGATCTCTTTGCACATTTCGTTTATATGTTCGAAGAAGTTGGAAATTCTTTCGAAATTCCTACCGACGTAAAATCATGGCATTGTTTCCTTGGGAAGTTCACCAATTATGGCAGACTTACAATTTACTTCGTTTAGAAATATATATGGATAGCATGAGATTGTTAGATGTACAGCATGAAAGATGTATAGCCTTTATGTGTAGTATAAATCCAAAAATAAAAATTAAAAAATTTTGAAATAATATGCTTCCATTCCTAACTAAAACCTAAAATGAAAATAAAAAGAAAGAATGTTGTTAAATATGATCATTAAAAATGTTTACTCCTTTACTGTCCTTTTATATTGTTAAAAATATTACAAGCATAAAGATTTCGGGCAATACTAATTATTTATTAGAATACCATTGCTCTATCAATATTATACCATTATTTAGTCCATAAGAAAATCTTAATAATAATTTTATTTCATTTTTTTCTATATTAAACGAAATCTAAAAATTCTTTCTGATCTCTTCGGAAGATTTGAATATTAAAAGGGCAGTTAGAGGAAGTATAAATGCAAGAATATTTGCTTTGTGAACAAAACCAGTGATTTAGAAATTTGACTTTATCTCTTGTCGATACATTTCATTTTCCCAACATGTCAAAGTCTCGTTAAAAGAGAAAGAGTAACTAATTATTGAAACAAATTCTGAGTTCTCCTTCTTTAATTAATGAGATTTCAATTTCCTCTTCCAAGTCTTGTAGAATTGTTGGTGGAAATTTCTCTGCTTTTAATGATGGTCTGGGAAACGGTCCCTAATGACTTTTTACCGTTGAAATGAGAGAGAAAACAAAGAAAACACAATCTCCCTTAATCTGAATAATTAGTAACTTACAGATTATCCAATATGGCCTTCCAGAAGAACTTAATTTTCGGAAAAGTAATGCAGAGCATTGATTTACAACCCCTATTCCGCTATCATTTTCTTTTTAAAGCGATTGAGTTTGAGGTATTTGGCTATGAATTATGTACGAGAAGAAAGAATTCCTCAAACATTTTTTTGAATAAAACTATGGCTAAGATATCAGAGTGATTAATTCGTAATAACATTTAAAAAAACGAAATTGATACATGCCTGAGAACTCATGGGGTGTAATTTTAATGGTTATTTCGAGAAACGTAAGTTATTTTAAGAGAGAACAATTAAAATTGTAAAATTATTTCTAAAAAATAGACGCCAGAAGGCAACGACAAAAAAGGAAGCGATTAGCCTTTTTAATTTTGACTAAATGGCAAAAATAAATGACAATTAAGAAGATTTTTATCCATTCACAAATTAAATATTTATGATTGCAATAGTTTGTGTTTGAATCGTTACATTTTATTGCAGTCAGACTGGTTCAAGAAATAAATATGCGAGTAAAAACATGCGAGTTGACCAGCGCAAAATTGAGCCAACTGTGTCATTACAATAAAATTCTTCCCCGCTATAATAATTAAACACTCAATTATAAAATTAATTAATGATAAAAAAAGATTCAAAGAGAATTATACACTTCATAATGAAATAATGAAGCATAATCGAAATAATGTAATGAAGCATAGACTAAATTGATGTACAAATCCTGGGAAAAAGACCTCGATTCCTCTGTCAAGTTTAAGTGAGTATTTGAGACAAATTATATATATATCCATCTCGCGACAATTTCTGGGGTAAAACCAACTAACACTCGTTTATCTCAAGTGGATAAGATGTAATTTAAAATATTTTTTAAAGAAACTTGAAAAAACTACAATGTTTTTCTGGACCGTTCAGCATTTCCCATAGGTGTTTTAAGTTTTAAGTTTGCATTTTATATTGTTTGACCGAATGACTTCTCAATGTTTCATTTCCATTGTTAGGTTTTTCGAATTTTGTTTTCTTTTGTCATTTTTTTCATTTTTTTTTGTCCAAACTTTCACATCTTTAAGCTCTCTTAAAAGGATTGAAAATCTGAGAAAATTTGGCTAAGACTGACATGAATGAAATATAATTCAACATACTGGAACTAAAGATGGCTTTATCAATTATACTAAGATGGCGCATACTGTCGTGCAAGATGAGAAATGCCTGAAAAAGTCATTAATACTTTTATCTGACGAGACATTTCTACAAAAATCGATGACCGACTTAACAATATTTGTTTGTAAATAAGATTAAATAACTTAAAAAATCTCTTTAAAATAAAAAAGGGGACTGAAGCTGTTTATATAAAGAAAGGGTCTGAAGCTGTTTATATGGCATTAATTATTAATTAACTTTAATTCAGCGAATTATCTCCTTATGATTATTTTGAGGAAAATCATTTGATTCAATAATTAAACGCACTAAAAGTTTTTCATTGCACTTTCTGATAAATTAGTATAGCAAGCTTGTTACTTTAACAAGACCCCTTAAAAAGAATATGATTTTTGACTGAAATCTGATTTTGATCTGAAATCTGACCTCTTCTTTTCACTTCCGCTTGTAGTATACCCCATCCCCACCCCCCGTAAAGGAGAAAAGCACATGCAAAATGAAATAATTTTGGACCACCCAAATAAGAGTAGAACATGGCTTTTGAATCCTTTTGTTGCTTTTAGAATGGAAAGTGAACCTTCAGGCCTCCGGCTCTTTTGAAAGAAAGGTTTTGGAGCCTTTGCTTTGCTGGTCATTTTACAACGTCTGTCGTTTATTGCCTTTTGATAATAAGCAAGCAATACTTTTAGGTAAATTTTTCAACCCACGATGTTGTCTGCTCCAAACAATGATTTTCTTTCGAACCTGTCTATTTAGATTGATTGCCTATCTGAGGGCAAATTCGATTCCCACTGTTCCCCAAAAAGGCTTTGATTTTTAACCGCTGACCAATCAGAAATCACAGGGATGCCCAGCTTGCTTTAAAGTGGCTATTGCTTTAAAGTGGCGCGTGCACAATGGGTTAGTTGGTTGCTTGGCGGGAGTCTTGGCTGTTTCTGATTACGCTTGGAAAGAAAAAAAATAATTCATCCTGTGCCTTGAACACTAGAAAAGTTTGGCATTTGGCGTAAAATGAGGGCGATTCAAGAAACAACCTGGCAGACGGTGTTAAAAGGAGCGAGTAGTTTGGAAAAAGGGAGAGACGGTTAGTCAAGAGAGAAGGAAAAGATATAACTTTGGGTAGTGGTGAGATGGCAAAAAGGAGTGGCGAATAGCCTGAGTTTGCTTAGTGCGAGAGTTTTTATTTTTTTACCGCCGTGAGGCTTCGACACGGTTGAAGACAGAGAGTTGTCAAGTGATGATTTAAAAGGACCATTTTTCT
Organism: Araneus ventricosus; assembly: GCA_013235015.1. Classification (NCBI taxonomy): domain Eukaryota; kingdom Metazoa; phylum Arthropoda; class Arachnida; order Araneae; family Araneidae; genus Araneus; species Araneus ventricosus. The sequence continues at coordinate 402,192 of BGPR01000290.1, forward strand.
GCTGGCATCTTCGAAAATGCAAGAAACCGTCTTTGATAAATGATTTTTGTGAACTGCACTGTCTGCAAACAGATTTACACTGGCCTGCTAGAGTTGGTTTGTCGTGCCAGAACAAGCGTCCGCTACTCCAGTGTTTGCTCACAGCATGTTTCTTCCGTGACTAGCGTACAATAGCGGTTAGCGGCCACTACCGGATCTCCTCAACTGGATTACAAAGGGAGTGGCATTCCTGCATGGAATTAAATGCTGATGAGTGGAGAGCAGCCCACACCGACTATCACCAGTAACCTTCGGCGTAGCCTTGGTCATCTAGCAAGCCTGATGTTGGAGCCAGTAAGCATACTAATCCTGTATTACCTTCAACCAAAAGTCGTGAGTGAGGCGTCCTGTCCTGAACATTGATGATTATGAGTGTAGGGCAGCCCCGTCAAGATCAATGGATCTCTGCATTCCCTGGCGTGCGATGAAAAATTGAACTTTCCGCGAAGTTCGTGTGCATTCTGAGCAAAAATATCGCCAATGAACAGTGATAAGAAGAGCCAGTGACTCCCACCGGTGGTCAGCCCAACACCCAGGCTGTCCTCAACTAAAAAGGAATTTCAGATAAGTGGAATATTATTTTAAGTAGCACATTTATTAGAAGTTATCATAATAAATGATCTTTAAACAGGAGAAAAAACTTCATTTGATGTGCAAAATAAAGGGGAGTGTAGATACAATGTTTAACTTTTTGCAGGAATTTTCTTTATTCAAGTGCATTGCAGGTTCATACATAAAGTCATTTAGATTTTGAAAATTATTGCCATGTAATTAGTACATATGTCATCAGAATACATCTAGATAAACATCTATAAAAAAAATGCAGTAATGAAGTTTTAGAGACTTTGAGATTTAAAGTTAGGAAGTTGTGAGTGATATCAAAATTCAATAAAATTATTAAATTATTTTGTAACCTAAATCTGGTGTACTTTTGCAGATATTGAGTGAGTGAGTTATAGTTTAATTTTGAATAAATTACCATACCTAGCTTGGTAAATAATTGTCTAACTAAAAATTTTGATATTAGAAGCATCACATTAATGATCATGGTGTTTATAAAAAATTAAACTTCACCCTCTAGTGAATCCTTGTGGGTGTAGATCTGAGCATAGCTTTTGTTTCAAAACTTAATTTCAATTGTCTAATAGAAAATTGTGTAACAAACATCTTGATCTGAATCTCTTAACAAACTGCTGATAGTATTATCTGGTTACTTTGTATGTCAATTATTTTGATGGTATGAAACGATTTTTTACTGTTACGCATGTATGCGCAATCACACCAACTAATGGGTAATTAAGTAACATGAAATCAAGAATCATGAGTGAGTGGTACAGAAATCTGTGTATAATATGAAATGTTAACAAAGAGTATCGTGCAATGTGTTATAATTTATGAAATGTCGTGCCTGCATTACTTTAAATTCTTTTGATTATTCTTAAAATAAACAAATTTTTAATTTAGGCATCTAGTTTCTGTCACTTATTTATGCTTGACGCGTTCAAACTCACAGAGCCTTCTAGAAATCTTCCAGGTCTGGAGCAAATATAGCTGTTAGTGCAAATTTTGACTACCTGGGGGTTTATTGTATGAAAATCTATTATTATACGCAACGCGGAATCATTAAGATTTGAAGATGATCTCTAAATGGGTCTATTGATTTTAAATCAGTTGCAAGATTTCCTGTCAAGAGTCTAAATTCAAAAGTTGTGAATAAGTTTTACGCTTTTATATATATATACCTAAATTTAATTGTTGTAAACTGATTTTGTGTACTTACTTATTTGACTACACGAAACTGATTTTTTTCTGTTTATTGATTAATACAGATTGCTTTCGGGCCTAATTACTAGTGCTAATTGTAACTAACTCTTCTCAGAGTAGCTGAATAATTTATAGTACTGATTGAACTTGCAACTATTCATTCATGCTAAAATTCATTTACGAGATCAACAGATCTTAAGATTAGATTAATGATATAACAAATTCATTTACGAGATCAACAGATCTTAAGATTAGATTAATGATATAACGAATTAATTTACACAACATTTATATAAATAAAGAATCTGAAGCTCCTGGCATATTCAATCTTTAATTCAGCTAATGTAATTGAAATTTCGTCATTTCTGTTCTATAATTTAAATAAACATTTTTTCGAAATAGGTATTTATATTGATGCAAAATGTCCAATAGCAGGAAGTCTTTTGAGTTGAATTATTCATCCATAAATTAAAGTAGAATTAAATTCAAATAAATTTCTCCCATAAGGGTTCATTCAAATCCAGTTACACTCTTAAAAGTGTACCTTTGATGTAAGAGGCACATTTTGAACTTTTGTGTCTCTGAAAATTAAGAGGCACATTGTGCCTCTGAACGTTAAGAGGTACATGGTGCCTTTGAAATTAAGAGGCACATTGTGCCTCTGAACGTTAAGAGGTACATGGTACCTTTGAAATTAAGAGGCACATTGTGCCTTTGAAATTAAGAGGCACATTGTGCCTTTGAAATTAAGAGGCACATTGTGCCTTTGAAATTAAGAGGGTCATTGTGCCTCTGAACGTTAAGAGGTACATGGTGCCTTTGAAATTAAGAGGCACATTGTGCCTTTTAATTCAGATTCAAGTGCCTCTTATTTGAAAGTATATTCTGCGCCTCTTGCAGTCTAAGAGGCATAGAATATAATAATATGCCACATGCTCTTGTTCATTTTACTTCCAGTTCATATAATAGATTTAATTTTATATAAAGAAAAGGAGATGTACAAAAAAATCTCATGATTATTTATTTATTTTTATACCTGCATACATGAAAAACTTTTTTTTAAAACAAACTTTTTAATTTCCATATATATTTATATACAACCTTTTATTTTGATTCCGATATGATATTTTAGTTTAAATGCAATGACTAATTTAGGAATCATTGAATATTATCCAATCCCAAGATTTAATCCAAAATGTAAATTTAGGTCATTTCGCAACACTGGGGGATATTTTACTTTGTTGTAATCTCTAAAATCATCTCTAGACCGACCATTTTTTTAAAACCATTTTCATGTTGGATTTATATTAGTCCTCTAGCTCGTGTGGAACCATAAAGGTAAAGGCAACTAAATTTAGCAGTTTGAAGCACCATTCCTACAAAAAAATTACTCCATTCTGCTTTTTGGTGATATTTTCAATGACTTTAATCTCGCATGGTAAAATATTAATGTACATATTTTGGTGCTTTACGAGCACATTTTTTGACAACCACTTAAAATTTTCTTTTTAATTGTTGTTCATGAGAATTAAACCAAATACCAAAAATTATGTATTAAAATTAATAATAAGTAGTGAAAGACTCCTTTGATTGAAATTGGTAATTATTAATAAATTTTTAAACGTCACACACAAAAATTAATGAGGGAATCTATTTTAAATGTTTTTTCTCTGTTCATTTAAAAAAAAACATGAAGATAATTCAACTTAAATACTTACTAATTTGTTTATATCACAATCACACAATAAAACTAATACTAGAAAAAAAATTTAAATATATGTAAATGACAAAACTGATTTAACTGTATTTTTAAAAATAATACATTAAATATTGCCGGGAAACAAAGAATACTTTCCAACATAAATTCTGTAATATAGATTACTAAATATCATGAATTTTTAGTTATATTGTTGCACAGTAAATTCCAAGGAGTAGTAGATTAGCATGAAATTAATTACAATAGATAAAACTGTAGTAATTGAAAATAAATTCTCTATTATTATAATTAAAGATGCATCACATTCAGAATTTTGTTAATACTAAATATTCCATTTTGTGCTATTTCTAAAACACAAACAATTGCTTGAATTTGTGTATAAATTAATAATTATTTTCTGACCATAGTTTTTATGTATTATCCTAAATACAACCCAATCACACTTCATTAAAATAGAAATCAAAGTTATTTAAAATTAGTATTACAATTTATTGAAAGGAAATTTTGCTATTTTAAGTTTTGATTATAAAAATGAAAGTAAGTAGTTAAATTCAAAGTTTGTGGTGCTGTTAAATAAAATAATAGAGATAAGAGTATTACCAAATAAATACATATATACACAGGGCAAGCATTTTAAAAAAATATCCCTCCCAGACACACAAACACTTTAAAAATTCCTTGGTAAGCCATTGTGTAGTAAATTTATTAATTTACTTAATATATTTTTCAATTTATTTAAAATATTTTTCTGACAAATACTTAATAAAAAGAAAAAATTGGAAATTTTTTTTATCACTACTGTTGGCCAAACTCATAGCATACATACTTAATAAAAATAAAATGCAAGATATGTGTGAACAAACAAGACAAGACAGATAAATGCAACATATTTATTTAATAGTCTGTGTTCTTTACATCACATTAAATTTTTTGTCACCTGAAGCAAGTGGTTTGATGGAAATTACAAAATAGATATCTTGATCCAATCATTTCCAAATAAAATGCTTGAGCCAGGTCTCTTCTGTTCGGAACTGTATTCACCCTCCTATATATATAAATGTATAAGAAAATACTTTAGACAGTTAATAATTTTTATAAACGAATTCCCGTAGCCTTTTTTAAATTAAAAAAAATTGAGTTAGAAAATTGAATTAATTAAAGTTAAAAAAATAAGAATTTTGTTGGTTCCATTTTAATGCAGCATCATTTTAATTATTTTAACAGAATACTAACAACTTTTCTCATAATGTTAAACCACATTATGAGATAAATTTTTAAAAAGACTCAAAATATTTACTTATTTATAACAGAAATTTAATATATTACTTGTAAATATTCGCTTTAATTTAAATCAATGTATCATTACATTAAATGATTTTGTGAGAAAATGCAATGAATCTACATTAAATAAGCATTTGTTTTTTTGGAAAATTATTTCAAAACTCTACTAAGCTTCAATTTTACATGCACATAAACTGAAAGATGCCATTGTTATCGCACTCCATGTAGCTATTTTTGGAAAAATACTTAATAGGTCTCTGTATTGTTTTAGTTGGGGATTTTACAAATAACATCTCTACCTCCTGCCAGAAGAAAGTAAAATAATGAGAAAAAGAATAGCAAAGTTTATTTGCAAATATAAAGTTTAGGAATGCTGATCACTGACATGTTCTAGATGATGCCTGAAAATAATTACAAGATCCCGTTTTAAAACAATTTACTATTTACACACTAAAAATCATTTTAAAAAACATACACAATGAATTTTTTTTAATTACAGAAATACATTAACACAGTAAAAAATTCAGATTAAAATCAATTTCTTTTTTATTTACATATGAAATTAATTAATAAAATAAACTACTGCAATGATACATACAAGGAAGCATTATACATATTTTCATCAATAAGATGATTCAACAGAGGATTTAATAAATTTGTTACTTTGAAAGTAATGTATATTTTTGATGTTTTCATATTAAGTGCATTAATATTCTTAAGAAACTGCTTAATGGAAAGTACATTACAGTCAAAATAAATTGTCTCTAAACCACAGAATTTTAACAATTTTCCAAAATGATTTTTTGTCTGAAACCATATTATAACTACCCGAGAACACAATATCACCAACTCAAAATGGCACAGAATTAATCATTACTTTATGTATTGACACATAAGTTTTACCCAAGTCACTATCAGTAATATCATCAGTATTAACATAAGATTTTTCTATTAAGATAACTACAGTTTTTATAATGTCACTTGTGTAACTTCAAATTAAAACATTAATTGCTGATTCTGATGAACAAAAATAAAGCAAATAAAGTTTAATGCGAATGAACTAAAAAATATGCTTCAAATAGGAAAATACAGTTTAAAATTAAACGATCAGTATCCATTAACAATCATGTGTTAACAATCAGGTGTTAAAGACACAATGTATCTCTGATACATTCAATTATTATTCTTAATATGCAACGTAGGACAAATGACTTAAGTTTTTATGTTCCTGTGCATCTCTAATTAAATATATAGTAAATTATTTAACTTTTTGAAAATCTGACAACTAATTTTGGAAGAGAGAAAAAAGGCAAATCGGATAACTAATGTTGAAGGAAGGGAATATCGTAGAAGTTCTATTTTTTTTAAGATATCAAAATACATACTTTCTTAAATGTTTCTACACCTATACTTTTCTAAGAATTTGAAATTAAGCAAAATTATGTATGATAATGGCTTCATTTGATCAGAAATTAGTTTCTATTGTGATATAAAAATGAAAAAATTCGAAAATGTACACCAACTAAAGTGAGTATATGTATAAGCTACATTCGAGAAATATCCAAGTAAATAAATTGCCATCAGCATAGCACTTCCTAAAACTTCAAGAAAGTCAAATACGCATTAATAAAATTAAATTATGCAGCGACACGCATTGATTAAAAATAAAACAGCATGCGATCGGAGCAAATTGTTTAAAATTGTGTTAATACTACAACATTAATGCTTACCTAAGATTAAATAAAAAAATATTATGACTTTACTTCATACTGAGAATTGAATTGCTTAGTCCAAATTTAGATATGAAGATGCAAAGAGATCACGGAACGCATTATACTGCTTAACTTACACGTCTTTGTATATTTAAATAATAATTATTTTCGAATGCAAAATTTAGTTCTTAAAGTTCACCAGTTGACCGTTTATTTAATGTTTTATTTCTTTTATTACTTTTTTTCCTTTTTTGCAGAAACTGAAATAACTAGTGGTGTAACTTTCCATTTTGTAAATTTCATTTCTAGAGCTTATTATAAATTAATTTTTTCTTAGTTTTCTAATTTATCAGTCATTCTTTTTCTCTATTTCTCTCTGCTGGCCTGCTATATTAATTTAGTTAGAAGTTATGAAAACCACGAATATCTTTCATGTACACATTATATACATTGCATGACAAATCTAAAATAAATATTTTAGGTTTAAAATCATACACATAAAAGAGAAAAAAAACTAACATATGTAAGCTATTGAAATACTCGAATAGATTAGTTAGGAATTTCACTTTATACTTAAGCTATGAAATATTATGATTTTTAAAACAGAGTTTAAATGTTTGATGAACAGCCAGTGCCGGGCAATTTATAACAGTTATTTGCAATCTGTTTATCAATAAATACCATCTATGTTTAAGAAATTATATACAGAGAAATAAATCGCATTGCAAGAAGTTCACATCTCAGTCAAATTAACGCAATTGTGCCCTTGAACATCAATTTTCATAGGCCTACCTGGAGACGGTTAAGGCTATTTTCGCGCTCGATTAAACTTGGTTTGACTTCTGTTTCTGTCGCCTTAATTTCTTTTATATCTTCTATCCTGAATGGAAGTTTCAGTGACATGGCAACCCTCTTCCGATCATTTTTAATAATATTTTACAGCTCCATTAATTAGATAAGCAAAGCGTTGAATTAAATCAATGAAGCACTCTGAAACGTTTGTACGACTATTTGTTTGCATTTGACTGTTGCCATTCGACAATAAGTATTAAAGACGATTTCTGTGACACGTGCGTTAGCGTTTTATATATATAGATTTTGGTTCCTGAACAGATTTGAGTAATAAACGAAGAAAAATAGTTAAAAATTTGAAACAGAGGGTGAAAAAATGATATGGTATAGTCCATACGCCACCCCTCCTAAATTATACTATACCCTCCAACAAAGGGTTATAAACTATGCCTTCTATATCTGATGAAGTATCTGTATCAAATTCTAAGTATTATCAAGCTACCGATACTACTTCCATAAGAATTTTAACTCCAAAAACTAATCTGGAGCTTTCTTTATGCCTGAATCTATTTTTTTTATTGAAATGCTCCAATGTGCTCCAAAAAATGCTGAAATATTATAATAAAAATTCTCGGGGATAAAATATCTCTGAAGTGAGCTGTTGTACTAGGATTTCCGATGAGCGTTTTCATTTCCCTTTTCAATAATATCCAAAATAATTTAATTTAAATTCGCAGTCATAAAAGTCAAGATTCCTCCATTTCAAATGCGTGTTTGAAAACACAGAAGCATCCAAGTCATGTCGGAAAAGATATATGATTTTTATCTTCTTCTGGACATATTTCAAATGCATATTCATATCCGTTTTCGTCGGCAACAGCTGCGTATTTTGAAATAGATAATTGGATTCTTTTCGAGAATGTGTTTCTAATTTTTTTCTGATTTAATACAAAATTTATATTTTATTCCACGACTTAGTCTGCTATAAAGCTTTTGTTTGTTTGTTTCTGGATAAATCATGGATATGAACTGTTATTTTTCACCATTCAAAACTGAGTTTAAATTTTTCTTTAGCATGTGAAAAATTTTTAAAAGATGTCCTTAATTTTTTGCTGTTGATATTGTTTGCATATTTTAACAAAAGAAACATGAAAAAATATGTAATGAGATGTTTAACAGAAACGCTATTTAAAGAAGGGTTTCCTAATATTTTCCTTATTTATTACAACCTCCTTTAACTTTAGTTATTATGTTTTCCCTTTTTTCCAAAATCAAGAGAAAGACTGAGAATTTGAAAAAAAATTGGTTTCGATGGTTGGCTATACATATTTTAAGGTACGTTTAGACAACAGCTACGTTACATAATTGAAAATGCAAAAGTAGATTTTGGATGCTAAAGTAGATTTTGTTTCCTCTTTCCTTGACAGGTTTATTTACAAGTAAAAAAATTGTTTAATATTTGTTTTTTCTTTAGTTTAGCTAGAAAAATATTTTTGACTCACCTGAAATGTATCGTAAAAACGATGAAAATTGATTGCATTTCCTTTTGCAATGTGAGGCAAAATACAGTTTCTAACTACCACTGGAATAATAAATTATTAGATTTAGTATATAATATAAGACCAATGAATTTAGTTTTTAATATTTTCAGACAAGACAAAATAAATAAGTATTGGATTTTTTTTAAAGTTCGGCAAGTAATTTAGGTAAAAAAAAGAATTGCAAATCGGACAACAAAATTTCAATGGAAGAAGTTTCAATAAATAAAAATTTATACAGATGATTAAAAAAACGTGGTCAAACTTTAAGGTAGGTCAGGAATACGATAAGCATCCAGAATCTCCATAGGAACATGGGCGCGCCATCTGAAGGCATCAGATGACCTTTAAAATAAAAAATAAAACGGCGCTAGACAAAATGCCGATATCGTTCTGAATCTTTACGGTATTGAACTGGAATTTTTTTAAAAATTGTGATATATGTGGTTCTAAAGTTGTGAAAGAAAAATTACGCTGCCTTTCGCGCATGCGCAGTAAAAAATTATTTACATTAGATATCTCTTTTGTCATTCAACGTATTTACATGAAATTTCGAAACAATTCTTCTCTAATGCATTGTCACATACTCCGTAAGTTTCATACAATTCCAAGGAAAACTCTGCCAGTTATGAGCAAAAAAAAAAAAATATGCCGAAAATTTTTGGATTTTTTAGAGAAACCTTTATATCTTTTCAATTATTCGTGCTATTTTTACGAAAATGCATGTAAATATTGTGCACATGACACAAAAGAATAGCTGAAAAATACGAAATTTAGAAAAAATACGAAATTTCCTTCTGTGTTTGCGTCAACCATTCTTATAGTTTGATCTTGCATAAGCGAGTGCATCCAGCTACTTACTTGAAAACTAATAATGCACATTTTTTCGAATGTCTCCCGAAAGGCTGGATGAATTTTCTTCTAACTTCAACTATATAAAGAACAGGTTTTAACTCACAATTATCCTCAAAGATTCGGTCACGGGGGTATTCAGGATGACAGATGAGAAATTGATGAATTCGAAGAGGGATTTTGGCTCACCCCGCTTCACACAAAGCTGATAATGGTTTACAACTTTTATCAATTCTTTTGCGTGATGTCTGCAATATTTGCATGTATTTTTGTAAAAATAGCACGAATATTTGTGAAGATATAAAGGTTTCTTTAAAAAAAATCCAAATTTGTCGGCATGTTTTTTTGCTTATAACTTGCAGAGTTTTTCTTGGAATTGTATAAATCTTACAGTGTACGAGTTAATATATTAGGGAAGGATTGAATCAAAATTCCATGTAAATACGCTGAATAACACAAAGAAGATATTATCATTTGTAGTAAATAATTTTTTATTGTGCATGCGCGAAACGTAGCGTAATTTTTCTTTCACATATTCAGAACCATATATATAGCGCAACTTATATAAAAATTCCAGTTCAGTATCGTAAAGATTCAGAAAGATATCGGCATTTTGTCCACCAATGTTTTATTTTACATGCCATCTGCTGCCTCCTGATGGTGTTTGCGCACCCATATTCCTATGCGATTCTTGACGCTTATCGTCTGTCTGAACCTACCCTTAAAGTTTGGTCACGTTTTTTCGAATCACCCTATTTAAACATAAAACAAAAAAATTCTTTTAAGAAGTTTCTTCTTCCTTGCTCGTCAAGAAAGAGAGTGCCAAACCAAACTAACAAAATATGAAACAAGCCAAATTAAGTAAAAAGAGTTTAGAAAGAATAACACAAGTTTTCAAATTGACAGAATGGTTACTTCTTAAGATTCTGTTGTATTTAGAAGATAATTCTTATTAGATAAAATTGCAGATAAATGACCGAAAATGTGCACAATATATTCATTTCCGATTCATGTTCCGTCAGTTAACATAAAGTTCAGTCTCCCTTAAAGAATTAAATATTTTTAATCTGATTGTCTCAAGATTAAGACGTTCAAAATGCATATGTCTTAAAAAACCTTTTTCTTTAAACAGAGGCGAATTGCACTTTTATTTATCTTAATATGTCTCATGTTTGCAAGGACGGTATTCTTTAATCGATTTTTCGCATACTTTTTTATGTGCAACACTTAGAAATTTTATACACTTACGTGCTATCGATGACAATACTCCATTTGAAAATTATTGATTAATTAGAACTTAATTATTAGTTAAATGATTCATTTAATCACATTTTGATTCCTTATGAGTGACACAATCTGGTAGTGAATTTATGAAAGACATAATTCCAAGGTTATGTTTATTATAATTAATTATAAATAAAAGACTAAAAAGTAGAAAATAAATAAAATTAGATTATGCTTTTGAGTACACTAAGTTCGTTTATTAAAAAAATGTTTTATTAAATTTATTTCTTATCTGAAGAGGTTGAATGAAGAATGAGCCAATTTTTTCTATAAAGAAACAACTCATAAACAGGATAATGCAAGCCACATAAAGAAGATAATGCAATCCTACAAAGCCAGAGCATTGCATAGATACTGTGGGATATCATACCCATAATACCCGAGGGGGTCCCCTTCTTCTATAAACAAATGCTTACTACATGTTGCTTGCCCAGTTCTGGGCTATTATTGCTTCCACTTCCTTTACGAGCCACAGATCAAAAGGCTCTCTGAGGTCTGAGAAGAGGTATTGATTGCTGATAAAGATATCTTCTTTGTGGCTTCAGCCATGTTTACTACTTTTGTGGTTTCTCTTCCTTGTGCATGTTGAAGAGGACAGTTAATTTGCAAATCTTTCACTCACAAGACTAATATTTAGAGATGTTTATGGAAACTAAGTGGCTTGAATGGGAGCCAAATTACTCATTTTATTTTTAATAATTGTTATTCTGCCTTTTATGAACTAAATGGCTCGACTGAACCAAATTATTCATTTTGTTTTCAATAATTGTTATTCTGCCCTTTTTTCTAAGAAATAGGGACTAATTAGTATAAAATTATATTGCAATACCAGTTTAGTTTAATCAATTTATGGCCCAATTTACACAATGGTACTTCTTGGAACGTAGCTCGTGGTTTTAATCTCTAATCAGGAATATGAGAAATAAGCAGGCACCCACTCTCCAAGATGGATTTTACGTGCAACGCTTCATAACGTACAGGGACCAACAGGGTAGGCTGATTTTTTTTTAAAAAAAGAATTTGCTCAATCATGGAAAAATTGTGCAATAGTAAGATGGTAAAAGAAATAAAAAACGAAATAAAAGTAATTTCTTGCGGTTTCTCATGCTCTTGAATTGTTCTTAAAATAACGAAAATCAATTTATTTTTGTCATGTTTGTAATTTTATAACTTCTGATCACTATATATGTTCTTGTTAAGTACTTCATTCTGTATGAATAATAAAAAATATTAAAATTGGTAAACGCCTTCCTCTTACGCATCAGCTGCAAAGTTATGCAATAAATTTTTAAAAAATCCCGTTTACAAGCTGGAAGGCAAAAGTAGATTCCTTTTGTGTGGATATAAATTATAAAGAAAATTGTGTCCTGTATTTTTATTAGAATTAGAGGTGCACGAATTACAGAGGGTAGAAGTGAATGCAGATGTTGAGAGCTTTCCAACAAGATGTAGCATGCATTGGTTGAAAGGCGGTTTGAGTTTAGAGGGTGGGTCTAAAAACATTATAAATCTTGTAACTTCTAAGAAATTTTAGCTATAAAAAAACTTTCAATACAAATTTATTCGTTAAAATAAGACAATAATTCGCCTAATTTGAATTTTCTTTATATCTTCAATTGTAAGGGAGTTATGGGTAAATGAAAATTTCAACTCCCACAATTTCCACCCCCTTTGAGCTGGATGCTTATCTACGAACTCGACCAAGATTTTCACCGTCCTTCAACATATCCCTTGCCGATTAAAACTAATCAAAATTACTCTAGTTATCCTGTTCGCAAGATTACATGGGCAAAGGGTTATAGTAAATAAAAACATCAAATATCAATTCAACATCCTATACAAACTGCACTGTATTTACAATATACAAAATTATTAAGATTAAATTAAATTATTCCATCCATAATCATGCATTCAAGATACAAAAAATCTTGACATAAATCTATTAGCGCTATTAATTAACCAAACGTGAAAAAGACAATCCTTATTTGAAATTCCAACAATCAAAATGGCTAACTAGCCTGGGAACTAGTTCGTCGTATTAATCTAGATTTCTGGCGTCAACCCTCCACGAAGCCATATGTTGGACAACAGAAAAGGGAAACATGTACCACAATCATCTCGCGATGAGAATAAATATAGAGTAAATATTAACCCAGTATACTAACAAAGTATTCTAAATTAATGCAAACATACTCTTATACGAACGAACTATTAATAATTAAGTATAGCAAATTATATTTAAAAATTGCAAAATTAAATCTCTATGTAAATTTTTACATCTTATTATATAGAGAGAATATTAACACTGTATACTTACACTGTATTCTATATTCTATATATATATTATAAAAGGTTAAATTTATAGTTCATTTTTAATGTTGTTTATTATAGTAAATAGCATAATTTAGAAATAATATTTACACTTTAAATGCGGAACTGTATTTAGGATATCTTAATAATAATTAAGACTATTGAATTGGTATGCTTTAAGTTATATACTTTCCCGTTTCTAATCTTGAAAGATTTTGGAGATTTATTCCCCTACTTTTTTGTTTTCCAACAAGTGGTTTTGGCAAAGGGTTGGGGCCACAAATCTAGATAAATGCGATAAATATCGGTTCCCAAGACCGATTGGCATTTGATTGTTAGGATTCCAATTCTGGTTTGTCTTTTTCATTGTAATAATAGTATATAATCAAACTATCTTTAGTATTTCATTTGTAAGATTATTGATAAGGTAATTTTATTTCAATTTTAATTTTCAGATTAATATATGTATATATTGAAAATATATCACATGTTTTGATTATTTGAAATATTTAACTATATATATTAACATTTTACTAATTTTAAAAACACTTCTTAAAATTTAATTCGTAAAATTATTTCTAAATTATTCGTAAATTATTTATACTCACTGCGATGTTGCAACTCTCTTTTCTGTAACCCTGTAACTGACTCTGAAAGACGTGCCGCCTTCTGCCGATGGCTTTGATATCCTTAAACATCATCGGGAATTTTAAAACCACATATCAAGAGAGAAATATGAAGATGTCTAAATAAAAGATTTTTTAGTGCAACGACTGCTACCTTCTTACGCCTGTTGTTTCATCTCAAATAAAGAATGATAAATTCCACAAAAATCCTATTTCTTATCGTATTATCACTTGGGAACTTCTTCATACATGAGGCTACTTGGATACATTTTCTTTAATCTGTTAAAAAATTACTGAATGTCATCTGTTAAGAAGGTTTCACTTAGATTATTATCAATAATAAACTGGTTATCGATTTCATTCACAATAATAAAGACAGTTTTTCTTCTATTGAGACTTTCGACTTCAAAGATCTTTTTACAAGCATTCCTTTAGTCACTCTTCGAGAGGTGCTTAACTCTTACTTTTTTATTACAAAAATATTCTAAATATTTCTTTTGAGTATTGGAATAAATTATGTAATTTTTGCATATTTAATAATTTTATTTACAATGTAGAAAGCATATTTCTCCAATTTCGTGGCATTCCTCAAGGATCTTCTTTTTCTTCTATTACAGGTAACCTTTTCCTTCATTATTTTGAAAAGAATTATTTACTTTTCCATCCTCAGTCTTTCAGATATGTAGATGATATTATTGTTTTTAATCATGAAACATTTAATAATACGTGGCAAAATATTTATCCTTCAGCCTTGCTTCTTAAACAAACAAACAGTAATCAGTTTGAAGCAGATTTTTTAGATCTGGATATTAAACATATTGTTAAAAACTTTTGTATCGATATACATGACAAAAGAAAGGATTTTAATTTTACTGTCAACCGACTTTCCTATTGGTCTTCTAATATTTCTATTAAGATTATAGAAACGCAATTTTCTCGTATTAAATCTATTTGTTCAAATGAAAATTCTAAATCGAGACAATCAAAGCTTTTGTTTCATCAACTTTTAAAAAATGGCATTCCCGAAAACTTTGTGCTACGATATCTCAAGCAGTGAATTATGGGCTATCGGCAAGGCCTTTTTCTTCTTTTCTTCCTCTGTTTGGGAATAGCAATAACTGGTTTGGCGATATTTTCTAATGCTTCTTAAGGTGCGTATACACTTGCGAGCAGAAGCCGAATAGAACAGTTTGTGAACAGATGTTCTCAAGGGTAGACGGGTTATTTTATTTGCCGCGAACGATCAGGGTGCACCTGGCGGTGAGCCAAAATTGTCGGCTTATCGAAGAATTCGATTCGAGATTCGCTACTCTAGTTGGTGCGAGTTAATGTGCTGTTCGCTGGATACCGCGAATCTGCTTCGAACTTGAAAGATCATATTTAGATAGGCGTGTGCTTCTTGATTTTTTTTTTTTGCCTTTTCTCTTGTAATTATGGAGTGGACAGAACAAAACATATTCATATTAATAGAAGTTTACAGATATTAGCCATTTCTCTCGTATCCAAACCACAAGGACCGTTGTAGAAAACACTTAAAAGAAGGTTTCCCGACAGAAAAAGGTGAGGAAATAAAAGTGCCAGTGGCCCAGTGTAAGAAAAAGATTATATTCTTGCTTCTACCGGCGCGAAAAACAGATAATAAAGAATTCCATGGAAAAAGAAAAATATAAGTTATAAAATATAAATAATACAAATATTATATATTTTTAAACAATTTTAGTTTTTTTTATTCTTGACAACAATTTTTTTACAACATTAGCTTTATATAATAAGTTTTCAATTGCTAGTCATCTGGGTTATGTTTAATTCATAATACGTATTTATTTAAAATTTCCCCATTGTTGTTTGATGAGATTAAAAAATATGAATTTTATATAAAAATTGAAATTAATGCGAGAAAGAACGAACTTTTTCTGTGCTCGCTTTTGAGATAGAACATTTTAATATTAAAAAAGTTTAACAAAATATCTACGCATGGTGAAATTTTCCTTAATCAAAATGTCTAATACTAAAGAGACCTGAATTGTAATTATTGTGAAATTAAAATGAAACTTAAAATCTATAATTAGAAAGCAAAACGAAAGTAAGTGTTTTCGTTTTGAAGCAACGTTCGTTTTTCTTCCCGTTTTGAAGCAACGTGAGGGCTATTTTGGGACGAACATCGTAATTTTGAAGCGAGGTCAGATGGCGCGGACGACACCTGAGCTGGCACCCCCTCTCCAAACTTCCACGCCACACCAACGGGAGGGCGTCTGGCCACGACGTATGATTCAGCGTGCAACCGGTTCTTCAGTGGAATCGAGTTTCGAACCTGGAACCCTCCGCCCCCAAAGCCGAGACCTTACCACTAGACTACCGCGGCCCGGGGTTTTTAGAGAGAAAGGGAAGGAAAAAGAGTATAATTATTAACAGCTTATAAAAAAAAAGAAAGAAGGAAACAGGAGTGTCTGTAATTTTGGTATTGAATAAAATTTCTATCTCAGCAAATAGGTAACGAAATTTAGAACAACGCAGCGAATTGTATTTAGATATTAGCTACATATTGTCGAAAATAAGAACAGTACATTTTTTAATTATTTATAATTTTTTGAAACTCAGCCATCTATTATGAGTCGGAAAATTTTATTCATGTTAATATATTTTTTATTATTAATGATTTATTATGAGAATAACAACTTTTTATTTATTTATAATCAAGTTGAAGAATATTATAGAACATTTTTGGTTAAATCGTAGTTGATATACATTAAAGCACCGTTTATACGCCTTTCAAGGGACTGACGAAAAACGGCGAATAAATGAAAAGACGTATAATCGAAATGAATTACAATGCATACGAATGCACCGGGACTGTGATGAAACGATCTATAAATATAATCGATGTATAAATGAGAAACGTATAAACGCCGTTTTACTGTACATTGTTTGACCATATCTTTCTTCATGGGTAAGAACAGAATGTCTTCTTTGCAAATCCGTTTATGGAGATGTTTGGAATCTTTTCCACTTAAATTTTGGTTTTGTAATAGAGTATTGTACATATTGTAATCTAGTAGGATTCGTTTCCATAAAAGATAGCAATTTCCTAATGATAAAAAGCGAGGAAATAAGTACTCTAATTAATTTTTCAAATTTCTCCTTTTTTGACATTAATTTTAAGAAGGTTTGATCTTATTTTGATATTTTGAATATACAACCCTGGTTACTAAATAGAATGGCCTACTCAAATTGCAGAGTGCTATCTGGACTGTATTTAATTACAATTACTTCTTTAATACACCGTACAAGTAAATATCTCCGTTATGCTTTTTAAAAAATTTCTCTGTATAATAAAGTTGCCTACTCAATAAATTGAAGCGCAAATTGAATAATTTTCTAAATTTATTTAGAGAATTATTTTCTTTATTGTCTTTTATGTCATTTATTGTCATTCATTTATTGTCTTTCATGCTCTTCTTGCCGAGTTCAACGCGCCTCCAAAGACATTCCCTCCCATTAAGAATCCTTCCTCTATCACTGAGTTGATGACTAATGGGTTCAAAGTATACGCTATTCGTCTCAATCTGATGGAACGAGATGCATTCGTAATGAGAATAATTTATTCCAACACCCTGTGAGACTAAACAAAATATTCTCATTTCGATTCGAAACGTATACAAAAGTGATCAAAGTCATAAATTTTCAACACCGTCCCCCCCTAGCCCTTTCAAAAAAACCCCTCGGCTATCGCTGATTGAAGGCGATGATTGACGGATGCCAAGCCCGTTCGTCCATTTCTATGGAACGCAATCTGTTTGTCTTGAAAAATTTCCTCAAACACGCAGCAAATCGTAAACTAACTGTTTTAATCATGTTCTGTTCGCCAAGTGTATATGCACCTTTACAGTCTCGTGTGCTTATTCCTTGCGGTGGTAAGCCATTTCCTTTTCTTCTCTTTTATTGTTTTGTGAATATTACTGTATTATAGTTATTCTAGGTCTTATGTATTCGTATTTTTTGCTTTGGATTTTTTTAAAATCATCTTCATTGTATTTGTCTTTTATTCCAGAATTTTTCCATTTTTAATTGTCTTGTGCATTTTGAGGGGATAGCAAAAAAACTTTTACTGTTTTCGTATGTCGTTAGCAGGAAAAAGCACTTATTAATATCGTAGGCGAGCTTCTCTTCCTGACGAGCGGCTCTCCATGATATTTTTCAATTTATTAAAATTTTTGTCTTTCGTTTCTATATATATATATAACTTATTATATATGATCGTACAGAAACAAAGTAAACAAGACATATCAAGAAGCAAATCCTAAACTAAAAAGTCATTATTTGAACAATTCAACCAAATTTAAAACAAAATTTAAAGAATTGAAAATACTATAGATACCATGAACAAAAAATTAAGTATAAACATTTATATGTCAACAAGTAAAAAACTCTGTTGTTATTAAAGGTATTGAAAAAGTCAATCCAAGTATATGGAGTTTTCAACAATTAATATAGCAGCTTGGCTGTGGACAAGCTTTAGCCAGGTTAAATTAATTTTGCTGTACAAACCATCCCTGTTACTAAAGTTGTTGAAAAAACAAATAGGGTAATATACCCTAAAATGAAAGAATTTAGAAAGAAAAGTAATACACTAACCCTAACAATAAAACATAACTATATAGATAGGACTAAAATTCAGGATAAAAATATGTAATACAACAATATATTGCACTAAAAACAGTAATTATATCATTCAATAAAATACCCATACTTTTCTTTAAACATTAAATAATCGGTGTCTCTACTTATCCTTACCAGAATACAACACATTCAATATATACCGCCACTTAGCTTGACATCACATATTGCCAGTACTAGATTTCCAACTATGAAACAGCATAATTGACCAAACAATATAATTAATTTTTGATATTAAGAAAAAGTAATACACCTATATTAAAAATCTCAAAACTATTTAAAAAATGTAATAAAATTTTTTATCTAGATAATATTTGAAAGTTGGTAAAAATGTCTTTTAAGAAGGAAAATTTCACTTGAAAGATCCTGGCGCCATCTATGTAATAAATCTGATACCAATAACTCAATAACCAAATTTGCATAAAATTACATATTACAAGTAGAATATGAAAGAACACTAACCTACATTCAAAGAAATAAAAATAATTTATTGGGACCCCGCGCAAAGCTCACAAGTGTTCTCCGCCTGGACTCATTTTCAATTTATTGCAGAACTTATCCATATTAATACATAATTACATAATTCATCGTAGATGATGCGCGTTCTTAAGACATTTCTTGATTTCAATATGTCAA
Source organism: Araneus ventricosus (assembly GCA_013235015.1). Taxonomy (NCBI): domain Eukaryota; kingdom Metazoa; phylum Arthropoda; class Arachnida; order Araneae; family Araneidae; genus Araneus; species Araneus ventricosus. The sequence continues at coordinate 421,417 of BGPR01000290.1, forward strand.
TCCTTATATAATTTTAATAGAGTCCATTCAAAATTCAACGAACACGCAGTTAAGGCATGTAACGTAAGGCAGTTTTCCGATGGTGCAATGATTAAGTCGTGAACATGCGAGCATAGCTGACAAGCATCGAAGTGGTAAATCCCATTCAGTCATTAGTGTAAACTTCACTAAACCATCGGGAAATTGCATTCCTGACATGCAATTAGTCCCATACATATTCTTCTTTCAACTGCAAATGTTGATTTCACCAACACCTTGTGCCGATAAAAATTGGATCACTGCATGCTGAATCTGTTTGGAGGAATCATTGACAAGAAATTACTCGTTTCGGCGCTTCTGTTTGGTTCAACGACATCATCGCCGCTATGCGTTTATAAATCATATTTCTCCTGACATACAAAGTCTTTAACCGGAAAAATCTCAAAATTCTATGACAGGGAATAATGCGGTAGGATCAATCTCCCAATGCTCTTCATAATTGTACCAATTTGAAAGCATTGTTTTAAGTAGCAATTACAGTTTGCCTGATGTTGGAGCGGTACATCGTTAAATAATCTTCCTGATCCTCGAATTTTCTTTTATTTTTGCAAATACTCCAAGTAACTTCAATCTTATAGAATCTTTTATTGAGTGTATGAAAGTGACTTAGAAAACCGGTTGCCACCCAAAAATGCTCAAACTTTTAAATAGAAATTTTTTCCCTTCATTCTTAAAAGAAAAAAGCATAAATGTAAAAAATTACTATCAGATTAGATTTTTCTAGAAAAGTTTAGAAAAATAATACTTCTAATGCATGGCCCTTCATTACATAATAAATTGTCATAGAGAAACTAGAAAGTATTCATTTTCGAACGGTCCCTTTTAACCTTTCTAGGGCCGTTGCATGTATATTTTTTTATCCAGACTAGTCTTGACGATTTATTAGAAAAAATACGTTTTTAATATCTAATAAAAAAAATAGATGGCTGTACCAATTCTATTTTTTTACATTAACATTGTTTCCACGAAAAAAAAAATTGCTTCTGCCCCTGAAAAGAGTAACACCAAATCCAACAGCTTTTTAATGTTCGCTATAATCTATTACACCACAAATGATTAAAGCTACTGTCTCTTAATAAATTCAGAAACGAGAAGAAATATTAATAAACCTTTGACCATATAATGCGATTTCAAAAATCAATATAATTAATATTGTTATGAAATGCCAACACCTAGCGCTGAGAAAAATGTTGGTGTAAGTTCCCACAAACTGTTTCAATGAAACAGAAACCCAAATATTTCATTTTCTTACCTGTAACCTTAATGAAAAGTCTTCTTTGGTTAATTAATTACACAGGTCTGCAATGAAAAAACTGTCTCAAAAATAATTAATGTTTTTTTTCAGTTATTTGGGTTCTAATTACTGGAAAAATAATTTAAATATTCCATCACAAACAGTTTAAATTTCAGGTTTAATGTGTACGAATTTTGTATATTTAAGAGCAATATAATATTATTTCTATGAACTTATTAAACATATTTATTAACTTTAAATAATAATTTGCTCTATATAAATTCAATCCAAGAAAGAATAAACCTATGTTTACATAATAAGTTAAATGATTTTTCCTTAAATCAATCTTAACTCCAAAAATATTTTAATATACTATATATAGAAAAAATGGCTCTTTAAAATGTTCAAATTTCCACCATCCAAAAAAAATTGCAAGCTTTTTAACACGTTAAGGTATAATTCAGTTTCTACTATTTTTAATGACCTGATAAACTACAAAATATATTCTTAAAAATGAATTAATACGAATTGGGTTTCAAGCAAAAAAGGAAGATTATATCTCTGTAAAATCAGAAGTTAAATATAAAACTTTTTGGATATCTTTTGAAGTATTTGTTGAGCAAGAGAATCTTCCAATATGTATTTATTTATTCAAATTATGTATCAAATCCAATCCCCCCAAAATTTTCCAACAATAACTCATGGGGAACAAGAGAACGTTAACAAATTTGCTAATTAGTAGAGAGAAAGTAAGACTTAAAAATTAACTTTTGACAAGCTGAAAAAATTGTGTTTATAAATGTTTTAACATAATAAATTATTAAAGTTATTATAAAAAGTTATCAAATGTTATTAATTATAAAAGTTTAACATGAACATTTTGTACATACATTGTAACTAGATACTTTATTTCGGTAATTAATCATTTTTCTTTTTATACCCCAAATATTTCTATCTCTGGTCATTCTAAAATAAGACAAATTTTTAAAGAATTTTAAATTGAATTCTTGCTTAAAAAATGTTTTTCCACTTAACTCTCACAAATTTTAAAGGTTACCCAAACAAATTTCAAAGGTTATTAAGTTTATTATTAGGTTTTTGTTATAAATACTTAATGCAAAATGAAAGATTTAAGATTTTCTTCTTAATGGAGTCCAGTAATCGATAACCATAAAATAACATTTAAATAAGAATTTTTCAGTAAGTTTTTAAAAGGACAAAATTTTGAATGGAACGAAACGAGGTTTCTTTTCCAACTCGACCATTCAGCATTTGGTCTGTCTGTAAATTTGTTTGTTACGAAGTCAGGAACAAACGCGTTGTTTGATTTTCTTCGAATTCGGCATGAAGGTTACTTGAGGTCGTAAAAAAGACGTATATGTAAGAATAATTATATTTTAAATTACGTTTCAAGATTGTGATCGTTTTAATGGTTTCAATATCTGGCGAGTTTGGCGCCATTAAAACATTTGAATCATTTTGTTAAAGGCAAGATATGTAATTGCTATTTTTCAATACTAATAAAGCAGATATTTAATTGTAATTTTGTGAATACAGTCCGTTAAGAAATTATAAGTCCAATTTACTTTTGGAAGTTACGAAATAAATAAATGTTCTAATCATAATTTAAACACATGAATTATGATATTGTAACATATTTATTAAAATTAGGTTTCAATAATTTTTAAAAATACAATAAAGGATTAAATTAACAAACAGATTAGAAATGAATGAAACATACACTGTTGACAAATTATACGAACACTTTTCCAAAAACAAAATGTATAAAAATTAAAATGTAAAACAGGTATTAAACCTCAAATGCTCTGTTTGTTTCTTTTTAAATGATCAGGTGGTCAGAAATATCGTGTTGTTCTTTTGCAATGGCTACTTCCAGTTCATTGGCAGAAGAAAACTGTTTATTATTAGCATAAACTTTGAGACTTAATATACCCCAAACGTTTTTCATGGGGTTCAAGTCTAGACTTCCACTTGGCCATGGCAAAATATTAACTTTTTTCTTTTTTAAATCATTATTGGTGGGTTTAGATGTATGGCAAGAAGCATTATCTTGCTTAAATATGCAGCTAGCTCCACCTAATAAAGGACTAAGCGGTATTAGATTATTATATAGCATAGCTTGATATTCTGCCGAGTCCATACTTTCCGAAATCGCTGCAAATAGCACAATCCAACATGCTTTAAAGCTCTCCGAACTATTACTGATCCTCCTCTCATTTGTCGACTGAATCATTCTTTCTGTTTCTTCCTCCAGTCATGCCAATAGTTCTTGAAACATCGGTATCGTCAAGATTAAATTTCTTTTAATCAGAAATTTTAACTTGTTTCCACTCATATTTCCACTCACAAGACATGTTTAACCCATTTCAGTCTTTCTTCTCGGTGATTTTCAATAACTTTGTTATTTTCTTTATTTTCATAAGTTTTCTATTAGAATTTGATTTAAGATTCTTCCAAACTGCGACATGTGAAGAGTTTTGCTGAAATGTTTCAAAATTTCCTTAGTCTAAAGATCTTTTTTAGCCGTGCTCTCAAAATCCTTTTTCTTCCATATTGTTTCATTTTGTTTCAATAATCTTTTCTACTTACTGACAGGTGTTTCCACTTACATAATTAATTAAAATCGTAAAATTAAATTAAATTTACCTATTATCTAATAATTAAGTTCTGAAAATATTAAAATGTATCGTCATCTAGAACCTAATAGTGAACAAAATTTCAAAACTCTAGCACAACAGGAAGTGAGTGGAAATTCGATTACAAAATTTCTTGTAAATTATGCATGGTGTACACAAATGAAGTGACACATTTCAAAAATTAATTTTAAAAAACTAAAAAGGTTGGAACTACAGTTTTTTTTTGAAATGAGAGCGCATCTCCAAAAGTTTTTTTTCAGATAGATAAAATGCCATTTCGGTGGTCTAGGGGGTCTTAAATTACTGGAAATCAAAAATTTGCTTCGAGCCATAATCTGAGAAAATATTAAAACTGGAAGAAAAATTAAAGCATGTATTTGTAGGGAATTTTATGCTCTTTAATTTGTTAATTCACATGTAGCGTGAAAACAGAAGAGTTTTCGTGATATTAAAGAAAAACTAAAAAAAAAGAAACCAGAAAACATGCATCGATTTCTGCTGATCGGTAACCACTGCTTACGGAATTTTCTCGCTGTAACAAATTTAGAACGGCGTAACGCCGCGTTACCTATCTGAAAACAAAACTTTTTATATGCGCTCTTATTTTAAAAAAACCGTAGTTCCAACATTTTTAGGGTTTTTTTATTAATTTTTGAAATGTGTCACTTCATCTGTGTAACAAGTCAAGTCAAATAAAAGTATGTAAAAAAAGTTGCAAGCTTTTATCTGGTGCAGACTGCTTATTTCACACTTGACATTATCCCTTTGAGCATCCATTGAAGAAATAAGAAAAACAATGAAAGAAAGAAAAGATCTCCGAAACAGATGTACGAAAACAAGCAGTCATACATTTTCATTATATCCTGACACCGGGGCGGTGGAAGGTTATTAAGCTTTCAGCAACGGATATTTCTCTGGGTTTTCCCCATGTGACTTTCCTTCTCTGCGATAGTATCATAGAGAGAGGTACTTACACAATTCTTCTAGAGGTCTAGCCTTCTTTTATATGACGTATCAATAAAGACAGGGAAGAAATGTTGCCATTGGCACTTCCGGATATTACGGAACTTTCGAGTGTTGTCACTGGGGATGTGGGAAACTGGCGTTGTACTGTAGAGCTTAGTAACCGAGGAAACGAAAATATTTGTTTCATTCACAGATTTCAATTCAAGAATGGAAAAGTAAGTTGCTGGTAAACAGGCGAGATATCGTGAGTCTTTATGTGGTATTTGCTCTGAATTTGTTTTTCCGATTGTGTCAAATGTTATACGCATACTAAAATGATTTGGATTGTGAAATTAGTGTTAGTCCATTCCTTTTACATTGGAAATTGCCTAATTCGAAGGAGACGGGAATACAATGAAAGTTCCATTTATCTAAAACTTCGATTAAGAATAACAGAGCCTAAAAACTAGTACAGCAAAATAAATCTTTGCTTCCATTTTTAACTAGAAATGAAAGTATAGATTTTATTTTAACATTTATCAGTTTTAATAAATAATGCAAAACTGATACATAAAAAAGTGACATATGGTAACTAAATATAATTAAAGTAATAAAATTCGCAATTGAAATGTGTTTAATGAATTTTTGAATAATTATTACAATGATAAGTAAGTAGTTCCAATGAAGAAACAGTAGTTCGTCGCTTAACAAGCAACACGACCTATCTTCATTTTTGGAAATTTCAAAGAGGAAGAAAATACTCAATTTTTCGCAACCAATAACGAATGTTTCTGAACTTTTTTAACATCGGATATGAGCAAGAGAACTTCTAGATGTGAAAAAATCCAGAAGTATTAGCTACTGGTTGCGAAAAATTGAGTATTTTCTTCCTCTTTGAAATTTCAAAAAATTGAGGTAGGTGATGCTCCTTGGTAAGCGAAGACTTTCAATTAAGCAATTAACAAAAGTTTAATAATAATAAAACATGATATAAAATATAATTAACATCAAAAAATTCTTAAATTATAAAAAATTCAAAATAAATAGAACACCTCACATCTAGTTTATTGTAGGTTTTGAAAAAGTGAGAAAATGGTTAAGTCTTCGAATTAATTAAAGGTCTTAAAAAATTATTCATTCTCGATCACTAAGGAAACAGAATAAGTAAGTATTCAATTAACGAAAAAATATGAAATAATCTCTAATTTTGACTTCAAATTAACCGAAATAAATTCGAATATAGATTCTATTTTAACATTACGATAATATGAAATTCAAGGGATCAGAGAAAAATACCAATTTAACATTTTCAAATTAACCTAGTTCTAATGTATTTATTTATTAAGTAATTCCTCGACTTACGCGAAGTTCTGAGGTTGCTTATTTTTCCAATGTGAATATGATACAAATGCAAAATGCGAAAATAGAATCAACTATTCAAATTCACACTATTTAGATCACAGAAACGGATGGAGAAATGTTACGGAGAAGTAAAGTCGTTGAATCGTCAGACGAGTTTCTTAGATTTTATGAAGCCATCGATTTCGAAATAACTCCGTCTTGTGTATCACTTTTATTTTAATATGTAATAATTTGTGTCGTTATGTAGAAAAACTACATTCTTTATTATTTCTTTCATTCTTTACTATTTCTTTGACACAACTGCTTTCCTAGCTCTTGCATCTAATCAATTAAAATTCATCTGTGCTTTTTAACCTTTTATTTACGGAATTAACTTATCAGAAACATTTCAATTTTATTTTGGCATCATTAGATACGTTTTAATGCAGTTTAACCCCAGGAAAGATGAAAAAACTTTTTAATTAAATAAAATAATTTAATTAATTTGATTAATCATTAAAAAAATTATCTTTTGCGTTCATCTGCCATCTTACTACTAGCTGACGGAGCTACATTCCTCGTGTTCTTGTGAATACTGTCAGGAAAAACGGTCAAATTACGAAGATATAAGCTTGATTAAAGTTGTACCGTCGGGAAATAAAGGGGTAAATGCAAAGTTAGAACCATCAAACGCGATTCATTCGCCTTCTGTCGGTTCCCCATCGCGTAAGTACTGAGTATTACTGTAGTCACATTTTAAGACCAAGTTAATATCCATATTAATTGCATTGTGTATAATATTTTAACAATAATGATGAAGTAGTAAACTATGTTTTTCATGAATAAGTTAAATACGACGATCAATGTATAAATATTTAATATTAAAAGCCTTTTAAGAATTTCCAAAAAAGATAATGACGAGGTACAGATGGAGGAGCATTAATTATTAAACAAATATTATAGTAAGATATTGTTTTCGCCAATATAACAAGAAATTTTATTCATTAAAATATTCCCAACAGTTGTAAAAAATAAAACGACTTGAAAATTACCATACTAGAATATATGATATAAACCATACTCTAGTACAGCGGTTCCCAACCTTTATTTCCTCCCGTACCCCTTGATGAGGACCTTAATTTTTGACTAGCTCCCTACTCTCTTCATATGTGACCGTGAAATTGTTGACGAAATTAATAACGTAGACGTAGCGTTATTTGCTAAACCTACATACACTGGTGTCGTGGCGCCATCTACCTGTGAAAATCAGATTTATTCTGTGAACAATAATGTTGTTATTTGTTCTAAAGAAAACAACTTTACATCCGATGAAATTCGGAAAGTAATCAAAACGCAATTGAATCCGTGAGAAATTCAAATTGGTGTCCAAAACATGAGAACTATTAGCAAAAACAGAGTGCTGATGCAATGTGTTTAGAAAGATGATAAAGAGAGATTTCTTGATACCATTAATAAAAAGTCAGATATTCTGCATGTGTCTTATCCAAAGCGCAGAAATCCAAACCTTCTATTAAAAAATATTCCGAATGAAATCGATGATCAGGAAATTCTTCAGATTTTGAAAGAACAGAATCCCGAACTTGGAAGTGAGAAATTGTGGGAAGAAACGAAAATCCTATTTACGGTTAAAAAATTTGAGAACTCCAGACATCTGGTGTTGGAAGTCAATCCAATCTGTCGTAAAATATGCTTGACCATGAAGTTCTTAAGAGTGAACTTGAATATCTTCAGAATCGAGGACTTAGTGATCATAAACCGCTGCTTCAAGTACCTTGGATACCATCATAAGGCGAGTAACTGTGAAAATGTTCTATGCTGCTATAACTGTGGTGAAGAACATAAGAGTAGGCAATGCACTCTCGCTATTCATGTCTGCCTAAATTGTATAAGGTTCAATAAGAAAACAAGATCCCCAACAAAAAAGTTGATGTTAATAATAAGCCATAATCTAGTTGCTATAGCTGTCACCAATTTATGGAGAAACTTATCTCAGACGCAGTATGAATAATTTTATATCTCAATAGCATTTGCGTATTTTATAGCTAAATTTGCATAAGTCAAAAAGTGTTACACAGTAGCTAATTTTGAATATGGAAGCTGAAAACATTGATATTGCGCTTGTTCAAGAGCCTCATTCGTTCGAGGGAAAACTTCCCGGGTTTCCTTCGTCTTACAGAATTTTCTACAGTCAAAATTTTGAGACAGCAAAAGCAGCCATTATCATCAGAAAAAAAACATTTCAACTGTTATAGATATTAACAATCTGGATTATAATATGGTTACAGTGCGCATGACGATTGATAAATTATTTTATTTTTTTTGTCTCATACTACTTTGAACCCTCCAAAAATATTGATTCTGATTTACAGAAAATCAACCAAGTTTTTTTCAAATACCCCTAAAAATAAACTGGTCTGGGTCATGGATGCAAATAGCAAATCTGAAACTTGGTACAGTCCGTTTTCTGACTCCAGAGGTAATGAACTCACTGAATTCATCAGCTCTCATAACTTTTTCGTTATGAATGAGGACTGCGGTCCTACTTTTTGTGGAACTCGAGGGTCTAGTTACATTAATGTTACAGTGGTTGGAACTGATTTGCTGGAAGAAGTTTCCTTTTGGCATCTGCCAAACTACGAATCTCTTTCCGACCACAAAGCAATTGAATTTGAAATTCTAGTGAAACCTGTTTATCCAACAATAGATAAAAGAATTCCTGCTTTTAGCCTCAAAAACGCGAATTGGAATCTTTTTTATAACACTTCTAAACTCACGCTGTCAATAATTTGTGATCTCATAGGTTCCAGCTCAGATCCAGAATCTTTGCACCATTTTGCAAACGAACTCATTTCCATTATTCAAGATTCATGTTAAGTGTCCATTCTGATTAAAAAGTAAAGAAATCGGGTTCCTTGGTGCACAACGGAACTCAATTGCATGAGGAACCATGTAAATGCTACAAGAAGAAGATTCCAGAGATGCGAAAATGTTGTTATAAAAGAATTCTACAGGAACAAATATCATGAGCTAAAAAAATAAATATAGCTTGAAACTTTTGGATGCGAAGATAAACTCTTGGAAGAATTTTTTGGATGAAATTAATGTAAATAATGTGTGAAATCAAGTGTATACCTTTGGAATCAAACAGAATTTTCAGAAAAATGTTGAAGTCAGCGGAATTGATCTTCCCTGTGGAATTGTGACGAATTCCTTATAGGAGACAATCCATGAGGTTTTGTGTAATTCTTTACAAAAAGGATGTCCTCAAGGATCTGTTTCTGGGCCTTTGCTCTGGAATATCATTATCAATAACTTATTAGACAAAGTTTCAACTTTCTCGTGTAGTGAAATGACAGCTTTCGCCGACGATTTACTTCTTTGCTTTCAAGGAAAGACTCTTCGAGATATTTCAGAGAAGCGCAACGCATTCTTGATTTTGTTTCAAGTTGGGCTAAAACATATAAATTAGAGTTTAACTCCAGCAAGTCAAACGTTATGATCTTGTACAGGAGAGAAAGCAACACATTTACTAGTGCTCTTACCCTTAATGCAATTCCCCTTTGTTTCGTGAAGGAATTAAAATACCTAGGCGTTATCCTTATAGCAAATGTTGTTGTAAACAACATATTTTGTACCTATCTAAAAAATGTGAAAAGATTCTTTGGGGGCGTAATGGAGTTGCCAAAAATACCTTTGGACTCCAAAGTAACATCTCTCATCTACAAACAAGGTATTGTTCCTTTTATTTGTGATGGTTCTGAAATCTGGGGCACTGCTTTGACAAAGAAAATAAATTGCCGGCTATTACGGAAAATGCAGAGAAGAATCCTCCTCCGAGTTATTTCTGGGTATCGTACGATATACTATGAAGCTGTTTTTGCTATCTGGGGTTTTCTTCCTATTGACATCTTTATTGTTCATAATAGTTACTTCAAGATTGCGACGAAGACCTGTATCGCCAATAACCAAGACGTCTACCTGCCTGTTTCTAAGACGGTCTCCTATTAATTTAGTTAGTTACTACAAAAATATTGAAGACAACTTTCCTGTCGTGTGCTTTACAGATGGCAGTAAAATCAACAGTGAGGTTGATCTTGCGTTTGTAGTTCTCCAAGACCATATTGAAACTGAATTGCACCAGTTTAGAATAAGATACGAATACAGTGTTTTTCAGGCGGAATTACTATGTACTGCCCAAGCTGTCAATTGGATTCGCATTAACGAAAATCTTTCCTCAAATTTCTTAATTTCAAGTGACTCTCTTTCTTCTTTGCATGCCTTAAATTGTATTACTTCTCCAAACCGACTCATTGTTAAAACTCAAACCAACCTAATTTTCCTTCAAGGCAGAGGTGTCTTTTGTTAGAAGTCATATAGGAATTTATGGCAATGAACGTGCTTGCAAAAGAGACTACTAAACTAATTGATTTCATCCATATGACTGTACCAAAATCCTTTTACAAAAGTGTTTTCAAGAAACATGCTATTTCTCAATGGGGAATAGCCTTTATCAAATTTCTCACAATGCGAAGTCTACCAAACATTTTTTCCCTTCCATTCATGGACGTTTGAAAGTCATCCATTCCGTCCCTAATTTCAGAATTACTCAATTTCTCATTAATTTAAAGCCTATCCTAAATTTTAAAGCCTATTCTAAAACGCTTTAATTTATCTCGTATGGATTTGTGTTCTTGTTCTAGTGGAGAGATTCAAGATGATACTTTCACTTGATACTTTCTTGCCCTAAATTCACTCCCGCTAGATGTTTACTCATCAGCAGTCTAAGGAAGAACAATTTAGCATGGCCTCCATCTTTCTCTACTTAGATCCAGAACAAAACTTTTTTTGCATCATTTTGTGAATTTATCGACAGCATTTTTTCCCACATTATATAGACTATAAACTTTGTATCTGTTTGCTGGCATTTACAATTTTTTCTTATTACTTTTGTTTATTTATTTTTACTTTTCCATTTTTGGAATTCAATTTTTTTTATCAATTATATTTGGATCAGATCCTTTTGTTTTGTCACCTGTGCGAAATTTGTGTGTTTTATATGTTGAGGGTGATATTTTGTGTATTTGTGTGTTTTTATATGATTTTTGAATGCTTTATTCTTTTTTCATTTTTCCCATCTTGTGCAGCTTTTACTCCATTTCTCGTTATTATCCATTTTTTTGTGTATATGTGACCAGTTATTTTGCATCTATACCTTTTTATAAAAAAATGGAATATGTTTCGGTTTCTATTCCCCTTGTTTATTTACTTCATTGCTTAAAACCATTCATGTGTTCGTATCGATGTGACCAATTTATTGTATATTTGTTTTTTACTCCCTTTTCTGTTTGGAATTTGCATTTGAATCATTTAATTTGAAGCTTCCTTCAACTCTTTTTTGAGTATTTTACTTACTTCTGTAAACCTTGTGTTGTACTTGTTGGCGCACAAGGAGCTTGTTTTTTCTCAAGAGATTGCAAAAAAAAACCCCGCGAAGGGTTACTTGTTCCTCATCAAGTTTTCGAACCTATGGTTAAAGAATGGATTGAAATATTATTATGACTTAATACGTTGTTAGTTTGGATGGATATTTGGTAGCGTTTACAAAAATATGTGGGAAAAAAATAAAGAATTTAAAATCATCATATAAGTTGCCCAGCGGAAACTACTTATCATTTTAACCAATTTATTTTGACTCATTCAAAAGAGCAAAAACATCCCCAAATAGCACAAGAGGCTCTACACTATTGCTACAATATTTTTACCATATTTTACAGCATTCTGTATCTGGAACAGCATTGTAAAAATATCATGCAAAATACTTGTGCTAGGTAGAAGCACTAATTGAAAAAAGTACGTTTAAAATGGCAACTTTAAAGTTGTTATATTTTGAATTCTCCTCTAAGCAATTGTATTCTTTTATATTCAGATATTCTTCTCAAATAACAAATGCAAAATTGAGAAACAGGAGAAGGAGAATTATTTTCGATTTTTCAATACAACTTATAAAGTGCTATTTCATAGGTAGAAAGAAGAAAATGATTGTATATAAAAAGAAGAGAAAGAAAATACCTTATGACCCGGAAGGTAAACAGTTTTAAGTCGCTGCCAAATAGATCTTTCCAAGTTTAACCAGTTGTGTGCCACTCAAACAGCGTGCTCCAGTTCTGCTTCTTTCTTCAAGTCGAAAATACGATTACTGAAGTTTTAGATTTCTTTTCCTCTTCTTCAAGGAGGCATCGTATTCTTTTGATGCGAAAATTAGTTTTGCGTTACTTTTTAATCCTCTCACCCGACCGATCATTACAGGTATTCTAAATGGAAATATATATATCCCGTTTTAGTTAGAGGCAAAAGTAATGCACTTTACAACTTATGCCTCTGACTGTCACAAAATATTGGATTACTGGATCGAGTATATGTATATTTTTTTCTTAAGGAAAGGGACTGTCGAATTAGCGGAGTGGATTTGTCAGATTGTTGGAGATAGCTGTGAAATGTGATTTCTTTCTCTGAAGTATCAGTTTTTTTAAGAAATAGCGCTCAACATAAGAGAATCAATGGGCTGTAAAATATACAAGGCAAATTTAAGGATTTCAGAAGTGTTAGTAAATGTTCTGATTAAAAAATGCTAAAAGTTTATTTTCTGACGAATGGAAGTAATGAGATGTTTCAAAATGACAGCATTATGGAACATCACTTTCTATTTATAAAACAATCTTATATATGATATTTTATTGATAATTTATATTATATTATTTTATATGATATTTTATATTATATTATTTTATATGATATTTTATATTATATTATTTTATATGATATTTTATATTGTATTATTTTATATGATATTTATATGATATGAATATGATATTTATATGATATGAATATGATATTTATATGATATGAATATGATATTTTGAAATTCCTCAAATGTATTTCTTAAATCATCTTCTTCTAGGGTAAATTTTCTTTTCTTTATGAAATAAACTTTTATTTCTTTTATTTTAGTATTAATAATATTTTTCATAATACGCCATACAGTATTTTCTTAGGGAGTACGAAAATACCCATTTAAGATATTTTATGATATGCATAATGGAAATTCTTTCGTGATTTTTTCAAGTTCTCATATTGCGAAGATTCTATATAACAAATTTTGCATTTAAATTATGGACCACGTTTTTCGTTTTTAACTCTTTAGTCCCCAGGGGACTTTTTCTTCCCAGCTCCTTTAAGATCGAAGACTTTTGGGAGGATATCACATGAAATGGACTATCCCATTCTGGGTGGTCTTTACCCCACCACTACGCTCTACGCTGTTCAAGGCAATAAAGCTGTCAGCGTCCTACTTTGATTGATTTCCTCGCAGGTTTTCCGCGAGGATCGAAAGACATATCGCACGTTCAACCTTTGCGTTTCAATATGAGAATCTTCTGCTTGTTTTCACTATTTTTTCCAGTATAATGCAATTTGCTCATTGATTCTTTGGGCTTATTTCCTTATTATAAAATATTATTTGGGATTTTCTATCATATTACTGAGAAGTGGTAGAGTTGTTTTTCTAGAGAAATTATTTTATAATTCGAAAAATTCTGTATTATATTTTGAAAAATTCCGATTCTTAATTAAAAAAACTCACACATCGAAATACTTTTCGAATACGTTCCTGCTTCTTTTAGCCTAAGAATTTTGCATCAGTTGAGCGTTGTACTAATTGATTTTTATTATGGTTTTCTGATTATAAAATATAGAATTTCTTACCGTATTACTAACACAGCGTTAACTTCTTTTTAAGAAGAGTCTATGTTACATTTCAAAACATTCTAATTCTCAATAAATATGAAGAAAATCCGTTAGATAAATTAACACAAATCAAAAATACCACACATAGAAAAATAACATATTTCTTTAGCTTTTAACATAAGAATTTTACTTCATTTTATTTTATTATGAAGCTGTTTGCAAATTGATTTTCATGCTGTTTTTTTGCCTATAAATTAAAGTTATAAGTTCTGTGCAGTATTTTTCACAGAACTAGATATCTTTTTAAAAAATCCTTTATTATATTTCCAAAAATCCATGCATGAAGGTTTTCTTCTAAATATATTAAATAAAATTTGAGACATCCAATTCAAAATGACCCTTATTTTTTATCTTATTTTTAGGCTTTAAAACTATTAATCAAGCAATCGTTTGTCAAATGTAGATAAAATGACATAATATATTACGTTTAAATTTTTTATTCTACAAAATAATTTAGGAAAAGATGAGATAATACGTTTTAAAGTTTCATTTATTACTGAAATAAAATATGTTAAAGAAATGAAATTCGGAATATCATAAATCAAAAAAACATTTCCAAAATAATTTATGCATTCTTAAAAAAATTTTTGTCAATTTTAATTTCACTCAATTTTAACAAATATATATTTTAGAAATTATATGAGAAAATCATATTTCAGATCATTCAGTAACAAAATGTTAACTTATGCATAGCTCAATACAATTTATACATAATATCAATGTTCTCTCTCAAGATAAGATATCCCAATAAAAGCCTATTTAGTTGAGATTTAGATACTGTAATTCATCCATAAAAGCAGAAACAATTTTTACTTGTTATATAGATACTTCAAAAAATTATTTATTGAGAACATAAGATAAGATTAAATAGATATCATACATTTTATAAATAGAATATTATATTTCACCACAATACTGTATGCGTGCATTTAGTAGTAAAAAGGGTAATAAAATTCTGAGTAATATAATGAGTAATTTGACCCTTTCTTATGGACATACAAATTTCTAGCCACTGGCAGATCCGAAAAACGCCTGCAAAGTCGATATTCGAGTACAACAATTCGATACAAGGTACATTGCTTCATAAGATAAAGGTTAAAACAACCTATACACATTTTTTAACACAATTTCAAACTTTTCTATATGCAAATTCTTGATTAATAATTATGTAATATTAAAATAAAATAATAATAATAATAAAGAAAATAAGGGAAAAAGAATGCAGGAAGCCACAAATTAACACGGTACAATACAACAAATAAAAAAAACACATTCGCGGCTAGCATGCAGGGACGCGTATTTACAATAAATAGTTAAAACATGAAAAGAATATACAATAGTAAAACAAACTTGCCAAATTTCAGAAGTCCAGGAACTCTCAATTGCTCTATTTGCAATTGTTTTTCTTTTTAATGAAAAGCAACGAATGCATCTTTTTTCCTCCCGTATTTTTTTATTCTTTTATGAGACTTATTTGTGACATAGTTTGCGGACCTGTTTAAACAATTCTCTTTTCTTTCAATATCGCCTCTATCAAAGACATTCTGAAATCTAAGGGTGTTTTAGGTTTTTTTTCTGAGGAATAGATGATGTACGCGTTATTGACAGTAGTATCCAGTAAATACCAAAACATATATATCTACCACTTTCGTGATTTAATTGCGATATCATAATATTTTCTGTACTGATCTGCTAAGTCAACTCCTCCCATACATTTATTATAATCTGCAAAAACTCTCGGACAGGTTACATAGGACACATTTCCTCCAATTCTGCGTTTGACGGATGTAATTTCGTTCTGCGCACCATTAGATAGAAGAAAAATTTCTTATTGTCCTTCCAAACAGTGCATGTTAAATTTGGCTCTTCAATGCACTGGAAGCATTTTGATGAACCATCATCTGCAAGTTTTACATTTTTTATATTTCTTTGTCGGTAAACATTTACGGTTTGTATTTACAGTTCCACTAGCGTAGATTCCGCTCTTGAGTAAATCTTTCATCAATACAAGGCTTGTGTAGAACCTATAAATGTATATATGATGCCCGTTTGAAAGGGTTTTAGTTAAAAAGTCACTACACTATATACAAGTCCATTATCACTCATTGGAAGATTGTCTCTTTTACTACAGTAGGGCTCGAAGTTGTACACATATCCGAAGAAGGACGTGCATAAAGCCCACACTTTGATTTCTATTTTTACCGGTTTATTAGTCATATATTGCACTATGTCTAATCTGCCTTTGTACTTAACCATTCCTTCATCTACAGATAAAGGGGGATAGGGTTGAAAATGCATCTGGAAATTAGACCGCAAACATGACATGAAAGGTCCAACTTTTGCATCATATAAAATGATGGATCATTTGGTGAAACTTCATTTTCCCGATCTGAAAGATAGAAAAATCTATATATGTCCACAAACCTGTCCCTTGCCATTGTACGTTTTACTTTATCATTTCCAAGCATAGGATTATAAGACCAGTAATATTTTATTCTAGGTAGTTTGGCAATTCCCATAATGAGTATTATGGCTATGAAGCTGAAGAGTTCCTCAATATCTTCAATTGGCTTCCATCGCCATTTTTTGACACCAATAGGTTCCCATTTGTCAATGGTAGCAGATTTCACAAATTCTGCATATTTGTTTGTGTCGTTACAAATCTTTTCACTCTTATCATTCGTGAAAAGCATTTTAAAACAGTCTCCTGCTTCAGATCCAACAGGTAAATTGTGCTTAGGGCCTCCGCCATATTTTTGATGCTCTGTTAGGCCCATTGTCTATCCGCTCTGTCCAAGAAGATTTAAAGGTTGAAGTACTATTTGCTGCCTCCTCATTGTTCGCCTGATCCTCGTCTGTTCAAAGTAAACGAAACATCAGCTAAGGAATCATCTACTGACCAGCCATCATCTTCGCTTGAAAGGTCGCTGGCACTGACATCGGAAGCCAATAACATTCCTTCGATTTCTTCTTTAGTAAGCTCACGTTTCCTTTTATTCATAATGAACATGCAACAAGTGAATGAAATTAAATACTAAACTAATAATACTAAAATTGATTGGAAAAACGTAGAAAATAAAAAGCAGCAGCACAAGAAAGAACAAATATTTTCAGTATGGTATTCGAGAAAGGAACTCAGTACTTATACAGCTTATACATATCTTACAGCTTATGTATTTATACAGCTTATCCTGCTCGATTTTAGGTAAACAGGTATATTTTTAGAAAAGGAAAGGACAGTGTAACGAATACGTCTGTTTAGTTATCTTCCACCCATCTCAACATGTGTTCATGATTCATTGTTACTAAAGAAACAAGAATTTGTGAAATGGTTCGCCTTTCACTTATTGTACAGCGCATATTGCCGATGCAAGCACTCCGGTGCGCAACACAGTGTTAGCTGTTTACAGCATTGTTCAAGTAAAGGGACAATACCGTAAACTACTATCAGCTGTAAAATATGTTGTATCTTTCATACACTGAAGAGCCAGAAAAACTGGTACACCTGCCTAATATCGTGTAGGGCCCCCACGCACACACAGAAGTGCCGCAGCATAATGTGGCATGGACTCGACTAATGTCTGAAGGTATCTTGGAGGCAATTCACACCATTCATCCTTCAGGACAGTCCACAAATCCATAGGAGTGCGAGGTGGCGGAGATCTATTCTCAACAGCATGTAGCAAGGCATCCCGGATATCTTCAATAATGTTCATCTCTCGGGATTTAGGTGGCCAATGGAAGTGTCTAAAGTCAGAAGAGTGTTCCTGGAGCCACTTGGTAGCAACTCTCGACGCGTGGGGTGTCGCATTGTTCTGCTGGAATTGTCCCATCCGTCGGAATGCACAATGGACATGAAGGAGTGTAGGTGTTCGCACATGATGCTTAAGTACCTGTCACCTGTCACAGTCGTCTCTAGACGCATCGGGGTCCCGTATCACTCCAACTGCACACGTCCTATGCCATCACAGAGGCTTCACCAGATTGAATAGTCCCCTATTGACAAACAGGGTCTATGGATTAATGTTGTCTCCATACACGTACACGTGCATGAGTCCGATACTATTGGAAACGAGACTCGTCAGACCAGGTAACGTGTTTCCAGTCATCAACAGCCCAATGGTAGTGTTGTCGGTCCCAGGAGAGGAGTAAAGCTTTGTGCAGTGCGGTCAACAACGGTACACGAGTGGGCCTTCGGCTCTGAGAGTCCATATTAATGACGGTCCGTTGAACAGTTCGCACGCTGACACATGTAGATGCCCCATCATTGAAATCCGCGGCAATTTGAGGAAGTATTGTACGTCTGCCTCGTTTAAGGATGACGTCAAGGGTCCAGTTTTTTCAAGGTCTATTTTCCGGCCGCACCGATGGCGGAAATTTGATGGTTTACCGGATACCCGATATTCACGGTACACTCGTGAAATAGTCGTACACGAAAATCCAAATTTCATCGCTACTTAGGAGATGCTATGTCCCATCTCTCGTGCGTCGACTATAACGCCACGTTCAAAGTCACTTAAATCTTGAAAACACGCCATTGCAGCAGAAGGAACCGATCTAATACATTTGTCAGACATCTGTTGTCTTATATAGGCGTTGCCGACCGCATCGAGTTAAGATGATTGGTTGCATACCCCCGTTATTTGCAAACGCACGCCTGTACCAGTTTTTCTGGCTCTTCAGTGCAAAAGAGTGTTTTTTCGTTCCTTTGTCGAAAACTGCAAATGAGATACTGAAGATTCTCATTGATAGAACTAAAATCTGTCCGTAAGTTCTGTCAACTCCAAATTGATGATCTTAGCAGTTGTATAACAAACATGTTTTTTTATATCTGCGAAACAACGAAAGTGCGGAAATCTTGGCTCTACGCGGGCATGGCTCTCGTCGAAACTCCCTCAATAATTTACAATACGCTTCAGAATTTCGTTCATATTTTTTCGGTTTTGTTAATTTTGAAAAGAAAAGAGCATACAGAAAAAAATTAGAAATTTCGACCGGGTAATTAGTCCCATTTTTGAGAAATTCATTACAAAAAAATTCTTTTCTTTCCTCTAGGAAAACAAAGTTTATCCTTATATAAAACCATGAAAAAATAGTACTATGTCTCTTGTTGCCTTTAGTTGGCCTTATTGAATATCGGAAAGTTTATTTTAAGCAAATATATCAACATAAAGTGGCGATTCGCCTATGTTAAAAATGCTTAAACAGGTGGTTTCCTGTAGAAACCAGATCCATCTTATCCAACGGGCTGTAGCTCATTGATCCAAAGGCGCCTAAAAATTTACTATATTGATTTATTTTAATTTTGAGTGAAAAAATTAATTATAAAGTTAAATATGTTAAAAGTAAAGCTATGATTTGAGCTTGTAACTAGAGCCAGAGATTTTGTAATGTTGCATCCACATTTATACCATTTCAAAAAATATTCATACTCAGTCAATTAGTGAACAAATCATAAACTATGCTTGTAATAGAAGTAATACGCATTAGAGAAGCTCTCTTGCAAAATCTTGTTCTAAACAGACAAAGATCATTAAAATTAAAAAGCGATAATCGGAAAACAGATGACTTTCTTTTTCTTTTTGTTCCTCAATTACTTTATTAGGTATGCATTTTCGTTGGGATATAGGCTTCAAAATTCCTGGTTATGGTGTGACGGGGAGTCAAATTACTTTTTCCCAGGGCGCTCACATTTTTTCACAGCCCTGGTCAAAACCACCGCCCCTGTGAGGGTTAAAAGCGGATAACTGGTTTTCTAGTGTCGAACTTTCTAAAAAACTTCTAACAGAGATATAAAATAATTTGTGTCTATTAAATTCCTTTAAATAAACAGAGATGACTCAAAGAATTTTTACCAAAAAAGAAGCGAGAAGTTCAGTCTTGAAGATTTGGCTTTCAATCTGACCCTAAATTTATTTCATAATTATTTATAATGCATTTTTCAGTTCCTATACGAAGCGACAGGTGATAACAAAAAAAGGAGAAATTGTTAGATTTTATAATATGACAAACAAAAGTTTATGTTCTAAATTCGTTATGCTGGAAAAATGATGCCTCAAGAAATACTTGTTATTGAATTATGTTTTATATTTTTGCAATATTGAAAACACCTTTGAAATTAATCCCTTGTAATTTTTAAACACAAAAATATGGATATAAACAGAATTGATGGCATCGAAAATCTATGTTGGATACTTATTATAATTCAAATTTTATGCAGTGCCGCCCAATGCCCGCATCCCATTGCAATTGAAAAAAAAGAACCTTATTTTTGGAATCGACGGCACGGGACAAAAAACAACAACAAAGTTAATGTATAATAAAGATATATAGAAATATTATGGAAGAAGCAGGTATGAAACTACTCAGAAATATTGTCAAAAATGCTATAAAATTGGGCCTGTGGTGAGAATTTAAATCAAGTATATGTAAAATGTTGTGAAATTTTCATTAAATATTAGTAATCTTTAAGAAAATATTTAAAATAGTCACCTAAACTTATTTTTGCATTTCTCGGGTGTTTATTATTTAATTTTTACATGATATATTTTTCTACATTCATTCGTTTAAAACTCTATGCCAGTCATTCAAAAACATATTAAAACATCCTAATCGTCGTAAGGAACGAAAGCATTGGTATTTATTTAAGTTCTTGGTAATTCACAAATCGAACTATCTACTTTTAATACTCACGCTGGATCTCATCTATATATTCATTACACGTCTGCTTACCGAAAATTCCACGGACCACCGACTCGCCAAAGAACCAAGCATTGTCAGAGTATGTTTTAAAGTGACAACTTCTTTAACCCTTCATAAGGCCTAGGTAAGTAAATTTAACACTGACTTCATCAATTTTAAAATGCCTTTTTTATGGTTGGCATAAGTTTTCACGAAATTGTTCGATGAAACAAAAATCTAGATGTTCTAACGAAGTGTCTGGATTGGAGAATTAATTAGCAAAATTAATTAAGAAAACATTGTCGTCGAATACGCTAAATGAATTTTTTTTAAAAATGTATCTCAATCTCAAAGCCATTTTACTATAACATTACAAATGGCGTTTTTGAAGGTTTGAAGAAACGGAGAAAGATGAATCGATGGAAGTTGCTAAATGTTAGCATTTACTAGGAAATAAATTGGCCCAAACCACCAATATGAATATTTGAACATCGAGGTTTTTAAATTTCAGGAATTTTTCTTGGGATGGCGGCTTTTTAAAGAGGAAAACTTAAGGAGCAAAGAGGAAATGAAGTATTTCTATGGAGAAACTGAAGGATATCGCTGTTCTGAATGATAATTCTGATTTTAGAGTTGATTTCCTAAACAGTGACTATAATAGTAAAATAAATTTGTCTATACTTTTCCGCACGGTTGCATAGTTTTAAGTATTTGTTGGATAATATCTAATGACACTTCTTTTAACTTGATGATAACTATAGACCGGCATTCGCTTTATAAATTGTTTGATGCGATACGCACAGAATACAACGGCTGATGCAATCAACCTAGGCGAATACAAAAATAAATCAAACATAAAACAATATCATGAAACAATGTTTCGGACTAGATTTCTTTCACACATCCCGCATCTTTTTGCTTTGATTTACAAAAAAATATATGCGCAAGGATTCTGGAAAATGAAGACGCAGAATTTTCCCTGGTGCTAGTTCCTTTATTGCATTTTGTTGTAGTTAAGTAGAAAAGTCACAAGTCCTTCATAGAAGTTATCATTATATACAAAAAGTAGTATTCAAGTAGTTAATTAAGTCTGATCAACTGTTCTTAGTTGAATCAATACGACAACACATTCCTAAAACAGGTCATCTAATTAAACGGTACAGAAAAATACACTGTTAAAGGGTTAAAATTCCAGCAATGCGCCATCTGAATAGAAGATGTTTGTATATAACACGAAGCTTTCAGTTTAATAAAAAATGCATTAAGAATTCGAGGTAAGAAAAATTTATTTATAAGTTTCCTATACAAAGAATAATACATTGTTTGCAAGATCATTACAGCATTATAGGCAAGACATACATTTACAACATTTCTACAGAATAAAATTATTCCATAAAAGCAATTTTTAAAAAGTTATTACTGCACAAAAAATATTTTTAAAAATTAGTTTTAATACTTAATCTTTAATACTGAATTATGAATATGATAGAATC
>BGPR01000290.1:443640-562491 GCA_013235015.1 Araneus ventricosus
TATTCATCTGCCAGATGCCCTTTCAAATTTTTTAATTAATTAATTAAAAATGTATATAAATTGTTTAAGAGAATTCTGAGACATCAAATGCATTGATTATTTAAAATGTATTTTTTCATTCTTCTTACACTTATGATTTTTTTAGTTGTATTCAGTTGCCTATTGAATTTGCTTTCCTAATGCTTTAATTTAAGACGGCCCTTTTTTAGGGCCAAAAAATTTTATTCTGTCTTGATTAAGATGAAAGCATCAAAAGGAAATCAGCTTAGACATCACACCTCAATCTGTTTATTAATAATATTAAATCTAATTTGTTTTCAGAATTAATTTTTACATTAATTATATTTATTTTAATTTTGCAACTCTTATTTATTAGTTTTTCATGCACTTTCATAAATTTTTTTTGTAAGTTTTATTTCAATAAAATATATTTTTCGAAACAAACAAATTTTATTCTGTGCCGATTTAAGTTAAAACATCAGAAGCAAATAAATCCGATTCTCTCTCTCTCTCATATATATATAAATTTTGATTACATACTAGTGGTGGTATCTGGTAGTGATATTGAGAAAACTTTGATTTCAAGATTCTATCATATTCATAATTCAGTATTAAAGATTAAGTATTAAAACTAATTTTAAAAAATATTTTTTGTGCAGTAATAACTTTTTAAAAATTGCTTTTTTGGAATAATTTTATTCTGTAGAAATGTTGTAAATGTATGTCTTGCCTATAATGCTGTAATGATCTTGCAAACAATGTATTATTTTTTGTATAGGAAACTTATAAATAAATTTTTCTTACCTCGAATTCTTAATGCATTTTTTATTAAACTGAAAGCTTCGTGATATATACAAACATCTTCTATTCAGATGGCGCATTGCTGGAATTTTAACCCTTTAACAGTGTATTTTTCTGTACCGTCTAATTAGATGACCTGTTTTAGGAATGTGTTGTCGTATTGATTCAACTAAGAACAGTTGTTGATACTTAATTAACTACTTGAATACTACTTTTTGTATATAATGATAACTTCTATGAAGGTGTGTGTGTGTGCTAGGACACACAGTGTCTTCAATGTAGCAAGCGAAGCGAGCAGGGTTTGCGTAGCAAACCCGGGAGGATTGCAGCGCAATCCTCCTGGGGGTTGGTGAGCTTTAGGGAGCAGGAGGCAAAGACCGTTAGTAATCAGAAAATCTGTCTTCTACTATTTTACTTAAAATTTTTAATATTATTCATAATATGAAAACATTAACCTAAAATATATAAATTAACAATTACAGAAATCAATCATATTGATAACATTTCTACAAATTAATGTAGTGCTATTGTAAATTCCAAATTAACGTATTTTAAAGATTTTTCTAACTTACAAAAGGATAATTTTTGAAGAATGAAAATTTTAGAAATTTAATTAGCAATTCTGTATAAAAAAAGTTATTACCATTCAAAACTTTTCTAGAAATGAAACAATATTTTATTCATCAAAAGTTATCCATATACAGTCGTAAACTTTATTAGTTTCATTTCTGTGATGCATTACATTATCTTGAATATTGAGCAGGCCTGGTGATCAAATATTTTTAAAAAAAATTTAAGCGAATTTTTGATTGGCTGGCCGGCCGAGCCAATCAGAAAAAGGAGTTTGAATTTATCCCATTTATTTAATATAATTAATTTTCTTATAAATTCACGAATATTTGCAAAAAATTAAATGCAGCTTAAATATTTTACATTCAAACATTTAACACATTAAGATAGAATTTTTTAAATAAAGTAACAAGTACAAAAAAAATTGAAGAACCTATTTGTTAATGAATGCAGAAAAACAGGCAATAGATTTCAGATTTGCACAGACAACAGAAAAAAAATTCAGAAAATTTTAAAATTAGAATTAAAAAGTCAGATATTTTTGAACAGAATTACTGTAGTGCATAACTAACATCTTTAATTCTAACGAAGATAATCATAGGCATATAGAACATCTTAAATTTATAAAAAAGTGAAACTCAAAAAGTATTTTTTTTATCACAATGTAGTTAAATTGTTACAATGACAATAATAAACATTCACAACATTTGGTAATTAACAATTAAAACAAAATTAACGCACAGTCCCCAGATTAGTTTCGTGCGTGGCAATATAGTTTCATAGGGCTTATATTTACTTATTCCTGAGCTACAGATATGAATCTAATTAATTAAAACAAAATCTTTCCAACAAGATTATGACGAGGTAATGTTCTTGTTGATAATATGATAATATATTTGCTTCACCTTCATTGTGAGCAGTGATATCTAGTTCCGTCACCATGAGTTCAGCTTAGACTAATTTAAATATGATAAACACCAATTTTTATTTCAAAGTCTCGATTCATAAAGTATAACGTACTAAACATTTAAGGCTCAATCCGACTAACCACCAGAAACAAAGAAAATTCGTTTCGCACATGTTTGAGGTACTTTAAAATAAAAACTTCAAATATCCCTTTGAACTACGAATTTAAAAAAAAATAATATTTATCCTATTTCCTATGTTGAAGCTTTTTTTAAAATTCTTTAATCCAATTTTCTTTGCGAATGTATCCATATTATCTAAATTGATTGAATGGAAACCTCCAATTTTTTTTTCTCCGAGCGGATTTTAAACTAAAGGCTGGTGGTAATAGCCCCATAACCAAAAGACATTACATTTTTAGGCATGAAACATGATTATTATTAATTATTGCGAGAGCCTATTAATATATTTACAATATTTAATCAATATTACTGCAGAAAAAATGTGTATTGCTTACCAATAGATCAAAACTATCGAACATACATGCACAAAAGAAGTCTTCAGTAAGCAATGGCTTTTGGAGGGAAAGTAGGCTGTGCCATCTGATCTGTGATAACTGAAGATGAAATGTGCACAATTGTTTCTGTTCTACAACTGGGACATATTACGACGAGTTTCAAAGCAATTTTTGTCCCGGTAGTGATTTTGAAATGCGAGTGGGACGGCCCCGTTAGTAGATAACGTTAGGATATAGATCAATATCTGCGTACAGATGCCCTTAACAGTGATGCCCGATATCACTTCGTGCATCAAATTATGGCATTTTTACACTTATCTAAAATAGTCCTTCATAGAAGTCATAGTCCATAGTAATGTTTTCATAGACGTTATCATTCAGGTAATCTATTAACATCAAGTGTTCTATGCGCCCTTAGTTAAATCAATACGACAAAATATTCCCAAAACAGAAGGGAGTCGTCTAATTAGACAATACATAAACAATACATAAAACTACACCGTTAACCCTCTTTTTGTATAATTTTTAAAATTACTATTTAGATGTAACGTTTGCAAAAGTGTTCAAATACCGTTGAGACAAGCGAGTTATTTATAGGCAAAACTTTATCAGTATAATATAATTCAACACCATAAAAATACTAATTAAACTCATTAGCCTGTGAAAATTGCAGGATGCATCAGAAAACAGACTTGCTTCCAACCCACGGAAATCGCGGGATACGCAGTCAGAGGGTTAAGGGGTTAACAGTGAAAACTGGAGACATAACCAATGGCAAAAGGCACTTATTCGAAAATTATGCCAATAAATGAATTATCTGTTTACCTGAATACATCGTTTCATACAACATTATCCATTAGGAAATTTTAAAAATCAAATTTAGTTGGGAAAGTGTAAATAAGATATTTTAAAAGCTTCTTTAAGCTTTGCGTAGTGTTAGTCTGATATTCAAAATAACCAGCATGATTCTCACTGTAGAAAGATGCATTCTCAGAACTTCTATCACTCACCGATCAAGATTTTTTTTATTGTATTTAAGTGGGCGAGAGGTACGGATAATAAAATGTCAGAAAGAGGAGGACTACTACATTTGACAGTCTACCTTGAGCGCCATTGTTCTTGAAATTTCTAAATGTGTTGTACACAAATATTTATTAATTCATATCTCTTCAATGTACTCAAACTCAATTACCTGAAAAAAATTACCCGTTTAAACCATGATTTTAAATGCGTTTGAGAGTAAGGGAAACAAATGGTCATGTATTTTTTACCATTTAAATTAAATTTTGTAGCTATAAATTCCAATTCCTACTGCTTTTGTTATTTAGTCAACCGGAGCTAAGGGTCTATTATGATTAGCAGAAAGTTAATTCTTCAAAATAGGCTTTAAAATTGAACTTATGAGTTCGAAGATAAGTTTGGTTTAGAAAACCATTTTTCCTCTGTGGTTAAGAAAATATATTTAAGTCTTCGATACTACTGGGAAGATGAATCTGAAGACATAGGAGAAATCTAGATCAAATCAAATTTTAAGATGGTATTATTTGCCTCAAAACTGATCTATATTACTTTACAAAACCAAAATTCTCTAGGAAATTTTAATACGCATTCCTATATTTGGTTGTTTCGGCAAAAAGTAACGTTGCTACTTCAGCCAAAACTTTTGAGTGCTTCAAACATTCAATTATAAAATTGAATGTTTCTTGAAGTCCCAAACACACATTTTGAATTTTAGATAACAGAAACATATGTTGGCATATGAATACGCTGGAGAAGTTTGGAAATTTATATTGCAATAATCTCAGAAAAATTCGGAAACATTTAACATCAGTAGTCTTTGAAATGGGGCCAGTAAATATTTCAAAAATCTTAATTTACATGAAAATTCCCATAAAAAGATTGTTGGCAATATGGCACATACGACAGTTCCACTTCGGGTCGGCTTTTATTTGCATCATTAAAGTTATCGGTCTTAACATGTTCATATTGTTGTCTCCCAACATTCTTCCAACAACTTGGTATAATATCACAAGACTCCCAAACAGCCGGCTGTTACATATCCTTTACTCATAATGTTCTTGCCAACGATAGGGATCGGAAGAAGATGAAGGTTCACGAAAAATCTTCTCGGCCATGGTTAAAAAGTTCCAACTGAGTCCAAACATCAGACATCATCAATGATCAGATGAGGTTTCTCGGTGTATGCAGATCTGCGAGTCCAAACTTCCGAATTTGATTATAGCTGTAAAAAGATTCATAACAAATTAATATATGGGACTGAGCATGAATGTTGAAGGAATTGAATAATGTGACATATTATAATTATTTAACCAATTAAATAATTCTGAACAATATGAAAAAAATTTAAGTTTCTTCGTTTTTGTTCCTTTTGATTAAGTGCCGAATTTGTCAAGTACTTTTACCAGAATTTTCTACTTGCAATCCAGGAGCTCCAAATTCCAGAAGACAGTTTCGCGCCATTCTTGGACCACATCTTTGAGAAATTCCCAGCAGTTAAAAGTCTTAACTCCCCTTGCAAATCTGAACCATTTGATTTCTCCCAAAAACTTCCCAATTTCGATTGAAACGTGCTACGTTGTTAAAACAACAGAATCATTTTAGAGAACTCTTCATTGATATTGTCGCGAATCTTCTTTTAATGAGTGACGTAACTGGTGGCTTGAACTTTTCCACCAATCCAGAGCAGGCATCTTCAGCCAGGACTCTTTGAATATTAGTCGAGAATTAGTGGGAAAATAATCAAAGAAGCAAATAATATGTGTAAATGGACATTCGAAATTTTGAATGTGAAATTTGGTATATAATCAACCTTTTCTTGATTTGTGTATTTTTAAAGAACCTTTATCATCATCTAAATAACCATTGCTTTGTTATAGTTTAGTGGTAACAGTTTGTTTACTCTTGTGCGGGGAGAATGTAAAAAATCAGAGGCGATTTCGCCACCATCAATAAAAGACGTTCGTTTCAGTGACTTTCTCTACTTTTGCATTAGATATGGATTCAATAATTATATTTCAGAAAGTGGATCCCCAGCTCTCAACTGCCCTGAAGGCCCGTGGAAACTTAGGTATGCGTAGTTTATATAATTTGTTGATTTTACGTCTAAAGTATTGTGGCATTTTAATTGGCATCCTCTACCCGAATACCGGGGTGTGAGATTTGGAAATATTTGAAATTGAGGATAGTTATTGAATTTGAAGCATTAACATTTAATGTTAATCTTCTGTCATTACAGAAGATACGGGAGTTCTTATAAAAAGAAACGCGCTGTGTTAAGAACTGCTGTTACAAAATACATTCAGCAATTAGGGAAGGAATTAAAAAAGAATGAACCTGATGATGGCGAAATTGAAGAACTTTTAGAACATTTAAGTGAAAAATTTGAATCGTTGAAAGCCGTGGATAGAGAATGCGAAAATCTGTACAAACCTGAGGAGATCGATAAAGAGTTAGAAGCAGCGGAACAATGCCGCGATAAAATCATTACATAGAGATTTCGAGCTAAGAAACATTTAGGGAAATCTAATAAATTTAACTCTAATTGTGATTCAGAAATAGCAAAATTAACCGAAACAATAAATATAAAAATACCAAAAATAAATATTCCCAAATTTTATGCCGAAATAACTCAATGGCTGCGATTTTCGAACTCTTTCAAAACCGAAATCCATGATAATATTTTACTCAATTCAATTGATAGATTTACTTATTTAAAAGGTTTATTAGGTTCTACAGCTTTGGCGACAGTGGAAGGTTTCGCCATAACGGCAGAAAATTATGCAAAAGCTGTGGAAATTCTAAAAGATCAATTTGCGAGAAAAGACGCGATAATGAACTCCCACATGAAGAAATTGTTGAGTGTTACTCCTTTAAAACGTTCAAATGATATTAAAGGACTACTACAATTTTTTGATGTGTGTCAAACTCAAATAAGAAGTCTTGAATCTTTAGGAGTCTCATTTGAAAGCTTTAGCTGTTTACTCTGCCCTTTAATCTTGAACTGTTTGCCGTACAATTTGGTTCTGGAATTTAATAAAGAGACTGATGGCTCCGAATATAAACTCGACAAATTATTAAAATTCTTGAACAAAGAAATCAGCGCTCGAGAAAGAGCCGAGTCTTCGTTGTCAGCGCCCCCACCAAAACAAAATTTCCCCAGTGCGATCCCCTTTACCTAACAACTTGTACCGAGACAGTAGCAGGGTGAAATTTGATACCCGCAAACATTCTTTGAATAAGAATATCTCAACCAGGACCAGAGAAATACAAGGGCTGGTTCATAGAGCCTTCAGCGAAGAACCAGTGGGGGAACTTTGTGACGTCATCAAGCGGGCATTCCGCGCTCTAAAATACAAAAATCCTTTTACTATAAGGGTTTTGATATTATTTTTTCCTTTTTTTTACTTAATATTTAAAATTGGATGCCAGTACATCAAAATATCACAAGCATAGTAAATATTTGCGAAACTTTAGTAATTTAATTTAGTAATATTGCGAAAATTTAGTAATTGCTGAAGGATGGATTGGATCTTAAAAATTTAGGCACAAATTCAAATTGCACAAGCCATTTCATGTTTTGATTGAACCAAAAGTTAAAACCTTTTTAAATCTTTTACTCACATATGCGTTGTTTTTTGAAAACATATCAAAAATATAAATACTAAGAAAAATCATTAATTTTATAACTATACTTAAAAATATGTAATTAATATAATGTAGTTATATTTAATATCTGAAAAAAGAAATGTAATAAATTAAGCATAAGAAATGTGACTCACTGAAACTATTGGCAAGGTGTTCAGCTCTAGACACTTCATTAACTGCTGGATTTCAGCCACTTGTTCATTTTTTTTTCTGACTTTCGTATCCATGTAATCTCTCGGCCTGAAGGGATCACTGCATATCCTAGCGTATTTTACATTTATATGATCTTGCCTTTTACATTTCGAGATCCAAATTTTACTCCGACTCGGACATACTGGAAAAACGTGATATATTACACCTTTGCCTTTCGTTTTCCTGTGATAATTTGGACAGGTAGCGACAGCACAAGCAGACATACTTGCAAGAGATGCAAGATTTTCACAATATTTCAACAAAATAGCAAGTAACACTGGGCAACACAGGAACAAATAGGAGAATGAAAGAACAAACTAAGAATGAAAGAATCTCCAGTGGACACTCTCGGACCATAGCCCTCTAGAAGGCTCTGCTCGGACCCCACTCTCACAGCGTAGTGACGTCAAAACTGGTTTCCCCTCCGCTTGTCGGAAAATCGTAAACTTCAAAGGTATGAACCAGCCCTTGTATTTCCCTGGCCCTGTATCTCAACCATCCCTACAGCTGCAAATTTTATTGCGACTTCGGGGGAGGTAATGAACCCTACGTCTTCTGTGGTCAACTTTCGCACTGCACCCCAAGACGCCCTTGGGCCAGGGGAAAATCACTCAGTGAAAGAAAGGATATTTTAATGAAAAAGGGAGTTTGTTTCAGGGGTTTAAAGGTTTCTCGTCACTTATCTTGTGATTGCAAAACAAAATTAAATTCTTGCTCCTTCCGTGTGAAAAGACACCATGATATATTGGGTTCTTTTAGCAATAATTCAGCGAAAGAGAATATCGAAAAAATAATAACGGACGAAGACACTGCTCTTTCCAATAGTTCTCACATTCGAAAGAAGTTCTTCTACAAACATTATTCGTGTGTATTAAAGGGAAAAGATCAGATACTTTTGTAAGAGTAATTCTCGATACGGGTAGCCAGAAAAGCTACACAAGTAAGTTTATTGCAGAAAAACTACAATTAAAGTGCATGGGAGAGGAAACGACAGTTCACTGACTGTTTGGAGGAATAGAACGCAGTGGAAAAACATAAAAAATATATCGTCACGCTGAGTGTTGTTTTTAATACGTATTCCTGCGAGATAGAAGTAATGGATCAAGAAAAAATATGTACACCCATCCCACAATTAAAGGATTCGGAATTGCTTAACGAATTAAAGGAACGTGGAATTTTCGTCAGTGACGCTTTCATGAGTGAGAGTTATTGTCTATTTGAAAGGGAACCAAATGAAATACATATGTTGTTAGGAGAGGAAGTAGTAGGAAATTTACTAAAAGCAGAATAAGTCAAGCATTTGAGGGGAGGATTAGTGGCCGTAAACACGCATTTGGGCTGGACAGTCATAGGAAAACTAAAAGTTGAAAATGAAAAGCATTCGAATGTGCTTTTATCATTATATGTTAGTGACATTTGTATCAAAGATCTTTGGAGTTTGGATGTTCTCGGAATAAAAGAACCTTGTGAAAAGAAGACTAAAATTGAACTTTAAGAGGCCGCTAGAGATCATTTTGAGGGAAATGTCTCAAGAACTGAAGAAGGAAGATATGTAGTTAGTTTATTTTGGATTCAAGATCATCCATCTTTATCGAACTGTAAAAACTTGGCTGAAAGAAGATTGAAAAATTGTGTCAGATCCTTAGAAAGTAGCAGGAATTTATGAAGCAGTTTTTCACAGTTGGCTGAATGAAGATAGTATTGAAGACGTTCACAGGAGGACGCAGACACGAAGATTGAACACTATCTACCTCATCATCCCGTATATAAAGATAATTCCACTACAAAAATTAGACCGGTGTTTGATGGATCGGCGAAGGAAAAGAACTCCTCCTCGATAAATGAATGTCTTGAGAAGGGGCCAAATATGGTAGAACTGATTCCAGCGATTATCAATAAATTTCGGCTACGTAAATTAGGCATAACGGCAGACATTGAGAAGGTTTTTTTACAGATAAGGCTTCAAGAAAATGACAAACATTTTCTGAGGTTGTTGCGGTGGGAGAATGGAGATAAGGAGAATACTAAGATCTATCAGCATAAGAGATTTGTTTTAGGGATCTCCAGTAGTCCTTTTCTGCTTGGAGCGACCCTGGAACATCATCTAAAGCAGGTCATAGGACATTTGAAAGTTACAGCGCAGAAGCTATTAGAATCATTTTACGTTGAAAACTGCGTAACTAGTGTAGACAATGAAGAAGAGCTGGGAAGATTTATGCTCGATTCTGGAGAGATTTTGAACCCAGCAAAATTCAATTTATGTGGCTGGGAGTATATCGGTGTGCCTGCAGGAGAAAAAGTACTATATTGGAGGAAGAGAAGAAAGTTCCTGTTTTGGAATTAATTTGGAAACCTAATAAAGACACATTATCTGCTAACGGGGAAGAAACCTCGAAAATTAATGAAATTCCAATAACTAATTGCAAAAATACTCGCAGATGTTCATCGCATCTTTGATCCAAATGGGTTTATTTGTCCCGTAACTTTGAAACCAAAAATCCTATTACAGTGAAACCTCTTCGAACGGCCACCCCTACATAGCGGCCACCCCTCTTAACGGCCAATTTTTCGTGGCACGGATTTTTCGGCCCATAGACCTAATGTTAAAATAACCCCTAGCAACGGCCACCCAACCCCTCTGAACGGCCGCCGGGTGGGTTCGCCCATCCCATTTAACAAACGCATCGGCTTACTACTTTACTTTTTATACTGAAAAACGATCTTGAAAAAATGGGTTTTTTTGGTGGTGTGGTTATGTAATTGTGTGGTGTAAAAATGGTGTGGTTATGTAATGTATGTTTAGAAGGGTAAAAAATCACAAATTGTATCCTTTTTTCAAAAAATGTAAAAAATTATTAAATAAAGTACTATTTTCTCTTTAGATAAGTCTCAAACTTCATTTTAAATAAGAAATATGTGTCAGACTTGTTTATATTATGTATTATAGCAATTATCTTGTAATTGTAACGAAAACCCTTCAGAGCGGCCACCCCCTCTGAGCGGCCAATTTTTCTCGGAACGGAGGGGTGGCCGCTCAGAGAGGTTTCACTGTACAAGAATGTTGGAAACTGGGAGTCACTTGGGACACAGAAATGGAAGGAACAATTAAAGTGCTTGAATAACTTAGAAATCCCTAGATGCATATGAAAGGAACTCTCCCAAAACAGTTATTTATCTCTCCATGTATTTTGTGATGCGAGCAAGACTGCTTACTCGAGTTACGTATTTTTAAGAACTGAAATTGATGGAACTATTACGTGTCAACTTGTAGAAGCCCGTGCTAGAGTTGCCCCAATAAAGGCAATAACTATACCGAGATTAGAGCTTTTAGCTTGTACCATTTGGTCTCGACTTGTGAATACAACGAAATGTGATTTAGGACTAGAGGATGCGACTATTTTCTGCTGGTCATACTCCGAAAATGCAATGTATTGGATAAAAGGCAAAAAAATTGGGGTACCTTTGTGAACAACAGGGTACAAGAAATTCGTCGGCTGACGGACCCCGAGGATTGGAAGCATATTGCAGGAATTCTGAATCCAGCTGTCCTCCTATCTAGATATTGTGGTGCTGAAGAGCTTGCTGAATCGTTATGGTGGGAGGGACCAAGTTGGCAGAAGAAACCTCGTGAAGAATTGGCATTGTCTGAAGCGTGTCCGGATTTTGCAATTATCAAAATTCGGAAAGAAAAAGAACTGTTACTTCTACAATTAATAATGAATTGAAAGAATTGAATTATCTTCATATGAAAAGATAAGAGTCACGGCATGGATTTTTCGATTTTACAATAATATTAGAAAGCAACAGAACGACAGATACTTCTGAGATTTAAACACCCAAGAAACGGAAAGAGCAATATTGAAAATAGTGCAAACGCAAAGCTTTCCCAATGATACTAAATCCTTAATCTCTCAAATGCAAATGCTAGTTGATTCGAATTGAATAATCAGAATTAAATCGAAGTTAATAATTAGAAAGGATGTTGAATCCCTACGCTACCTCATAGTTCTTTCTAAGAGATGGGGCAAAATCCTGGATTGTACTCGTGCCATCATGTCTGTGTTGTAAAGAAAATTGAAAAGGGATCTGAAATCTAAAGAATTGACAACAGGGATACCAGTTAAAGCTAATCTCCGTCTGAAAGTTTACAATAATGACCTCATTTTCAAAGACAATTTTGCTTGTTTTCTAATGGCATTATCCGCGACTGAGAAAAATTTGTTTCCCGAATTCTTTTCTTCTATTTCAAGGTTTCCACTTTTGATTTTTTCCATATTTGCTTTATAAGTTTTAACCTAAAAAATTGTTATTAAAATAAAAAAAATACTTGCAGGAAGGAAAAGTATCTCATGTCCAGGATGTTGAAAGGTATGCGAAATCTTGGAAAATTTTCAATTTCGAATATTTAATTACGTTTTCATTTTAAGAATTTTTGAAATGTCAGTTAGTCTGAAATCAATTGTACTTTGACACATTCTCGATGATGTTTCTTTTCAATATCAAATGTTTTATATTCTGATCTCAATGCCCATTTCACTTTTTAAGTTCTATCAATCGAATAGAATGTTTCAAAATCCGGAACTTATGAAATTAAATATTTATTATTTGATTGCCAATTAAACAAAATAGCTGCTTAAAACAATGCAGAAATTAAATGTGGAATATTGAATAAAAGATTACGCATAAAAATGTACCTTACATTATTCCGAAGAAATATAATTAAGCTTAACATTATATTTTTATTCAGATACTTCTGAATTTTTTACACATTGGCTTACGTTTTTCCACATATAAAAGTGTAGTGAAATCTCTTACATCAAAATAAAATGCTACGAAAAATATCGGTTGGCCCTAAATTTCTATATTTGTATGAATCATATAACTAGGAAATATGCAAAATTTTTACTCATTATGAGAAGAATATATTTAACAAAAATATACTAATCATGATAAAAAAAAATATTGTATAGCAACAACATTACAATGCTCAGTATGAGCTTTAAATATTCACATGGCATTTAGAGATATTATTTATCAGTCAGAGTTGTTCTGATTATATAAAGATAATAGAACAAGGTTATATCTCAAAATTTATTCAAGTTTAAAGTTTCCAGAGCAATAAATAAGATGAACAATTGTCTTATGTTTTTATATACAGGAATATCAACAAAACTGAATAAACACATTTTCCCTTAACTTCTAAAAATATCAGGTATTTTAAAATATGAATAAAAAATTAACATCTCAATGGAAACATTCTTCCTCAAAAATGCATTTTTCCATTTCAATTCTGTGCTTAACTATCATATGCCATAGGCCATTGCTTTGAAAGTGAGTTTTGCTTTGAGCAGTGTTTGAAACGAGAAAAACAACGAAATAAATAAGTATATCGAAACAGTATCCTTTCAGGAATGCTGTTTCAAACATTAAATGTTCGGCAATGTCGAATTAGTTTATAAAATTCAATTAATAAACTTTCGAATACGTTTTTCATACATTCTTTCATATTAAATACAAACTTCAAATTCCAATAATAGTTTCCAACGACTGCTTGGCCATTTATTTCTGATTCTAAGAACAATAAATGGTAGTTATTTCCCTTAAAAAAATAAAGCTATTTTCTAAAAAACAATTTATTTGTACCCTTTTAGTAGAAAGGAGCAAAATTTAACATATGAATAACAATAATGAAGTTGTAAAATAAAATTCTAGGCAAATAGAAACTTGAATTTGAAATAGCAAATCTATCTCATAAAATAAATTATTAATTATATTAATATAGATATGAAAATAATGAATTTGGAGCAAAACGAAAAGTGAATAGCAATCAGGTTAGTTACTACTGTAAAATAACCAAAAATTTTGAAAAAGTATATTTAGAGAATTAAAAGCTAAATAAAACTGATACAGAGCAATCGCTTGAACCAAAGACAAAGAAATTAGAAAAATCTCAATAGTTATTCAAAAATGTTAAACAAAAAAACTATTTCAAAAAATCAGAAATGACAAAAATTAAACATAAAACATAGTTTAATTTAGCTTTTTCATCTTCAGATGACTTCTAATGGAGCTATTAAGCAAAAAATATTTTTCTTCTATGTTATTTATTTTATTTTATTTATTTATTTATTTGTTTTTCACGTGTTAAGATCTATGAATAAAAGATAGATATTTTTGACAAGATTAGGCAGTTTCAGGCAGCATTTCATCTGAGTCAACAAATTCTTATTACTCGAAAAGCTGTTTTTCCAAACCAAAGCAATAAAAACATTTTTTGAATACACGGTCACGCAGAGTTTCATTTAAAACAATGATAAAATTCGCTGATCTCCTCACGAATCATTCGTCTATATATTTGGGTAGAAAATAATGAGAATAAAAAGTTCACTTCGAGTACAAAATTTAGCTAAAAAGTGGGAAAAAAATGACAAAGTCTTCTAAAAGAACTAAGTCATTAAATCAATTTTAACATCTTTTCGTTGTTCTAAAGCTGTTAAAGACATTAAGCACATCTCTATAAAAGGAAAAAGGGGGTTAATTTCTCCTTTGTGGATGGCAACGTCTGTTACCAAACAAAACCGGAAGCCTCCATCACGTTAGGCATAACTTCATAGGAATAGCCTTTTACTATATTCGTTGCGGTGAAAAATAACTTTTTCTCACAAAAAATGAGTTTAAGACTTAGAGTTCACTATATTTCTTGCAATATAAATAAACTTTGGATGAGATGATTCAAAAGATATCAGTTAGAAATGAAGGAGATGGCTTATGAGAGCCACAGAACGTTCAGGTCAAAATAGTTTAAGTTAGTGTCTTGTAAACTTGCAAATAAATTTTATCAAACCTTCCCCTCAATCTAAAATTCAGCAATCTTCAAAATTCCAAACTACGATATAAATGACCGTTGAAATAAGAAAAACCCTGTTTAACCGACCTGTTTAACTGTGCATTCCGATAGCACAGTTATCAAGACATTGCGCTTGCAATTCAATGTTCTGGGGTACCGTATTCTGCCTCCCATAATTATCTCATTATTTTAGTATCACTTTTAATCGATTTATTTTTAATCCTTGAAAATTAAAAACTTCCAAAAAATCTTTACATATTTTTCTTAAATATTCCTAAGCACTTTTTTCCCTCCATCCTCTTTGCCGCATGACTAATATTTTGGATAGGTTAAGTTTCAGACAATATTTTCTAAAACTTATGGGAAAATAATTTTTTTCTAGATTTTATTCCCTTTACCAAACGTGGTATATTATCCTATAAATTTAAAATAACTCCTAATGTAAATTCCATCTCTCAAATTTACAAGTGTTCTAAATTAAGAAAAGAATAAAAATTGTTTTTAAAAACACTGTTTCATTTAGTGTACTAAAAAGTATTTTTTTTAATTTTCTACATTTTAGTTTTTAATTTCGAATTCATTATTATAAATATAATTTTTTTAACAATTTCTTCTTAAATTCATAAGCAGATGGCGCCACTGGCATAAAATAAGTTAATCGGTTAACTGATAATAAAATTCTG
Source organism: Araneus ventricosus (assembly GCA_013235015.1). Lineage (NCBI taxonomy): Eukaryota > Metazoa > Arthropoda > Arachnida > Araneae > Araneidae > Araneus > Araneus ventricosus. The sequence goes on from BGPR01000290.1 coordinate 458,822, forward strand.
AGATAATTAAAGTAGTGTAATGTCATCAAGAAAGCACGAATGTACAAGTTAACAGAATAGAAAATACCTGTAAATAACATTTTATCCGTTACTACTATACCTGAAATTAACGTTTCATCTGCCCGTGCAGTACATACATACAAATAACGTTTAATTCAAACGAACAGTACCTGCAAATAACGTTCTATTCGATCGCACAGTGCCAGCAAATAACGTTTTATTCGAACGCATCGTACCTGCAAATAAGGTTGGCTATGGTTCAGGACCAAAAAAATTTATTCCTTCTTGATTGAGGAGAAAGCATTAAAAGGAAATCCGCTTAAAATTTTTATTTATTCATAATATTGTCTTTTTTATGTTCATAGTGCTAACATGTCACACCATAATCTCTTTATTGATAATATTAAATTTAATTTGTTATTTGTTTTTAGAATTAATTTTTAGAATAATTATATTTGTTTTAATTTTGCAATTCCTCTTCATTTATTTATTTATGCACTTTCATAATTTTCTTTGTAAGTTTTATATGAAGGAAAATATATATTTTGAGACTAAAAAAATTTATTATGTGCTGAATTAAGTTAAAGCATCAGAAACAAAATAAAGCTAATTCATATGTATATAAATAAAGATTTTACAATAATTGTGCTAGGACACGCAGTGTCTTCATTGTAGCGAGCGGAGTGAGCTGGGTTTGCGTAACAAACCTGGGAGGATTGCAACGCAATCCTCCTGGGGGTTGGCGAGCTTCACCTAGCAGGGGGCAGAGCCCCCTAATAGATAGAACTCTACCTAAATTATCCTATGTTATAGTCTAACTCAGGACATTTTAATTCGAAATCAGCTTCACTTGTTACACAAAAATCGTAATGAAAACAAGAGATAAACTTAATTTCGAAGCTAAACTATTATATAAGCCTTAAGGTAAAAAAAATGAAAATAAAAATTATATAAATGCATAAAAACAATAAAAAATATTTCAAAATATTAAAAACAAAATAAAAACTACAAAAAATTTTATGAAAAATCTACAAAAAAATTATCAAGTTTTTAGATAGTGTATCCCCCACTAGATGGAGATAAGTGCGCATACCTGTTTACTAAGTTTACTTTGTAACGGCGTCCTTTCTTTTGTTCCATTTCACAGCTTTTATAAGAGGTAAGATTTTAAGCCCTTCTTTTCATAATTTGTTTTAAAAGACTGTTTTTAATTTCTTCTTTGTGGATAAATGTTTTTCTTTTCGGAATAGGTTCAGGCCTTAGAGGAAATTCATATTAAATTTAGACCTTAAAGTCTTTTTCCTCTACAGAAAACCTATTCTAGTTTTGAATCTGCATGGATGAATGGCCTCTGATGAAGTCATTAACCTGATTCTTACCTCTTATCGTGGTCTGTTATTATTTTTGTATTTTTAACTCTTTCACAATTAAAAATTTCCTTAATTAGGATTTATATCTTTGTACTTTGCAATTTTTCCTGGATGATGCTGCAGTTGATATTCAATCTTTATTTTTGTCTTTTTAGATATTTAATCTTTATTTTTTGTCTTTTTAGATATTCAATCCATATAAGATTTAACTAATAGTATCATAAAGTTCGTCTTTCTGAAAATTCAGCTCTTAGAATTACCTTACCTCAACTCGAACAATTTGCATTGAATAAACAAATAGGCAGATTTTATGATGAAATGTCATTTAAGGCTGCTGTGTACCTAAACGAAATACCAGTGTCGGTGAAAGCGCCCTCTAACGGTGAGGGTGAAGAGGCGGTCTTAAAATCTCAATTGACAAGCCGTTTCACAGCCTAGAAGCGATCTCGCGAACTACGGATTATTTTTTTTGTGGTCGTGATTCCGGTCGCGAAACGGAGGGAGGTACAAGGTTATGACTTGTCCACAATTATCTACAATTGATTTAGGAATTTTTTATGAAAAAAAACTATAATTGGTACTACGTAAAAATAATAAATAAATAAACATATCCATTAAGAATTCGTTGAATAGTTGAAATATTCACAAATAAATATGTTTGATTGCTCCCAGCACTAAATACAATAAAAGAAATAAACCATGTAATAAACTTGTAATGCGAGTTAAACAGTTTAGTTGTAACAGCAAGACAGTATTTGAGTCATTCTCATGAAAAGGTACAAATAGCTAAAAAAATTATTTTACAAAAGGATGTAAAAAATTTTAAAAATGCCTGGATCCATTTAAGCTTAATTATTTTTAACCTGCCTAAGAAGGAGACATGACAGTCAACGGAACTTTTACATTTTAAAAGAAAGCATAATTGACTAATTATTGGGCAGATTTGGTACAGGTTTATTTCTTATAATTAAACAATATAAAATTAGTTATTAAAAACCAGCGCAAGAAAACTTAACATTTTAAATTAAATAGCACTTTTTAAATAATGGCAATGACTGTGCTTTAGTTAAATAATATTTAAAAACAATTTCAAATAACGCATCTTCAGCAATTTTTTATAAACATCTGTTGAGCCGGATAAAAAAGCAACTGGCTTCCATACTGCAATTTAACAGAAAAAGATTTTTGGTGCATTTATAGAGCGTTTTTAAAAGTTTTTTGCTACATCTCTACTACTAATAATATTTGAATAAAATGACCTAATATCTCGAATTAACTGGGAATAATCTCTCGAATTATCTGGAACTAATAACTAGAATTAGCTGGGAATAATGTATTCTAATATTGTTTTACAATTCTTATCCGACCCTGGGTCTATTTGAAACAATTTATATTACTTACTTTGGAAAAATTTGCATCTAACACTTATACCAATTTGGCGAATATTAATTCTTCATAAAATAAAACTGTTACATATGCAGTATAAATAAACATACCTATCAAGAATATCTTAAATAATTGAAATATTGCCAGACAATTCTGTTTGATTTTAGACTGCACTAAATATTTTCCATACCTTGACATTAAACTTTTTATGGGCGGTGTTTCTCAACTAAAGTATATCTGTAATAGTTTTCTCTTTGGTAGGGAGAAGATCTCTTTTGCTAGTCTACTAGTGAAAATAAATTTTCTGATTACTTATAGCGATAATATTGGGCATCACGAGTTTCTAGTTATCTTTTCTTATGAATTTACACTTTATATGGAAATCCGTTAGAGACGGGGGAGCGAGAAAATTTTTAGAAAAACAGAGGGACTAATAAACTTTTCTACATACTAAAAGTCGAGCATAAAAAATATATATATTCTAATTAATCCTAATTAGGTACATTTTAAACAACATCTGAGATATAAAACACAAGCTATTTAGAGATAGAATTTTGTAATCAGAATTTCCTTAATATCCTGTGGTTGCCCCAATTCAGAAACCAAAATTCAGATTTTAATTTACACCAAAATTATCACCCAGTGTATTTGAAAAAAATGTTTTTATGAATATAATATTGTAATATCTGATCATTTCGAATTCGTCCCGAAAAAAATTTAAAACTTCTCACTGGCTTCTTAGTATTGCGGAAGCCTGTACAGCGGATGCTGCATACAAGAAGCCTAGAATGAAAATGTACAGGGTCGTAATAAAATATTAAACCTATTTCAAAAATTAGTAGATAGAAGCCCTTAATACTGTTACAACAACGTTTTTCTTTTAAATGAGAGAGTATTTTAATTTTTTTTTCAGATAGGTAACGTTTCGTTACGATGGTCGTAAATTTTTGGACGGCTCCCATTTTTTAAAGCCATTATCAGTGAAAATATCAAAGCTAGGAGAAAAATAAGAGCATGTGTTTGCAGGGAATTTTGTGCTCTTTAATTTGTTAATTCACATGTAGTGTGAAAACTAAATGTTTTTCGATATTTTCAAGAAAAATTAAAAAAAGTAAACGCGCATCGGCTTCTGACGATATATAGCCATTGCGTATGGAATTCTCTAGCTGTAGCAAATTTAGAACGGCGTAACGCTGCGTTATCTATCTGAAAAAAACTTTTTTTATTTGCTCTCTCATTTAAAAAACGTAGCTGTAACATTATTAGGTTGCTTTCTTTTATTAGTTTTTGAAATGGATTTAATATTTTATAACCACTCTGTATATTCTAATGAATCCTAACGAGGGTCATTTCAAAAAATATATCATTTACTTCGCATCTAAAAAAACTAATTTAATGCTACATCGTATAATAGACTCACAAATGTTTCTCTTATGATTACCAATAGTAGAGGATATGACACTTTACGGCAGTGGCTGGGGACTTCCTTGACTTTTTGAGGAAAATATTAAATTTTTATTTCATTTTAGCTGCCTATAGCATCTAAAATATATCGAAACCTACTTTATTCATACCATAAAGTGACTGCTTTATGGTATGAAGAAAACGGTCACACTTCTGTTATAACAAGTAGGCATTGCTATTTTTCCTAAGAAAAATAAGATGAGCATGAAAATCTGATTTTAATCAAGTACGCGTACAAATAACTCCGTAAAACAACCCCAAGAACGAGGTATGTGTTTATGTGTGAGCACTTTCAGAAAAGCACTCTCGAAGTATTTCTTGAACTACACATTTATCTTAATTACTAAAATAATAATATCCGAATTTGAAAAGGTATTAATTTGTCATGATGGGTTCAATAACAAAAATCTAATTGAATCTTTTTTCTTGAATTGTGGAATAATCTGAACACAAGTTTTAGAATGATCCGAATTCTAATATAATGGAAATACTTTAAAATACTTTTTTGGTAAATACTTTATGGAATAATCTTTTAAGAATGTCCCTTTTGTATATGACTTTATACATCTAAAACTTCTAAATGAATAAAGAAAGGAGAGATAAAATGTTTTAAAATAGGTTTTGGCCCTTCGAGATAAAAATGCCAAAGCAAAGGGTATGATGCGACTATTATACTGATATCAGAATTTAATTATTGCATTTTTCTTATTTTTGACATTTGCTCCTTGGTTAGTATTCTGGTTTGAAGCTCAGAGGCGACTGATTGCACAAAAACTTTCCCTACTGCCATAAAATAAAAGAAAATAAAAAGATTCTCGCTAGAAGTATCCTCACCAGAACGCGATAAGGGGGAAAGAAGGGGATTAACCCCACCGTCCTAGAGAAAGGGGGAGATCGGAGTGTGGTGACAACTTAGAGTATACCTATGGGTGACAAATCAAAGAGTAAAAGGAAAGGCTGTATCTTTTCGTGGGAAGGTGGAGCTTCGCGAAGTGGGGGGAAGATTGCAGAATTTTTTTCAAATTATTGCTCAAAACACAGCTTTTATATATTTTTTGAAAACTTTTATAATGTGCATTGGAAAGAAGATAACAAAATGAAGGTTTCCATCATGTCACTTTTATTTTAAGTAGGCTTGAAAAATTCTAAATTTGTTTAAATGTCTAAATTCAAATGTTTTGACTTATTTAAAAATACTTTAAGCAGTCGTGAAAAAAAGTCATTTTATAGGAACCTGTATTTTTATTTCTTCTATTGAATGCAATCGATTGAATCCAAAAAACGCAATAGCAAACGAGAAAAGGTGTAAGTATAAATCTAGGATGGCATTACGTTCTGAAATTGTAGGTGGCGTGTGAACGGCAGCCTTAATGCAAATATTTCCGTGGAAAATAAAGATGAAAAATGAAAAATAATTAATTACCTATTAACACAAGATGCTAATAGGTAAATGAAATATTAATTATTTTATTTAACAAACGAATGTTGTGTATACATGCTGGAATGCACCTTAAGTTTCTTTTATTTATAGTCATTATTAATATAGATTCGAATAATAGAAAGTGAAATTATTTGTCAATATGAAAAACACCCAAGTACTTCTTAATAATTGTGTTGAAAGGTACAGTATTTCAAAGTTACTAGTAGTTGATATTCTTGATGCGGAAAACTTTTCAATTTAGCCGATAAGAACTATTTAATCTATCAAAATACAGATGTCATTTAATCGATAAAAATAGTCTCTTTCCCACAAACTCTTAATCTCAGTAACAACGATTTAATATTAGGTCAGAAAGAAATACCTCGAGACTTTTTCCGTATCGACTCTTGATCATCTGTATCGATTCTTTGAGACATTTTGTCAGCTCAAATAAAAGCCAGATGAGCATCTCGTGATTTTTCATACACTGTCAGAGCATCGATGGGACTTTTCATCGATTTCGCTTCTTTTCTATCGTAATCACTTTTTTATTTTATTAAAAACCTATCTGAAAGTTCTTGCATTTGTCACAGAGAGAATGCCTCAAAAACTAATGGACGATTCTTGTACCACTACGATTCTTTATTTTTGTTAACAGTTTTTATTTTTGGTTTGTCCAAAGGAGTAGGTCGATATAAAATATCGAAATAAAGGATGTATGCCGTTCGACATTTTTTAGCTTTAAAGTTAGAAAATACGAAGGGAATTTTCAAAGTAAGAACTTAGTGTCCGAGCCAGATTCTGAAAGAAGAGCTGTGATCAAGAAATTATTGCGTCTGTTTATTAGAACTAAAACATTATTTGTGAAAAACTAGTAATACTAGATCGAAATAATAACGTTCTGTCATGTATTATATGCTTAAGAATTGATGTGTATCTGATATAAATTCTGCCCTTTACATGCCAATGTTATAACTCTGTTAACCATACATTTTTGAAGACGTCACCGACCTACTACCCAGACAAATATCATATTAATACTTACTAACATTTCAGCTGACCAATTATAATGATAAAATTAGCTGAAACCAAGCATCTGCAAGAAGGTTTGTTATTTGCTAACCAATTTTAAAAACGTTTTTTGTTTGTTTGTTTGCTTTACAAAAACAAAATTTAAGCCATACTTTTTTAATACCCGAAGTATTTACTTTTAAAGAAATATGCTGTAATTAAAATTGTAGTTTTTAAGATTTTTGATTTCCTCTTCACCGATCGCAAAATAGATGCATTCCAAATTATTTTGAGGGGACTATGAGGAATTGAAAAAAATGTTTAGTTGTTTTAATCTAATAGTTTTAATATCTATAAAATTAACTTTTAAAATGAATAATTGGATCTTTATTGTGTTTTATCAAGTCTCTGAAATCCTAAGAATATTTTATCTATGGTAGTTCAACCCTTCGTGAGAGGGACTGGTGTAATGTACAATTTGGGAGGGGCGGAGTATGGAGTACGACAGGTTGTTTTTTCCACCCTCTGCTTCAAATTTCTATCAAATTTTCTTAGTCTATTACATTGATACGTTAAGGAACCATAATAGAGAGAAGTGGAGAAAAAATTGACAGATAAAATAGAAAAAAGAAGAAAAGTGTATTCGGCATATATAGAATAAACAAGCCTCTCTCACGCAAGGACTCAAATTTTTTGTCGATCATGAATTGGTCACCAACTGTATAAAATTTCTGGTAGTTTTCATTGAAAGAGTCGAAAATTCCTCTCACTAAACGTAAGTTATCAGTTTTTCTGTGAGTCTCCCTCTTCAAGAGACACAATAAATCTCTTTTAAATACTTAGAGGGATGATGTACTGAGTTCGCCGACGTGACGCGAGCACAAAAAATGCTTAGAATGGAAGGTGGATTGAACGAATCGGTTAGACCAGGGGTCGGCAACCTATTGAAACGGAAGAGCCAAAAGTTACAATTTATAAAATGTCCCAGTTTTTAAAGAGCCACTAAAAATTTTCGTTTCAATATTATAGTATTTGCTTATATATATTTGATTTAAAATAAACGGCTTTAAATACGGAATAATATTTATTAATATAAAAACGCAAAATAGATAGTTACATCAATGGGAGCATTGGCTTTGCATGCCTTTTGAAAGTTTGATTAAATCTGGCTTATAACTTGTTGTTTTAAGTTTCAAGCACGACTCTAGAATTTTATTTTTTAGTTGACTTCTAATTTTACTTTTTATTATACTCATGCAAGAGAACGCTTGCTCGCACGAATATGTCGAACCGAAGATCGTCAGCACTCAGTATGCCAATTTCTTCACCTCACTGTAGCATTCTGGGAGACTATTCCATGCGCCGAATATGAGGGCCTCAACTCGCGGAATTTCTTTTAGAGCTGCCCACTTGTGCTGCGCGATGTGCATGCATTTCTGCACCTCCAACTTGCTCATGAGTTCTGTGAACTTGCCACTCCACAAGTCTTTGGTTTTCAAATCCAGGAATTGCAGTTGAAGCGATCCAGCATCAATTCCAAATAGTTCAATGTTTATCTCATTTGTATTTGTGTTGAGAGGAATTACTATGAACGCGAGAGTACTTTTGTTTGTTTTGAATTGCTCGAATCTCTCAACGAATCCATCCTTCATGTTTTTTAAATCTACGCTGAAGTAATTCGTGTCAATAGTTGCATTGGTCTCATCGCGATATTGCTTCAGATTTTTAAAATGAAGTAATTTACCGCTCTCCATGTCTTCAACAAAAAGAAGAATTTTTTTTCGAAACAAAGTACTTCTTCAAGCAAGGCGTAGGCTAGGTTGCCCTTTCCTTGCAGTTTTAGATTTATTTCATTTAGTTTCATTGTGGTATCTACCATGAAGTTGAATTTTTGCAGCCATTTGTCTTCTTCCAATACGGGATGGTCAATGTTTTTTTCATTGAGGAATGTTTTCATTTCATTCAAGCACAAAGCAAAACGTTGCAATACGTTACCTCTGGAAAGCCATCGCACTTTATTGTGCAGAAGTAGGTCAGAAAACTGGCTATCTATTTCTTCAAGGAATCTTTAAACTGGCGATGGTAGAGTGCTTTTGCCAAGATGCTGTTAATAATCTTAATTACCAAGTTCATGACCTCAACTATTTCGGCCGGAAATGTTTGGGCACAAAGCGCTTCTTGATGAATTATGCAGTGAAACGTTAGAATTTCGTGGTTTATTTTTTCTGAAGAATTGATGTTACCCCTCTATGTATTCCTGTCATACTTCTGGCTCCATCAGTTGCTATAGAAAAGATTTTATTTATATCGATTCCATTGTCTTCCAGGCTTTTTTGCACAGCATTTGCTATACATTCTCGACGAGTTTGCCCTGAGAGCGGTAGCAATCCTAGCAGTTCTTCTTTTGGACCTTGGGACGACATATACCTGACGAAAAGGGTAATTTGTGCCGTGTCTTTTATGTCGCAAGACTCATCTATAGCAAGTGATAAGGCAGAAGACAGTTGAATGTCTTCCACTTGCATATGTGTTACATTTCAAGACATTTTAGCAGTTCTATCTTGTACTGTTTTAGCAGATAATGGCAAATCTTTGATTTTTTTTCATGATTTCTGCTTTGTTTTTAAAATCACAAGACAGTTCTTCGGATGCACGTATAAAAAAAATCTTTGACGTACTCCCCATCTGTGAATGGTTTTCCTCTTTTTGCAATTTCTAACGATACTGCAAGGCTTGCCAGATTTACTTTATTGGAAGATTGCGCCCAGTTACTTAGCATGGAACTTGACTGTTGGTTTTTCTGGAGCTCTTCAACAGCTTTTTTTCGTGCGTCAGCGTTTGGATATTTACCATCAAACTGGGTATGTTATGTAGTGAAGTGTCTCTCCAAATTTGACTTCTTATTATATGCAAGTTTTTCGTGGCAAATGAGATAAGTCGGAAGGCCATCTGTGTTGCATATGAATGCAAACCACTCCGTCCAATCATGATTGAATTCTCGGTTTTCTTCTTCAGCTCTTCTCTTTTTTGCCAGATGCCATGCAGGCGGCGGAGCTGAAAAAATGATTTTTAAAAATTTTACTTAGCTATCTAAAACGGCAAACAATTTATTTACCATTATACTTCGTTAACACGATCCTCAGATATGTAATCCAATTCTATTACTGATTTTATTATATTATATGCGTACATATCTTTGAGAAGATAATTCGCTTCTAAATCGTATTCTTCTTGAAACAACAAGCGAATACACACAAAAACCGCAAGCGATTAAATTAACAATCATACAACGTAACATCGACCGCGCTATCCGAGGATGACTGACTGACAACACGTCTAGTGTCTAGACTCTAGACGGTGGCTGTATGGGTAAGACGGAAATGGAATGCAATTGGCTGAAAGATAAACATGGTCACGGAATCTCATCTCTAAGAACAAAACGATAGTTCAAATTTATCTCATTACGGTCATGTTGAGCGTAGCGATTTGTAATTAACGATTATGAAAATAGAAGCTATTGAGAAATTAGGTACATAAAATATATTTTCTTATTTTTTAAGGGTTTTGATAATAAATTATTAACTTTTTCATATGGAACTGGAGAGCCGCAACTTTACATCAAAAGAGCCTCATGCGGCTCGCGAGCCGCAGGTTGCCGACCCCTGGGTTAGACTCATTGTACTCGGGAGATGTCCCTATTAGGATTGGGGGGCGAGAGATTTCAGGAAAGAACAGTCGAAAATTTATTGGACTACGCCAGCCCCTACTAAGGGTTAAGAAATTATACGCATAAACATGAATTATCTACTTTTGAACTGAACATGAAAAACGGAAAAATATGGCTCAAACGCTTAGAGGGTTTTAATGTGCTGAAATACCTTCAAAATAAGATAAACATCACAAAATTTACACTTAATTTCATTAAACGTATATCCATCTAGTTCCATTTTTAAGCACTCACAAGTTCTAAAATTGAATTTTAAAAAACACCTAAAATCTCAGTGCAAAAAATTTATATTATTTATAGTGATGTTTTTTTCATTTAATATCCTGGTTTACATATGATTCATCTCTACGCACACTTTTAAATGCAGATATAGAGCACAAATCAAGGAAGAACGTATGAACATTAGAAAAATTTTGTCTTAAGTATAATTTTTTCACAAATGTTCTTTGAAGTGTCAAATAATTCAAAAGCTAATCACAGATGAGAAAATAATAAATAAAAATTAATACAAAATACATGGGGTTTTAAAGATACATTGACATTAAATTCAATACCTTCTTGTACTGTCACCGACATCATAAATTTTTCTTTCCAACCATGTTTTTATAAGAATACTGGTTTATTTAATTATAATATCATTAACGACAAATTTTCGGAACAATTCTTTTCACTTAAAAAACAAAGCAGTGTTCTAAGAAAGATTTATATTTAAACTTTCAAGAACTGAAAGCAGGTTAACACACAGAATTTAAAATGATATTTATTAGAAATGATCAGAGGTATTAAGAATATGAGTTTCGAGTGGAGAAAGTATCTTGCGTTATTTATTGTTGAATACCTCATTTTAGCTTTTAAATTAATGACTCCAGAGAAAATAAATCTTTTAACCGTGTATTTAACCGTATTAAAAGAAGTAGATTACTTACATGCAATAGGGATGCAGTCTGACAAAAAATGTGGAATATTTCAATTAAAAGCGAACAGAATTAAAACTCGAAACATTTTATTTAAAACTCTCGAAATGCAACATCTACTAGATTTAAAAATTAAGAAGTGAACTGCTGGAGCCTTTGTCAACATTAATTCTAAAACACGATGAAAATTCTTAAAATAAGTGGAGATTCAAGATATTTACTGGACGTAATTTCGCTAGGATTTGTTTGATTTTCAGACAACTTTTGCTGATGCATTTTCATGATATAGATTCTCATTTGTCATGTTATTTTCCCTTACGTTTTACATTTCATAAACTATGAATAAAAGAAAGAAATTTCTCAACACACAGGCAAAGTCTTTATGTGTGTGTGCGTGTGTTAAACATTCTTAATAGTAGTAACACGAACATTTCCCAAATTAAAAAGACAGATGTGTTTTCAAAACGTTTCTGATAAAAGATTTTCTATAACAAAACAATTAGCTGAATGTCCAAAGAAAATTACTATTTATTAACCAAAACTTACCGTTGGAATGATTATATAATATAAAGATATTATTGAACTAATAGTGAACACTATGTAAAAGTAAACACTATTTGAAAAAAGAATCAAGAAAATCTTAAGTTTAGAATTTATTTGTGAATGAATCGGCAAGTAAGAAAATGGTCTACATCAGAATCCTAAAATAAAATTTATGTAACAGAGTGAATAAAATATTTTGGATCACATTAAACTAAAGAAAATGCAGAAAACTCAAACAAAGTTCTAATTCTTATAAATTTACTATCAAAACAATCCTGATTCATTTTTTTATCTGAGTTAACCTGGAGGACCTGAACAAAATCATCTTTTACCATTAGCTTTATATCTTCCCTTTTATTAATTCGCAATGCTTTAAGAACTTTATCCTTCTAAAACAAAATAAATGCCATTTTTTAAATAAATTTTTTGCTTCTTGTTTCTTTAAAAATGCATTATGTATGTTTCCAAATTAATTTTTATTTCATTACGATATTTTATTTTGCTATTTACGGTTTGACTTCTTAATACTTCATTTCCATACAAGATTGGTAAGAAATTTCGTTTATAAGGCTGCATATAATATAGGAATTTGAATAATTCTTTCCTAAGCCTTACAAATTTCATAAATTGTAATAAAAATAGTTTTATATGCACTAGAAAACGTTCTTATTTTGGAAATTTATTCCTTTTGAAAATGAAATTAAAAAATAAAATTTTTAAATAAATTTTAAAAATTGAAAAAATGAAAAAAATTTATTCATTTTTCGTTTTTATTTCATTTAGCTTTCGTTTATTTTCTCCAGAAAAATAATATTTTCATTTATTTTTCGTTTATTTTCTCCAGAAAAATAAAATTGTACTTTTACTTTAAAGGACAAGGAACATCACCCCATACCCCTGCACATGGAATCAAAATGGCTGATACTTTAAGCGGTCGTATAGATATGAATCGTCTTTTTATTTTTTTTAACATAAACGTTACATATCTGGGAAAAAAACCGGCACAAAAGAGAAGAAATAAAACGAAAAATATTAATTTAAAAAGAAAGCACAAATATAAAAAGAACACTTAAAAGCTTACTTACACACATTTTATGGCTACAAAATCCTATATACATATGTTTACAAAATAGATGGAAAGGCATAGAAATAAATTTCAAGATGCCCATAAACAATTTTTTTTCTTTCTTCAGAATAGTTCATGAAAACGTTTTGAATAGGGGGGAAAACATTCTTTGTTCGCTGGAAGCACTAAAAGCTTAATTTCGAGGGTTCAAATGTAAAGTACTAAAGTGCGCATTCTGTTAGACTTGGATGATCTGATGAGAGGGAGTAGATGTTCTCAATGTTGTTGTCGAAGAGAAGGAGAAATGCTATGTCGTGGGCTGGAAGGGATTACCATTACGATGCATAAGTTTAATCATATTGTGAATTTTCTGCCTTGAGTGTGCATTAGAAGCAAGCTTATGGAGATATCAAGAAAATGATCGCATTTTCGAGAATTTTCGATTTGTTGCCAAAGTCTCCAAGTTTGTCGCCAATGTCGGGTATCAATTGCTCCATTCCTCCTGTATTCCCATACATACCCCTGTAGAACTCTCTTCCCAACCATAAGACTAACATTGCTTTGAAGCGACATTCCATGATCGTTCCAATATACATTCAGGACACAAACGCGGTAAAAATATAAACAAGAATCTACAGCTTACGCAACGCTATAGGTATCTTTTAACATACGACCTTATCTATCTTAAAAAGCGTACAAATTAAACTCAAATCATCTATGTCATATCGTATCATCTATGTCAAAAGTCGTTTATCATAAAGAACAAAAACGGAAGTAGTACATGCCATCCAAAGAAACAAACTGTTATAAAAAATATCCCAAACTTATATCTACATGTTTGGGCATACTGGCTATTACACATTTGGCTTCTACTTCTATCTACTTGGGCTTCCAAAGAAGAAATAGAAAAAAAGCAATAAAAGAAAGGAACCTGGAGTGGAAAAATAAAAACAGGAATCCATACATCAATTTTCATTATGTTCTGACTCCGGGGCGGCGGAAGGCTATTAACTTTTCAACGGCGTATATTTTCCTGGGTTCTTCCCATGTGACTTACGTTCTTAGCAACCCTATCACGGAAGGGAGGCACCTACACGATTCTTCTGGGTGTGTTCGCCTTGTGTTCTTCCTGATAACATCTCAATAAGGAGAAGAGAAAGGAATGTCGCTACTGTCACTATCGAATATCACGGAATAGAGACTTTCTGTTGTTGATACTGGAGTTGTTGGTTAAAGAGGGGTTTACCATAGAGTATAATAAATTATGAGATAACACTTCATTTCATTTACCGCCTTTGATGTGTGTGACAGGAAATGTAACATATCGATTAACCTCTTTTAAAAGGGTTGGTATGAGATATTGCTGCTCTTCGTATAGACTTTTTGCTGAATATTTTTAAAGTTAATTTTCTCCCATGTTGAGAGTCATATTAGCTGATATACCCGGCCTTGCTCGGGATTAAATTAATTTTATGTCTAATACTTTTTTTTATTTAAAAATTCCTTTTTAAGATTATTACACAAAAAATGTTTTCATCGTCTGAAACATTTTCTATTAAAATGAGAATATCAATTGAACCAAAAGATTCTATAAACAATCATGTCAAATATACAGCTATTTTTCTCCAACTTTAATTAAACAGAAAATTAATTAAATAATTAGTTTATATTATATAAACATGAAATCAATCCAAATCAATAGTTGTTCCTGATACAAAGTGTTAATCGTCTGCTTTTTAAACTTTTCTTGTAGTATTTTTATAGTATTCTCACAAATACTGAAGTATAAAAAAAGGTTTTAATGGACTTTTTGGGACGATTAATTACTTTTTATTAATAAAAACATGAAAATAAACCAAATCAAAAGTTTTTCCGGGTGTAAATTGTGAATTGTCTGCTTTTAAACTTTTTTTTAGTGGTTTCTTTTAGGCAGCAGTTCTTCGTATATGCATTTTTGTTCATAAACACTAAAAAAATAATGTTACAAATTGTGTATAAAATTAATTTTGAAAAATTTATTAAAATGAGAGAAAAAATTGTTCAGAAATGAAATTAGTGCCCCTGAGAAGCTAATTTTTAAAAAAATATTGTGTAAAATTAGTTTTTGTTAGATAACATTTTCGGAAGATATCGCAGTTAAACGCCAAATCTTGCTAAATTTTTAATTAACTTTTGGACTTTGAAAAATTGATGGTGACCTTCATCTGGTTTTGAAGACCTCATGTGCATAAAAATATGTACAATGAATATTCAAAATCATAGCTTCCCAATTACAGAGATTAAAGCTACAACGACTTACATTAATCCAATGCTTGCCTGTAAACGACATTTCTGGAGCGTGCTTTTGTCAAACTATTTCATCTGCTTACAAAAGCTTTACTATCTTTGCCTTTGTTGGAATTTGAGTATTTGAATTATGTTTTCTTTTAGACACAACTCTGAAACTTGTATACTCAAAGTTATACATTTTCTATTAAAATATAACTTATTTATTATTTCGTAGAAAACGGAGGTAAAGATGACAAGTAATATTAACTGCAGCGATTTTTTAATCTAATTAAATAAGCTTTAGAATTCTTTAAAAACCAATGAAAACGTTGCCAAACGATATTTGAAAAAAAATGAACAGGAAAAATAATGGTAAAGTAATTTCACCATTGCCTAGCAACTGAGTATAATTAAATTTTCTTTATTTCAAAATCGTCTGCGTGTAATCAAATATTTTTAATATTTAAAGAAAATTAATAAAAATGGAAGTTAAATTGTCACAGATATAAAATTGGTATCATTGAAAAGGTGAAAGTTTGAACTTTAAGATGGTATAAAATATTTTTTTTTTTGGGGGGGGGGATAATTTGTTCCGAAGTTAATACGGAAAAACGGTTTCGGGTAATTTCTAATTAACTGACTGTTTAATTAACTTTCGTACTTTGATATGTTAACAATAATCTTCCTCTTCTCTTAAATAATAAGTGTGCAAAGTTTGGTTGAAATTGCTGCAGTAGTTTAGGAGAAGATTTGGGACATACACGCATACATACCCACAATGACTTTTATTTATATTATAATGTATACTCAAATGTTTAACTGTTACAAATATTCAATGATTTTCATTTATGTCTTATATTTTTTTCTTGTGCTATGAAATAAGCTCGATAATTAGCTTTAAAATAATATTTATGTTTCTAAAGGGCTTAAGATATTGTAAAATTTCTCTATAAAATTTATGTTTATTATAATGAAAGAACGGTTGTTTTAAATATTAAAAGAATTAAAATTTCTAAACTATTGAAAGCTATTTCTAACTATTAAAATATGTTAAATATTAGTTAGATATATTCTTCATTTGGACAAATCATTTTGTCTCTTTACAATTAAATTTAAAGTTTAATTTTTAAAATTTTACGGAAACCGAGATATGCCAGACAAAAATTTATAAATTTTAAGATATACTTGTTTTTTATAAAATGCTATCCTTTGAAAAATAATTAATTTATGCATTTATTTTTAATTTATGTAAAATTGTATTAATCTCAATGCATTGCCGATAATTTGTTTTAAATGTGGAGAAATTAAATTAATCTGAAAAAAAATATTGTACCTCAAAAAATACAAAACAAAAAGTGAGGCAGACAATGATGTGTAAGAAATGAATCGCAAATTTATGTCTGTGATTCAAGAAAATCGAGCATTCGAAACGATCGAGTACAGTTTTCTACTCAGCTTTCTCTCTCATAATATATTCGATGACGCTCAGCACATGTATTTTTTAAAGATCTACCGTACATAAGTGGCTGGAGCTTCGACCTGGTAACATTTGCCGCATGCGTAGGAGGGTTCAAGCTCGTTATCTGCCAAGCGTCTTCACTTTGTGTGTTTAGACTCTTTGAGGGTAGTAGTAATTGTCATATATATGCCATACAGTCATGATAAAAATTATTAGAACGCTACAGAAAATTTTATACTTTTTATTACAGGAAAAGAATTCTTTATTTATATCTCAAATATTTTAATTTTATTATTAATTCAATTGTATAGTTAGAAAAAACTTCAAATAGCTCAAACTTTATCACAAAATAAGTCAGAATTGCAACATTTTCATATAACTAAATTATGTGTTAAAAAAATTATTCGAACGGTCAAAAATTTATAACGAAATTATAACATAACAATTTTTAAAATAAAATATCGGTGTTTAATGTTTATATGGACCTTCTTTGGCCCCAGTCACTGCTTTCAGTCTTTGATTTAGGCTATTAACCAGTTTCTGTGCTGTCTCCTGGTTGATACTGTGCCATTCATTTTTTATCGTCTCAAAAATTGATTTTTATTTCTTCTCTCTTCAAAAGGGAAATTCTGATTCAAAATTAAACATTAATTTTTGATGGGATAAAGGTTTTGTCTTTGTGGTGGCCACTCCAGTATCTTAATATTGTTTTTTTAAAAATAATCTTTTGAAATCTTTGACGTGTGTTTGGTCATTATCTAGTTGAAAGCTGTACTGTTGACCCACACTTAAATTTCTGATGGATTTCTTCAGATTTTTGGACACGATATAGACGCACATACTTACAGACATTTTACCGTTGATCATCACAATTTCACTAACACCTTTATAGGGAAACAACCCCATACCATCACATTTCCACCTCAGTGTTTTACTCTCTGTAGGATATTCGTCATTTTAAGGGATTCACTTTATTGTCCCCACGCTCTTTTACGTTTTATTATATAAAAATATCACATTTGCTTTTGTATGACCATAAAACACTGTCCCAGAATTGTGGAACCTTCGAAATATGCTCTTTTCGAAAGGCCAAGCACATTGTCTTGTTTTGTTTTAAAATGTATTGAGGTGTATGGTCTTTTTCTTTGGATACAGATTATCAACCCCGAGTTTTTGATTATAAGGCAAAACTGTTAGAGCTGACACATGCAATTTCAAATCTTATTACAATCTTTCTTGACGATATATCGTTCTTTCTGTGCAAATCTTACATTCATAGAGTCTTCTCTTGTACTTATTTTCGGTTTTCTGTCTCACCCACTCTTGTTTTCGGTAGATTCCGCCATCTCATACTTCATGCACAAGTAGCAGATACCCAACATCGACAATTTATACTTTTTTTGTTAGGTTTTCATATGATACCCCATTCTTTTGATCTCCATTGTTGCGGTAGCTAAGATCAAAGGAAATCTTTTAGCTCTTGAGCATCACTGTTGACTTGACTGTTTCATAGATTAAAAAAAAATAAATTATCAATAAATTAATCTGTTAAAATTATTAAAATTTACCAAAATAAAATCAAATACAATTCGTACGCACTTAATTATAACCTTCGTCATCAGTCGTTCGAATAATTTTGAACAGCTAAAATATACTGTTTAAAACAATAATTCCTTCTAAGAAGTAGAAATATTTTATGAAGTAATAAAACTTATATAGATTTATGGAGGACGAAATAAGGTACTAGAAAATCGAAACAAAATAGAAAATCGAGTTTTTAAAATTTTATGAATAGCAGATGAAATTTTAACAGTCCATTCTAATAATTTCGAACAACACTGTATCACATCAACTGTTGATGGCTACATGATGTAAACTCATATGCGAGAAACTAAATCTATATTTAAAACTGAAATTCGCTGGAATTTAACGCGCACATAACTAAACGCATTTCTTAAATATACATAGAATTTTTAATTTAAATAAATACATTTATATAAAATATTACGAACACAATATCCTCTCATTGTCTTCAACTTTAATTTTAATTAAATTGGAAATCTGAGTTGTATCAGACAATTTTTAAATCTCCAGGATTCAAAAAATAGTAACAAAAGACTTTTAAAAAAGACGAAAGGTAGGATTTTTCATAAATTATTAATAATTTTAGAAGATTGATAAAAAAATTTCATTAAAATTGTGGTAACAATTAAATAAAACTAGCTGCGTGGCCCGGCGTTGCACGGGCTATCTCGAATAACGTTATATTTCCTAGTGGAGAGAAGCGAGGTCACGTGTAGCCTCGAAATCCATATTTTTTCATATGCCCACCTCCATTTTTTAAACAAATATTGTCACTTTCTTTCCCTAACAATCGTTACAAAGTTAAACACAGTGACACAAAATAGAAAGTAAAAGAAAATGCTTTTTTCCTATTTTTTTATAAATCAAAACATGGAGATTGGCTTAAAAAAAGAAAACCTTTTATACAAACCCAGCGTTTGTTAAATAAATTTTTAAAAAAGCAAGAACACCAGATGGGAAAAATTAATAATAGGAAAAAATAAAATTGCCTATGCTCGATAGATGCCAACACATGACCTTATATAACAGTAAAGTTAAGAAATAAAGCATGTAAGAAAAAAAAGAAACACACTGAATGTGCGAGGCAGAAACACTCATTTCCAAATCCACCACAAAAGTAGAGTGTATTGGGTTCGTTAACCCCTTTTTAAAAAGAAAAAAAAAGGCTGAATAAGGCGGGTTCCCCTGGAGGCCTATTTCCTTTTTTCAGCCCCATAAAAAAACCTGCAAAGAAATAGAAACATACACACATATTTTTAACCGACTCCAATTACTCCAAAAAAAGCAGACTCGTTGACTCACCATTCCTAATATAATTAATCAAAAGTAAAACAATAAAAAAAAGAATATAAAATTACGAAAGCAGCAATTTACCAGAAAAATACAAACAAAAAAGTAAGAGAAAAAGAGTGAAACAATTTAATCAACAAAACTTGAAAGCAAAAAGCCAAACAGCTCTGTAAACGATATAAGCCAAAAATATAACTTATAATTATCAAAATTTAACAAAGTTATGAACTATAAATTAATTAGTCAAAAATTAATTAAAACTCTTTGCATTATATAGAATGGCGCATATGCAGCTAATTCTAATATAATACAGAAACAAATAATATAAATATAAATTAAAAGGTAAAAAAAAGTATATAAGAAACAGAAGATTTAAACAAAAAACGATAATAATACACCTTTTTGCGTGCTCAACGCAACAGCATCAAGTGATTGCATCAACAAAAAATTACAACGATTAATATTTAAAACACATAAAATAGAATTTAGAATGTGAAAAAAATTATTCAAAATTAAAGGAATGAATAAGAACCCGAATGACGAATATATTGACCTTTGATGAAGTCTGATTGGAGGGATTGTATTCTACTTTTTACAGTAATACTTTTTATTAAGTTTGCTCGTTTGTTTTTCTTATATGTTAATCAAAAGTAACTAAAATTTATCTGAATTGAAGTATATATGCATCAGCCAAAATGCAGCCAATAAAAACATGAAGAAAGATGCACTGCATACATGAAATCTTAAAGTAAAACCTCACGGAAAACAACATTTTTAGTAAAACCCTATTTGAGCGATTTAATTGTCCCTGTTTCTTTGTGTTCATTACTAAAACAGCACACAATGCCTCGATGTTGCTCTTGAAAAAGCAACATACAATATTCCATGTGAAAATACTGGCTGAGGCAAATATATTCCAACTTTTTGAAGACTGTCCTTGAGATTTGTTTATTGTCATTGCGAAACCAAGTCGAATGGGAAACTGCCGCCTTTGAAGCTGAAAAGGTAGATTGCTGTCAGAAGAAGAAAGTGTTATTCTTGGAATAAAAGCACGTGAGCCTTTTGTATGTCCAGTCAAAATTTCAGCATCTATAACTTAGGCATCAGTTTTCGAATAATCAAATGTGTCCCATTACACAGTCCTGCAGATGGATTCAAATTTCTTAGCAGCATAATGACAGTTCCTACTTTGAGGATAAGTACATGCGGTGGCATTCCAGTAGGAGTTAGTGCATTTATAAAATCCAATTGAAAATTGTTTTGTTCTTCTTGATCTTCACAGATTATGCTGTCTACACTGAAGTGCGTCTTATTCTGACCTGAAAGTTTTTTCAAAACCTGTTCATTGATTTTCAAGGAATCTTCATTCTTGAGACACAAAATAGCTTTTTCTGACAGATTTTCCATATCAGTAACAGAAGATCCAAAAATTTCATCGACAATAGAATCCCTCACAACACATTCTTCAGGAATTTCCACGACATCTTCTCCTAATTGGCAGTTATTCGTCAAAGTCCCATTGCCAAGATGCAGAAGCCAATCTTCAAAATATTTTTCATCGGGTTCTGTTTTCATATTCCTAATGAGTGCAAATTGCTTGAATATGCTCCAAAGAGGTGAATTCTTCAAGCAGGTCTCGAGAATAGTTGTTCTGTTTGCATGCACCGCAACAGGCAAAATCTGTCTCCAGTCACCACCAAGAACAAAAACATTGCCTCCAAATGGCAAGTCTGAACCTGTTAAATCTCTGAACAATCTGTCAACCGCACTCAAAGCATGATGAGGAGTCATGGTACACTCATCCCAAATAATGATTTTAGAGGCTTTCAGAAATCTTCCATCTTCGGTGTTATGAGAAGAATTCTCCAAAATGGGGACCGGTAACATGAATCTTGAATGTGCTGTTCTGCCACCTTCCAAATTAATAGCTGCTATCCCAGTCCATGTAACAGGAACAGAAATTTCACCCAATCCTCTAACTGAACGAATTATGGCATTGAATAAAAAACTTTTGCCTGATTCTGCAAAAGCATTCACGCAAAACGTTTTCGGTGAAGCCTCATCAACATCTTGGATTGCATTCATAACGGCATCGAAAATTGAACGCTTCTCTGGATTCAACATTACCATTAGTCTCTCACCTTCTTTCTTCTCCGTTTCTCCTTGCAGGCATCTGAAAGTTACTCGCCTCCCTCAAACAGTCTCGCCACTCACCATCATCTTCCAATAAATTCCTAGCACGACATGCCTCTTTAAAAGATTCCATCGTAGCGCTGTAATGACTTCTCAAATGATTTAGCTCCTGGAACGTGAAACAGAAGCATCCGGAGATGAAACCGCTCAGTGTCTTTTGGACTTGCGGAATATAACCTAGACACAATTCTGTCACCCAATCGTACACGTCTCTCCCATTTATTGTTCTTCCAAACGAAATGCTTAGGAATGTCAGCATACAAATATCTGTTGGCTTCAGGATCTATTCTATTTAATTCGAACCAAGCTGTCAGCATGGTGTTTCTTTTAGCAGCTCTTTCTATGGCTTGACGTTCTTCATCATCATAGAAATACACAGGCTGCATATCTGGCAGATGCACTGGTAAACGAATGATAGAATAAGATTTTTCGTGCATTTTTTTTCTAAAAGTATCCACATTGCCTCATGAGCAGATACATATCTCGCACCCAGAAAGGTCTTTATCTCATCCCATGTAATCGAACCCTGACCATTGTTCTCGAAGACAACCTTCGCACAATCATGACTTTTGTAAACATACTTGAAAATATACTTTATAGATTTGATAGAGCTGCAAATTTCAACATCTATATGGGCATTGTTTTTCTTTGTAAGGTATGGATTGTATGGCACGATCCACCTATTATCTACAACATTGCCATTTATTATTACATGGTTTGTATTGTCACGACGCCTATACATAGGATAACCGTCAATGTTCTCAGCTGTAGCTTCTCTAAATTGCTTGGGGCCTTTGTGAAAACACCATTAGCCATACATAGAGAATTGGGATTGAGCACACCGGAAGGTCCATGAATCATTGTAGCCTTAACAATTTCGTGTAATCGAGAATCGAGTGTCTCATCAGGCAGTTCTGCCGATACTATCCGATCGATACTCTCCGGGTCCCTTATTTTATCCTCTTCTGCTAATACCAGCAATAGATGCATGTGTGGCAATCCTCTCTTCTGGAACTCTATGACATGAATGTCTGCCACTATGCGCCCCAAAATACCATTTTTTCAAATCCTGTAGTAGTGCTTTCTTCTTGATGTCAAAAACTCTAGCAACCAAGTCGGGACGATCATGCGGCTTCTGTCCGAGAAAAAGGTTGTCTTTGATCTCTTTCCACTTCGGGTTGCAAGTAAAAGTAAAAAACAAGTTGGGCTCTCCAAAGTCTCTCACTATGGACATGGCATACTGAAAGTTCTGTTGCATCGCTGATGGACTCCCAATGAAACTCGTTGGCAGAATGACTGTAACACCTGGTCTAATGCCAGCTTCAGTAGCCAGAGCATTTATGTGGTCGGCAAGTCCCAAATACGATTCCACTCGTAGCATCCTCTGATTATGTCGAATGAAATTCAAACGGTTACCCTCAACCTTAACATAGGAATCAACAACATACTGCTGCATAAGCTTCCCCTCATACAAAATAGGATTAAAAATATCTCTCCTCACGGACAAACGGTGTACATAAAACTGTAATTCAGAATAAGATTGATTAATGCGAAAGCCTTTTACACCACATGGGAAAAATAAAACATAAGTCATCAGGTTACAGTTGGGATTGATGGTACTAATCCTACACAGTTCACGTTGTTTTGGATAAATGCAGATATCACGATTATTCGGTGGAACACCATGAGAACTTTTAAACACCATTGCAATCTCGTTTCTTTTTGGAGCATTATATCTCCCTTTGTGCTGGCTGGAATCAAGTCTATCATCACTAATGTACATTGTTACATTTTCAGACGCCTCGTGTCCTTCTTCTCGAAGAACCTGTTGTTCCAATTCCCACATCATCTTATAAGCATCTGCAAAAGGGTTGACTCTACTAATGTTCTCATCAATTTTTCGCATCAGTTCCGGATTACATTCTGAATTTTCTCCACGCTCCATTCTTCTACGAGTAGCAAGATCAGTCCAAAACATATAATTGGGCGAATGCTTCTTCTCCAGCTTGAGGTGGGTGTAGATGAGAAGTCCTATGATAAATTTGACCATGAATTCTGAAGCAATATGCTCTTCTGCCTGTAGGCGGTACTACCTGTGCACCCATTGATGCAAACGACAGAGCACTGTTGTACGACCTTATTTTATTTTTGAAATGCACTGATAATTCGTCGCTACCGTCCATCAATACTTTCATTTACATTGGATAAACTGAAGCCTGTTCAACTATCTTTCCATTATGACAGCAATGAGTGTAAACTCCTCTGGCATTCTTTTCGGCCGCAAAATACAAACCCCCGCATTTCAGACAGATATTGTCCATTTCTCCACAGTTATGTTCTTCAACAACAGGGTAAAGGGCAGTTCTTGAGGCATAGAAATTTTGGATCCGACGGTGTTCTCTTGCATGTTCTGCCATAACTGATAATCGGCTATTCCTTTGCTCTATTGTTTCTTCCGCTCTTCTGTCCTGGCTACGTTGTGCCATGGTTGATAATCTGCTATTCCTCAGCTCTTCTGTTTCTTCCGCTCTTCTGTCTCGGCCACGTTGTGCCATGGCTGACAATCGCTGGCTTCTTTCTTCTTCAGTTTTAACAACTCTTCTTTCACGTTTTCTAATTGCCTGCTGTCTACTGGCAGCATCACCCGTAACTCCCCTTTTTCTTTTGGGCATTAGAACCGTTACATAAATTTACAAAATAATAGAAAAGCAAAATACAAGATGAAATAAAATATCCGTAAGTTATTAAAACTAAAAAAACCCTTTTAACAACTTAACCATAATGTGAAATAGGCTAAAAATGTCTCATAGAATTAAATAAAAAACATACATTACCATTCAATAGCTACAGTATAAGATGAAAATCTTGGCTTATCTTCAAGGCAAATCTTCTTTAAACTTCTAATTCTCCTAAGAGGAAATCAACTTTCAGATTTCACAGGGAATGCAGAATAAGAAATTTTTGAATCTTACAAAAAATAGAAAATGATAAACACTGAATACCACGACTCTGATATAAAACAATTTAGAAGAACAAAATATTTAATTAAATATTATAGTTTTAAACACTAAGACACACACAAAGGACCTAAAATCTTTCGACTATAAAACACACGCACACTAAGAAATTTAGCATCAATACACCTTAAAAAACACCACAAGAAAATACACCTGTATGCTTGGCATTATTTTATATCACGAGACAAAAAGAACGAAAAGTCGTTACATAAATTTACAAAATAGAAAAAAAATACCTAAAATCTTTCAACTATAAAACACACACACGTTAAGAAATGTAGGATCAATACACTTTAAAAACACAAATTGCCACAAGAAAACACGCCTTTACAATTGGCATGATTTTATATCACGAGATAAAAAGAATAAAAAGTTGTTACATAATTTACAAAATAACAGGAAAAAAAGGACCTAAAATCTTTCAACTATAAAACACACTCACACTAAGAAACGTAGTATCGATACACTTTAAATATAAAAACTCAAAAAATCCTTTTATACACATTAAAAACACAAATTGCCGCATAAAGTCACAAAATAACAGAAAAGCAAAATATAAGTTAAAATAAAATATTTGTAAATATAAAAACTCAAAAAAATCCTTTTAACAACTTAGCCATAACGTGAAATTGGCTAAAAATGCCTCCTAGAATCAAATAAAAACACACATTACCATTTAGTATAAGATGAAAATCTAGGCTTACCTTCAAGACAAATCTTCTTCAAAGAATCTTCCAAGAGGAAATCAAATTTCACAGGGAATGCACAATCAGAAATTTTTGAATCTGTCAAATAATAGAAAATGATAAACACTGAATAACATGACTCTGATAAACAATTTAGAAGAAAAAAATATTTAATCTATTGAAAACAATGAACAAAATGAAATATAAATGATAACATATACATAAGACAACATGAAAATGTTAGCTAAAATGTTTTCATTTTCAAGTTTGAAACACTAAGAAACACATACACACAAAGGACGTAAAATCTTTTAAATATAAAACATACACACTAATAAATTAAGTATCAATTAAACTTTTAAAACACAAATTGCCACAATTGTTAATGTGAAATTCTAGCTTTGCTTAATGCAAACAATTTGGACACATGTATCCAAATATGTACAATTGTATTGCATGCATATGTCAGCTAATTATAGGCTTTACAACTGAATATAGGATTACTGGAATTAAAATAGCTTGAACCTGCTGAACATATTTAATCCATTGAAAACAATGAACAACATATACAACATAAGCATTCATAAAACAAAATGTCAGGAAAAAAATGTCAAGAAAAAAATCTGCGGTAAGAAAAAGCCGAAAGTTCTTAAAGAAAGTATAGATAACCTTAAGTATATAAATAACCTTGATAGTAATGAAATTCCTACCTCCTTCTACGAACCTTTAATTAATGGCTTTAAGATGTAAGTACAGGATTGCATATTAGAGCTATGCTGGCGCAGTTCTAATACTGTGGTAGGGTCTCTCAAGCCAGACTGGTCTAATGTGATTACCTCGAAAGCGCATCTTTAAGTCGTTTAATAACGGATTTCAAATTCAAATATTATTTAACACTTACCGTTTCCACCTTAATTTTTAATTACACTAGTTACACTATTTTTAAATACACTCATTTCCTTTTTTATCATCTTTCATTAATTTTTATATACACCTTAATTTTTAAATACACTCCTTTTCTTTTTTATCATCATTCCTTAATTTTTATATACACCTTATTTTTTTTATATTACACATTAATTTTTAAATACACTCTTTTCCTTTTTTCATCATTTCTTTAATCTTCATCGTTTCTTCAATGTAGTTCGCTTTCATCTTTTTTCCATCGATTTCCTAATCTTCATCGAAACTCCCCCAACCTCAGAAGTAACTTGATATTTTCGTAAACATCTGGTCCCTACATGACGCGTTTAGTTACTTCGTTTGTCACGTCTCCCGTTGGCAGCATCTCTCAGTTTTAGGTTCGTAAATTCACATGTCTTTTATTTGTATTTCATTCAAATTCTTGGTTTATCATAATGTTCTTATTTTTTTAGGGGTAAAGGACAGTGTTTTAGCTATATGCCAACACTGTTCGCAGAAAATATTATGATTTCAATAATTTTTTAGCGGTTCGTATAGATTTTACTTACCCTGATGAGCATCTATACGCTTTTACCGATTTACTACAGTCTCTCCCTTTTATTTCAACATTTTTTGACTTTCGTGATATTGATATATATATATATATACACTCTGTCCCAAAAGTTTATAGACTCTACTAAAATATTTTTTTAACAAAACGGAAAGGCATGCAAACACCAATTACAAATATGTTTATTCAAATCATATGCGACTTGCATTCAACGAAATATTTAGAAAAAATAACATTTTGTATTTGAATTATATAACAAAATGGAAATATTAGGTGTCCCAAAAATTTATAGAATATATGACATTTCAACAAAAGGTGCTCAATACAATGTTATTAATAGTTTAAAGTCTTTCCATTTTTCACTATGACATCGTATACACGTTTTTCCAACGACATAATTAAGATTTGTAATATCTCTGGTTCCAAGTTGTACCATGCACTTTCAATGGCTGTCTTCAAGGCATTCACTGAATAAAATTGCCCTCCATTCTCATATAACTTCCGAGACATAATGACCCACACATTCTCAATTGGGTTTAGATCAGAGTTCATCGGTGGCCACTCAAGAACAGTAACATTTTTCTAGTTTAAATAATTTTTCGTAGCATTGGAGGTATGGATGGGATGATTATCATGCTGATATTCCCAATTTCGTCCCCTTATGTTTTCTGCAAATGGCATAAGATGATTTTCTAGTGTTTCTATGTATTTAGGAGAATTCTGTCGGCCATTTAAAAAGGCCAAACCCACTTGACCGTTGAAACTCAAAGCCGCCCACACCATCACAGATCCACCACCACTTTGCCTACTGAAAAAGCTCCTGCGCTCTTTTCATAAATCCTGCCAATATTTTATATTCCCGTCAGGTCCATCGAGGTTCCATTTTTTTTTTTCATCACTGAAAAGGACAGCCATCCATTTATCACCATATGACATACTATTATGAGCCCAATGTAATCTCTTACTAATGTGAAGCATTGAGGGTGGTGATCTACGGGCCAATTTTGCGTGGATCATATAACCAGATTCTATAATTCGTCTATGAACAGTGTTCTTGGAGATTCGCAACCGGAAAGCCCTAGTAATTTCGCATATCGACATTTTCTGACTTGACGCTATTCTTTGTATCCGTCTATCACTACGAATATCTGTCACACGTGGTCTTCCCGAACGTAGTTTTGGCTCATATGGTGTCTTACGAGTTAATACACGATAAATCATGTTTTTAGAACGATTTAAAGGTTTCAATATTTCCTTAACAGTCTTATAGAGCAATTTGAAATGCAGAATTTTGCTCACTTCTTCCTTAGAGAGTTGCTACGCTTTAGGCATCTTGAAACGCAGAACAAACGAACGCTTTCCTTTTCTTACAACGTATTTATTAGGCTCCAGAAGGACATCATGATTACCGATACAATATTTGCATAAAATTGCATTAGTCTATAAACTTTTGGGACAGGTTATTTCAGTTTATTCTACGATTT
This sequence comes from Araneus ventricosus, assembly GCA_013235015.1. Taxonomy (NCBI): domain Eukaryota; kingdom Metazoa; phylum Arthropoda; class Arachnida; order Araneae; family Araneidae; genus Araneus; species Araneus ventricosus. The sequence goes on from BGPR01000290.1 coordinate 487,178, forward strand.
AAGAATTGGCATCAAATATACGGGGTAGAACTGCTGTTTTTTCAATTTAATAGACATAACATATTTATACAGTAAGTTACATCGATATATATCATATGCAACAAAAAATATAGGGAAAATACAAGATTCTATAAACTTTTAGGACAGAGTGTGTATATATATATATATATATATTAGTAATTATAAACTTTAAAAACACAAATTGCCATTAAATATCTAATGTAAAATTCTAGGCTAAATTGTAAGTTAGTGAGATTTGCTAAGTTAATAATGGGAAGTAAAATAATTTGAACTAAATAAACTTTAATTAATCAAACGAATGAAAATTATTTGAACCTGCCTGAACAGAATATTTAATAGAATGATCAAAATAAAATATACATACCACGTTTACCTGCAAGGCTAATCTAAAAGCATATCACCTTCGAAAGATCATCATCGCGTTCACAGTAACGCTCAGTAATGGACGATGCAGACGTACTGCCGATAGGAATACCAAACTAAACACACAGCCCCCCCCCCCCGAGACAATTATCCTCGACGATAAAATCAAAATGATATATAAAAATTATATAAAATGTCGTACAACGCTACAACTGTTATCATTGGAAAGATAATATTTTGAACTTTGAAATGATATAAAATCTGTGTTCGTTCATCAATTCTTTCGGGTAAACCTGGAGTTTACGGTGCCAGCCTGCTTCTCGCCAATTCTTCTTGGCGCAATTTCATGTGCCGTCGCCAAATACTGTTTTGCATGTGCAGTACGCTTTTTATTGCTCTCTTGTGCATGAGATACCTGAAAACGAGAAATTGAGCACGCAATACCTGCGGCATTTCAAGTGAGTACCGGGCAAATTTTTTAACTTAAAAAAACATCAGCGGCTTCGCTTTCAGCATACAGAAAACTAGTAGCTCCGCTTTTTCATTGAATGTTAGGAATCCACGTTTTTTAAAAAAAATCCGAAAACGAGAATTTCCGCACGCAATGCCTGCGGCATTTCAAGCATGTACCGGGCAAATTTTTTAACTTAAAAAAACATCAGCGGCTTCGCTTTCAGCATAGCGGTATAATCGTAGCTTCGCTTATTTATTGAGAAACGAAACACACAGAATAACATACACGGTACTGAACCGATATTCCATCCGAAGAATTCCAAACGAAGTTTTATTCAAATTCGAATTTATCGACCAATTGCATCGAAGAGTTGAACAAAACAGTCCAATCGAAACGTGGCGCAATATAGGCTGATAAGCAAAACACCGATGAAAGGATCAATTTGTGCGCATGCGCGCTTGTCACTCGTTAAAAACATCTAGACGCATCCAAAACAAATGTTCTCCCATCGCCATTCTTGGTGGCAAAGATTTGGCGATCCTAAGAGGAACAAAGTAGGCTGGCACCGTAAACTCCAGGTTAACCTTCTTTCGGAAGTTAAAAAGTTAAATTGCAAGAACGTTGGATGACAAAGCTGTCGATAGGTGGCAGCACGAGGGAATCATTCAATATTAAGTTTTTAATTAATATCTTTTTAACTAATTACAATTTCGGAATTTAAATAGTCTAAATGGATTCCTTGGATTATTTTCCATCTTTTGGTACTTACGGCTAGTTTCAGGATTCAGTGGTTCGTGAGAAGACAGCCGGACATACATACATACGTCTGTTCATGTTCGAATTTTAATAGGATAGATGATGTAAAATATCCGTAATATTTTCGTTCAAATTGAATGGCAACATTTAAAATGAACTATGTTTTTTTATACATGGAACAATAGTTTATAATTAATAAAAAATTTTACTATTTGATTAATTGTCACAAAACCGTGACCATGACCTTCCTTGTGCTCCATAGTACAGGTTGGTCATAAATTATTGGACCCATTTCAAAAATTAATTTTTAAAAAATTATAATGTTACAACTGCATTTTTTAAATGAGAGAGCAAATAAAAAGTTTTTCAGATAGGCGGCGTACCATTAGGCGTTCTAAATTTGCTTCAGCGATAGATTTCCGTACACAATAGCTACTGATGAGCAGAAGCCGATAAGCGTTTTCTGATTTCCTTTTTTAGTCTTTTTTTAATATCTCGAAAACTATTCAGTTTTAGAATTACAATTTAATTAACAAATTAAAGAGAGTAAAACTTCCTACAAATAAATGCTTTTATTTTTCTTCTAGCTTTAATAGTTTCGCTGATAATGGCTCTCAAAAATGGGAGATGTCCAACAACGACCACCTAGACCACCATAACGGCGCGTTACCTATCTGAAAAGAAAAACATTTTAAAATGCGCTCTCATTTAAGAAAACCCGTAGTTGTAACATTATTAGTTTTTTTTAGTAATTTTTGAAAATGGGTCCAATAATTTATGACACCCTGTATTTGTGAGCAAATTTCGGCGAAATTCTACTCAGCAATTTGGATATTTATAGTGTACAAACTATATATGAATTTTCCTTTTATATGTATAGATTACTAAGCTTCAGGAAACAGTTTGATATGAACGGTACCTCAGTTTCAAACTTTCCCGATGCCTTAAGCTATACATGTTAAACCCTCCCATGCACTCCTTAAAATAAAATACAAAAACATTTTCAATAAGTGCACTCGGAAACCAAATATATCTGAAACGAGCTGATGTCCCAAATTTGTTGACTCGTTTTCCACATTTCCCTTTCAATAACTTTTCAAATAATTTAATTTTGAGTCGCAACCTTTAAATGCAAGTCTTCTTTGGTAGTAACAACGAGTTGAAAGGAGAGAGGCAGTATATCGTGTTGGTATATACGAAAGATTTGTTTTTTAATTTTAGTACATTTCAAACGTGTATTTACAGCCATTTTCCTCGGCGAGAGCTGTATTTTTTGAAACTGCAATGGTATTATTTTTCGAGAGAGAAATTCCCGCAAATTTATGATTTATTTATTTAATTTCTCAGTTTATTATTAATTTTTTATTTTTGTTTCATGATAACTCCTGGTTAAAAAAATGTACAGTTTGCATAAATCCTATTGAAATGAATTTTTCTCTGAATGTGCAAAAACGGAAAAAAAATGTTACTTTCTTTTGTTCCTTTAAATAAACGATATTTTGTATTGTATGCAATATCAAAAATATTAACCAAATGATACTTCTGTATACTATATAGGCACTTAATATTTCTTTGCTTGTTCTCAAGCAAGAACTTTCCTTTTTTAAAATAAATATAAATGAAAACCTTCTACGAAATCTTCGTTTTTGTTCTTGCAGAGATGAAGGTATAATGTTAAACTATTTATAGAGCACTTTTTTCAATGAGGAGCATGAAACAGTATGCTCATTGCATGGTTTTCAAGGTTTTTACAACCTTATTCTGGCAGAACGCTGCACGGCTACACGTCTATCATATGATTGTAATTTTACTGTGTAAATGAGATCCCTGATGATGTTCTTTGTTTCTCGTTTTCAAATTGAGAAAATTGTATTCTCTCATTTAAAGAGTACGGTAAAACTTCGATTAACAGTCACCGTCCGGACCAAGACGTCCGGTCAAGGTAGACAAATAACAGAATCTCTCAATACACATGTACAGAAACGCGATTTCTCTGTTAGCTTGGAACGGAAATTAACGTATAATCCATTTAAAGTAAATAATTTATCCATATTATATTTAATTTTACAAAATGATCTATATGAACTTCAATAAAAGAGCAGTACTGTATTGTAATACTGTGAAATAATGGCGACTGATTCCTGATGGTTTGGCGCGCCAAATCAATGCCGAATCCTCCGCCACCAACAATAAGTCACTTCCGCCATCATACAATGTAGTCACTTCCAGCTTTATACAATAGAGTGTAAAAAATAAATTTTAAAGGTATTTGTTAGTTTGTTGATTTTTTTAGACGATGAAGGATAACAGAAACTGATTGTTAAACGAATGACAGTTAATCGAAGTTTTACTGTATTTATATTTTATATAAACAAACACTGAAATTTCACTTTTTATAAATTATATCAGTTTTTTTAATCTTTTATGATTCTTTTTAGTTTAGGGTAACTGGAACCAATTTAATGAATTGGGATCAACGTAAAAATTTAAATTGTAGCAAACTTCTGATTCATGGTTCAAGTTTCTTTATTATAGTTTGAATGCAAAATAATTTTTTAATTCTTTAAAGGGCTGTAAATTACAATGAATCTTTAACAAACTAGATATTATGATATTGTTACAAAAATCGTCTGATGAGTATATGAGAATGCAGATTAAGACACAGCATAATAAAAAGAAAATAAATGACTCTTTATTTTACGAAGATTTTAGCACAGAACTAAGCACAGGTAATAAAACTAAACATCATTTGTATAAATCAACAACTCATATCACTAATAAGTCTTAATCACAGCACTCATAATAGAGCTCAATGTCTCAGTTCACCAGCTTCACTACTGACCAAACTCCAACTGACTCACTCTTGGCTTGAGAGCTTGCTTTTATACATTTTCCAACAGGAGTGACGTCACATAGTAATATCTAGAAGATTCTTGATATTTCTCGTTCCTCGTAGAGATAGGACCACAGTTCATGCATTTTCTAGAAGATTCCTTTTGTCGACAGTCGCCAAGTTTGTCGTCAAGATAAGCATGTCAGAGAAACAACTTTACAACTACGTAACAATATATCCATAGAAGGCAAAACTTTGCAATGCAAAAATCGCCTTATTTAAAAAGCATAAATTTAATGAAAGAGTTTTTTAAAACACACTTTTATTAGTCTACAAACAATTAGATTTTTCTTTATTTTAGTTATTTTTACACTTTAGTCTATTATTTATAATTCATTATTATAAATATTATAGAATCTTAAAATCAATTTATTCTCAAATTTACTACCATGTGGATTAGCAGATATGGAAACCAATTTAATCAATTAATCGATTAAGTGATAATTAAGTTCTTAAAATTCGAAAATAGTGTTTTATCCTCAAAAATACAGAAGCTAAGAAAATTTCGAAATTCTAGCCCATCAATAATCGAATGAAAAAAGAGATTACAAAATTCTATCTTTACAAACATAAATCAAGTTAAGCTAACTAAACGTAAGTAAACATTGAAATTCACTAAAAAATGAATGAGTCATTCTAAGCAGAATAAAATTCAAAATTCAGCTTTCCTGCTTTAAGTTCAATACAACAACTTCACTCCAAAAGTTTAAAATATTTAAATCTATAAGTCTGCTTTGATGGCTTATTCAAGAAATTTATATTAAAAAGAAAAAAAAGAAAAAGAAAAAAAAAAACTCTTCCTTTATCGTTTTGCATTTATTGTAACCACAAGCGCCTCTTTAGAATATGGTATAAATATGATTAAATTAGGATTAAAGAGATTTTTTACGGAATTATCCTTCGCAAAAGCGCTTCCTAGAAGATCAGAACAACAGCAATTTGAAAAGGTTCTGAAATTTAATATGCTTTCATTTATTCCTCGAAGCATTAACATTAAGAATTCAATATGGAGCTTTTTGTTTTCATTCGTTTATGTAGTGAAAGTTGTTAAAGATAAAGAGCTTATAATTTTATTATTTTGTAGAATTTTTTGGACAATTCTGGTGGGAACTAAAGAATATATAATATTAAAATATTTAAAAAGGAATAATAATAATAATAAATGCCAACAAAGAAAAAAGGTTATTTTATAGTTACAGTTTTTTCTAAATGGTAGTAATCCTTTAAAATGTAGAATCTGAAAAGCATCTTTGTTGACGTTTTCGGAAATTTCTTGAATTTATTTCATAATATTTTTGATTAATGTATGCAACACGTAATTAATTGTTTCTTTTGGGACTATTTCCTTTTTGTTTTCTTTTTATTGTTAATATAATATTCTTCACTTTGAACTTCTTGCTTTATGCATCAGCAAATTATATCTTAATAACTTTAAAATCACATTAGAGATATTTCCTGTTTGTTTATAGTAATTTGATATAAATGCAATGATTTAACTTTTTTACCTTCTTCAATCATTTTTAACGCTACTTCATCTTTAATTACTTCTGCTTCCATTGTAAGAATCGCACTTCAACTTTCAATTCGAGTCACGAGTCTTTTCCGGGGAATCCCCCGTCTTCTGAGTACTTAGCTTTCTGCGCATTGTTAACTGCCCTTTTTGTTCTGATTTATCTGTCACGGCGACGCACGGCCAGCGCCGTTCGCTCATATGATCATAGATTGGACGTTTTAATTATCATCTAAGATGTTAAAATAATCTGATCGCCTTCAACATGAAATAAAGAAGGGTTTACTTTAATCATCTGTGGATTTCATTTAAGTTGCCTCTTCAAATCCTAAAAAGTTAATGCCATTATATAAACATGTGATATATGATGAATGTATTATAACTAAATATCCCACCTATTCTATTGTTAAAATCTCACGCAATTAGCATAATATTTGTTTCTAATGAGATCATGTTACCCGCCATTTTGTATGATATTTTTTAAGCAACTTTAGCTTAAAGAAATTTTAATCGCTTGATTCTCTCTTCGTATTTTTTATATTTTAATGCTTCTCTCGTTCCTTTTTTTAACTATAGCCTGAATACGTTTTTATTTATTCATTGTCCAAAGTTGCTTTCTCAACTATTGTACAATGTGTATTTATAATTATACAATCTTTTATCTCGCTATGTATTATGCGTCCAGTAATTTTTGGATATCATTACCTAATATAGTCAATAGTGAACACTGAAGGGGTGAAATACAACTTTTTTTAAGTATAGTCGCTGGATTAATCAAGTTAAATCTCCATAAAGAAATCCAAATAAACAAACAATCTAAGTTAAATTTTGAAATTTGTTCTATTTTGAAGACCGATTATTTGCTTAGATGATATAACGCAGAACGTATTTATAGTTGTAAACAATCAATGATTTAAAAAAAAAAATTATAGAATTATTATTTAAAAAGGAAAGCAGAATTAAAACTGGACAAGAAAAAAATGTTTATGCCAAACTTAAAAAGAATAAAAGAATTTAATTGAAAAAAGAAATGAAATTAGAAAAATTACGACAATGTTTATGATGCGCGCCATTGCAGCAGCATAACAAAAAACAGAGAACAATAGACAGATATACCAATAAAGCCTAAATTAAAAAAAGTAATACAAGCAATCCTATAGTATTTGAAGAAAACGAAATTCATACCGCAAAAACAAGGAATCCATTCTAGTTCACTTTTTCAAGGGCTAGAAACTATTCGAAATGGATTCAAAAGAATATTGAAGGAGTTTTCTGTAGAAGCAGGCCTATTTTTCGCCAAGAAAAGCTTCTCATAGCCCGAACTCCCCAAAAAATCAACCAGGAGCAAAACCATAAGAACAAACGTCAAAAGAAAAAGAAAAAAGCATTAAACACGCAAATAAGAGCAACAAAATACTAGCCATCAAGCTTAATTAATAAACTTTCATAAGGTAAAAGACTTACCCCTTTAGAATCCAACCAGATAAAACTTTCGAGAAAAGCAAAACAATAAACACTACCACTCCGTGGCGCCATCTATATTTCCAAAAGAGTAATAGAAAGGCAGAAAAAATAAAATAAAAGAAGGAAAGAAAAGGCCAAGACAGCAATCTCTTTGCCAGCATGGGAAGGAGACAAATTCAGAAGTATTAAGAGAGAAAAAAACGTACGTATCAATCGAACGTATTTATACATATTATCAAACTAATAGAATAATTATATATTAAAAATACATATATTATAGAATTTTAATTTCTTTCATAAACTTCTGTAAGAAATGAATATTATTGGATATAAATCAAGGTATTCAAAACACAAGTTATCCATTTTACTTATAAATTTTATAATTAAAAAAGATCTATTTTTCCTAAACAATTGCAGTTTTTTACATTCCTTGTTTCTTTTACATACCACATATACTTATGTGCACAAGCCTACAACTGTACAAAAAAAATATCATAAACCATTTTTTAAAATGCACTTTTATATTGTCTGAGCATTTTGTCTTTTCACTTGTATTGTTTCTTTTGCAAAGACTTGAAAAATTCATACAAAATTAATAAGAGTATGAAATCCCAATAATCATCTTAAAGCAGTTCTTCTTTATACGGTGACTTTGAATAATGAATTATCTTTCTCACAAGAAAGTATAGGGTGTCTGAAGAATATCTGAATAACCATTTCGTGAACAATCAACAAACTACAATAAAATTACATCACTAAAATTAATCGTTCAATGTAGAACTTCATCAGTTATCTAAATTTTTTACCGTTATTGTCTAGGTATTACTTACAAAAGCTACTGGTGGTATTGCAAATGGTGGCGAACAATTCAGCTGGCATTCGGGCAGAATCTCTTACAAAGAATACTCTCAATTCTTTAATTGTAGCTGGTCTAAAACTGTAAACAATAAGTTCTATGTATCAGCAAATAAAGAAATGCATGGGGCTGAGAATAGTGGAAAGTTAAAGTTACATCTTCGCCCTAACCATCGGTTTTCATCAAGATAAGGCCTCATGAGAGATAGAAGTATGGATATGCTTCATCTTCCTAGACGTATCATTCTTCATTCTCAGACATCTTTAGAATGTGATGCATAACACATTCCCGAGTAAGTTCAGGTAAATATAACTGGTCACGCCATTCTCAAAAGAGAAACGTCAAATTAATCTACATGCTGCCAAACAACTTAAGACCCGATAAAGTCATATGATTAACATCATCAGACGAAGACTAACAGTTGATGAGTAGCTATAACTATGATTAACCGTACAAAGCAGTAACGATGATTGAGCTATCATCTAAGAAAAAGTTTAGTTTAACGTAAAAATTTATAATTATCAAAAATGAAAAATCATGGTATTAATAAAGTATTCTTCCAATAACTGACAAGATTCTACTTTTGCATCAACAAATTTTAATTATGAAACTTTGATGTTATGTTGTTATTAATTTTCTATGTAATAGTTATTCAGTGCTTGTATGCCTTTTTGGGGCATACTGTATTAGTAGAGGGGGATCGAAGCCGACTCATAGAAAATAAATCCCTAAAGTAGGAGCCCATTGTATATATTGCAGAATATATCATTCCTATACCTAATATATTATAGAATATATATATACCTAAGAGAGCCGCTTTCGTCCGTCAACAAATGTTTACTGAATCTTACATCCTCTGCCTGCACAGTTATTGCCTCCTCGTCCCTTACGAGCCACAGATCAAAAGGCTGTCGGAGATCTGTAAAAAACATATTGATTGCTTATAAAAAGAATTCCTTGGAATCCTCATTCTGATTTTGTCTTTCGTCGACCAACTGTTTGTTTACCCATGTTAGTAAGGACGGTATGGAGAAAAGCTTTCGTAAGTTCAGATTAAAAATTACAGAAACGAGGTTGAGCCCAAACTAGTTTTAATTGGCAAATTAATCATCGTTTCTATACACTTCTATTTTATTTGTTTCATATTTCCAAAGATGGAATGTCATACTTGATTTTGCATTCACTGTCTGATGTGCTAAAGTTTGAAAATTTTGTACGCTTCTGTATTCTCAATTAAATATTACTATTTTAGAATTATTAGTTAATCGATTCAATTTTAGTTCCTCTTGGTAGTGAATTTCAGAAAAATATTGATTTTAAGATTCCATAATATTTATAACAGTGAATTATAAATTAAAGGCTGAAGAGTAGAAAATAATTTAAATAAAAAATTGCTATTTTTAATGCACTAATAAGTGTGTTTCTAGAAAGAGTTTTTATTAAATTTATTCAATATTTATTATTTTCTCAAATTCCGGAAGAAATTGAGATATAGGAGTTCGATATAAATTCACGATAAATAAAGAATTATCACGTTTAATGAAATGGAGTATGTCTTTTCCCGAAAGAGTTTCTTTTATGAATTTAAATGCCTTTAATTTTGGGTGTCTTCAATAGTTTGTGTTGAATTTAGTGATAATTAAGCCATGAAAAGTGATTAATTATCACGTTTGATAAAATGGAAGGCGTCGTTCCCTGAAACAACAGGCCTAGAACGCATGAAGCTGATAAATATGAAATATATGTTATTGAAATTAACGCTTCTGATACATGACACGCTTCTATGAAGGATCATTTGTAGATGTAGCTGACGTACATATCTAGTTAGTTCCTCTTCCTTATTCAAATAGGAATTTCATGAAGACACTGAATTGAAAATTAACTGTTCGTACTCATAATCAGTCATGTTAGTTTTGAGATGGTAATCTGTAATTCTATGGCTCATTCTTTATATCTGTCTTTTCGCCGTGCTTCCCCCTCCAGATGTTCTAATGGGAATTGTAAACATTGGAATGACATGAACCAAACATGACACTAACGGCGTAAAAAGAGTAACTGGGATCCAGTGTGAAGTACTTTTATCGTCCAACTTTTTACATTTGGTGTTAGAAAGACAAATAAATGCACTTCTCTCTTGTCTTCACTGTGCACCATCACAATAAAGTCAGAGGCATCTAACACTCCGTAGCCGCGTCTGTCGCTCCGTCACGGCATGGAATAATTTCTTAGACTATAGTAGGGCGGACCGAAAAAAAAATCGAATTTTGTTTTGTTTTGTAATAGAGCGGGAAAGTTGCATTATCCCGACAATAGTAACTGTGCAAAATTTTATTTTCACTGATTAATACCTTTTGCCTCCTCAAGACGGTCAAAGTTTCGAAAAACTGCCAAAAACGGCCATTTTTTACTAAAAATAATAAAAATTAGGAAAAAAGACAATCGTTTTTCTAATAGCGGACAAACGGTCTACCCGTTTTCTAATAGCGGACAAATGGTCTACCCGTTTTCTAATAGCGGACAAATGGTCTACCAGTCCATCATAATTAACTGTAAAAAATTTAACCAGATCGGTTAATAACTTTTGCCTCCTCAAGACTGCCAAAGTTTTTCAAAAAACCTCAAAACATGATATTTTGATGCAACATTTTTATTAATGCAAAAATACATTTAGTTAAGCACTTACATTGTTTATTTTTCATTATTCATTAATATATTATCAGCTGTTCAAAGCTTCATGCAGTAAATTACATCATCTTGTAATTAGCCTTGTGACCAAATGAAGGCACAATTGTTCGTGACGCCATGGTATTTCTAATAAAACTATTCCTGTTGTGTGATCCACAAACCGCACTTGCGGCTTCAGTCACAAGTTTTACAGAGCGCTCCACCGGTTGGGTGTGGCATGGAAATTTGTAGATTTGTATGTCTTTTATAGATACATTCTCGGCAATAGACTTTAGATCTTCTACTGTAAGATAAGCTGTAATTTATGGCCCATTCAACAGTTTCAGTTGCCGTAATGGCATCAGGCACGGTGACATGGGGCGGCGTTCTGTAATTGTTGGCTCAGTAACATCACGCTTAAACCAGTCAATCATGTCGATGTACTGATTGGCTTTAAAGTTTAGTTTGAGGACAACAAATCGACGACGTTCAACTGTGGAAGAAGATCCTCTTGTCTTGATAATGAGGCGAACACCAAGTTCTCTAATGTGTCGTCTCTCGTTCGCTAACATGCTCAGCAGCAGGTTTTCGGGCTGTACTATAAAAGCGTTGCGAGAAATTACAGGATCCACCACCTTTTTCAGATCGCCTGATAAAAACCTCGAGTTTTTGATTACGTTCCACAAATGTTTTGATCCACTTGTACAGGAATTATTCATTTTGATACTGAACCATGCGATGCACTATACCCGCATAATATAGTGCACTAGTTTAATCAGCTCGGAAGACGGTTCTTCTGTCCCAACGTACAATCTTAAGATTCTGATAGCAGTCGTTAACCATCTTGCATGAGAAGTGGGCACTGGCTCACTTCGGGACAGATGAGAAGAAAAAACGCCGGTTAAAACTGCATATGATATATCCAATAGATCTTTGCTTAAATCTTTGGCCGTTACTGCTGGCAGGTCACGATAAACTGGCTTAAAACTTGCAAATGGGAAGTTTCCACAGTTCACCAGACTTTTCCCTATCGGTCCAGAATATGTGCGGGGACCTGTTGTTTCACCGTCCAGCTATTCAAATACATGTCTTAGAAGGAGTTCGTTGAAATGTTAAAGACATACTAACCACGGTAAAGATTTTTAAAATTATTCCTCAAGAAGCATAATGACACCGGATTTGTGCACTGTAATTACTATGGTGCCATCACGTCCTTCTGCTGTAATGTTTTTAGAGTTAACTTTCTTTTTTCATTAAACAGTTTATGATATTTGTGCAGATAAAAAGTGCCGAACTTGATGTAGGAGTTACGTGGTCAAAATATTGCGATCCTGGTTCTATTACTGTTGATAAATGTTCCTCTGCAATTTATTTTCGGTAAAATCTATTACCTTCCTTTATTTGGCAAAGTGTCTTGTCTTTACGACCGTCGAACAGTTAATTATGATGTAATGGTAGAACATTTGGCCGTGTTTAGAAAACAATTGTCCTTTTCCTAAATTTTATTAATTTTAGTAAAAAATGGCCGTTTTTCGAAACTTTGTCAGTCTTGAGAAGGTAAAATTTATTAACCGATCTGGTTAAATCTTTTTACAGTTAATTATGATGGACTGGTAGACCATTGCTCTCTATTAGAAAACGATTGTCCTTTTTCCTAATGTTTATTATTTTTAGTAAAAAAATGGCCGTTTTTGGCAGTTTTTCGAAACTTTGACCGTCTTGCGGAGGCAAAAGATATTAATCAAGGAAAATGAAATTTTGCACAGTTACTATTGACGGGATAATGCAACTTCCCCGCACTATTAGAATTTCATAATCCAACATTCGATTTTTTTCGGCCCGACCTAGGCGTACCTAAGTCAATAGTTTTATGAAGAAAATAAGTTTTGAACCAAACGATCAGTACTGAGAATAATTAAATTGCCCTCGTTAGCTCTCATTCGTTAAGGTAATTTATCTAAATAATATATGTCAATTTTTCCAGCAAGTTAATGAAATATTCTGGAATTATTTAGAGAAAAATTGCAATTTTGACTTCTATTAAAAACAAATAAGTATTTTTTTCATCAATTCTTAGTAAAAGAATCATTTGAATTAAACGACTGAATCGACTTAATCCTCTTAATTTTGTAAGTAGTATATTAAGACTGTTCATAAATCAGATTTGGTAGAGAAAGAGCTCTCATTTTAGGCGGTTAAATAATAACTTTTCAGGCAAGATTTTCTCTGATATTAGTCTTTTATTTGATGTTTGAATCAGCTTTGGTTACGAAGTTCTTTAAAAGATGTACATCAATTGAAACACGCTATTCAGCAATGGATCGGAAACCAAACAATTTTCTTCCTTTTTTTTCAAAATTTTTATGATTCTTTTATGTTGGAAAAATCTCAAATAACCCTTTTCTGAAGTTGGTAATAATAAATGTGCAATTTTTTTCTTACACTGATAAGTTTTGAAAGTATAGGTTTACTTTCACATCTGGTGTCTACACTTGACTCTACCTGATTTGAATGGATATAAATTTTGCATAACGTGAAAACACAGTACTTGTTGACATGAAAACAATAATAGAGACAATTTTTTAACTTGAGCAACTTGGAATCTAAAGTATTTGAAATTTAAGAAACAAATTTAATTAATTGATTGCCATTTTTTAACATCAGAAGATTAACAAATTTTTAAAGCAATTGCATTGAAACAGATAACAGTGCAAGATGTAAAACTTAGTATAAAATGAAGATATATTTATGTATTTTTTTAAGCAGAGGGATAGTAAATTCGTTCTATCTGAGATTTTGTTAGAATTTTCTAAGCCTTAATATGTTTTCATATTATAAAAAATGTGTAAAAGCAAATATGTACTTTTAAAACATTTTATTGAAAATAGTTTGTATCACATGAATTAATTTCATGTTTATAAAGTTTATAATGCAGATACTAAACTGTAAATTAAATTCGCACAAAAAATTTATAATAAATATGTTTAAAACAGAAAAGAAAGAGAAGATGAAACTTAGAATATAAAATGTTTCGAACTCTTCTAAAATATTTCTTTAAGATTTGAATCTCCAACTATTTATTTCAGAAGAACTATTGCTAAAATCTAAACCAAAACTCTTCAAACATATTTGCACTAGATTAAAAGCATTTAAACATGTTTGGAGTATTAATAAAGAAGAAAAATCCTTAGAAAATTCGTAATATTACATTTGAAGCGCTGTTTTTATATGATCATTTTATAAGAATATCCGGAATGCCATGGATAAAAAATGTAGAAATTTAATTCTAATTTTCTTCATGACTATGTTCCTTTTGATTCATTTCTTTTTATAATTCTCGAAACAAATTTCAAAGGTTTGACTATCAAATGAGTTTAATATCAGATTATATCCTTAAAAACCTAACATGAGTTGAAAAAGAAAATGATTTATTTATAAATATAATGGAGTTCACTTAATCTAAAAATAGATAAAGAGAAAATGCCATTTTAATTTGGAGTTTTTCGGTGAGTTTTTAAAAGAACAAAATTAAGTAATGTTTAATAGTATTTGTGGAAGAAAAAATATTTTACTTAGCGTAATTGGAATTTCTTTTGAAATCCTGCAAGGAAATTAAAAATGATGTGTGCAGGAAAATTACAAATGATGAAAACCGCAACTTGGTGCTAAATATGAAGTGAAGAGTTAGTACAGAAATCGAAGTGTTTTCATTCATATTCCTAAATCCAATATCCTAAAGGAGTATAAGAAAAGTTTTAAGAAAACCAAACAAATTATGATCAAAAGCAAATACTAATCAATGTGATACAACTGACCTCCGAATTTTCATTGTTACTTTAAACTTCGTCATGAATTATTTTCCAAGTCTAATTCCAATTGTAAAGAAAAATGTACCATAAGAAAGAAAGCATATATGGAAATTGCATTACAAAAATGAAAGGCAAATCCACTCCAGATCTGCATCAAGTCTGATCATATTAATAGATGAAATCCATCTTATCCCATTGTTCCTTTTCTTCTCAAAGGTATCTTTGGGGCAACTAATATCATTGAGATCGCATTTGCAGTTCTATATAAACCTTTGAAATGAAATAAAAATTTCTGAAAGTCTTTGAATTTCTGATTGAAATTGGTTTCCTATTTTTCTATGCAAGCAAGAAGTTTCGGATGATTATTCAGATGTATTCAGTAATGTGTGAAATAAAAATAAAAAAAACTATTAGCTTTTACAAGCTAATAAGTTTTTAGCTAATTAGCTTTACTTTAGTTTCCTCACGAAAATGGATGCATTTCATGTCCAATGAAAAATTCAAGATCATCCTTCTTTATCAAACAATTGACAACTTTCTAGAATTTTACTATGCCATAATATTGATTAATTAGTTTGTTGTTTTTATTTATTTAAAAAAAATCGGACAAAATTATGCAATTGCTAACCAATTCCAAAATACACATGCTGAGACAAAACTGTTAAATTATTCAAGTAAAATTCACTCGCTGCGTTTTCCCCTCATTCATTATTGTTCATATACAGGGTGTCTCAAAAAGGTGGAACAAGCGTTTATTTCCTTAAATATTGATTTTAGACATATACTTCCAAATACAAAGTTTCATCAAACAAGGTAAGAATTTGAGTAAAAATGCTTTGGTTTCTGTGAAAGTTGAAAATAAAAAAGTTAACAAAATTAAATTTTTATACATGTCCCATAAAGCAAAAGTTTGAATGAGTGAAATGTTCCTCATCTATGCATAAACTAACTTTCACAATCCTATCTGCAAAACTTACAGATATATGTTAATTTTTAAAATTCTAAATTTTAAATAAGGGGCTGTTTACAAATTCATATGGAGATGTTTATTGCAGAAAATCAAATTTATTCAGCACAGGACAACAGCGAAATGCAAATATTTGTCAAGTAATATATCAGACAATCATCACGGATTGAAAATAAATTGCCAATGATACATACTGTTACTCAGTTTCATTTGCAGATAGTTGCAACTATCGACTTGATAAGGAATGGAAGGACAACTTGAGAAAATGAAAATTTAAGGTATAACAGGAAAATATTAATATTGAACCCAATATTGAACCAGGATACTGAATTATTTGCTCTACGCGTTGTTCGTATTATTAAGCTTTACCTAAAAGCAGTGGCGAGGCGACTCGTCCTTTAGGTCTGAAGAGTTGCAGAACTCACTAAAATTATTTCAAAAATTCGTATTTTTGTTTTTATTCTTATTTGCTTACTTCTCCACTCTGAGAGTTCGGTTATTAATGAAAAAAGATAAAAACGTGAAAAGAAGACAGAAAATGAATGAAAAAGCAAGACAGACACAGGATTGAGCTGCACACCAAATCCTTTTGGAAAGCACTAAAATTCGCTCATTGCGTACAACCAAGTGACATAATGGACGAAGGCGAGTAGCTGTTCTTCCTGTCATATAACCTAGCAGGAACTGGATTTTCGGATGCTCCTGTTTTGCGCTAAAACAGATCGATGTTCTTTCTTCCCCTTTTCAATATCACCTATAGTTCGAATTCGCGTTCTTGATTTTTTTTTCATTGGCTGTTTTTAGGTTTCAGATTCACTTTCTTGTTGCTTCAACGGGAACTTGGCTGGTTCCTACATATTCGATTTCTCTTATTAAAACGGAGCTCACCAAAAAAGGACTCTAATTATCTAAAATTCAATTCAGATAATTACTATTACAAGTTTGAACTATGTGAAGGTAAAGCTATTTTGAAAAATTGTATTTCAATTGCATTCTAGTAATATTTTTATAGCACTGCTTGTTTCTGGGAATATGAGCCTCACTGCTGATAAGTCACCGTGAATTTGTTTTGATGAACTATTTTTGTAAATACTTCAATTAATGTCTTATTTGACTAGTTTTTAGATTTAACAAGAGTTAAGACTCTCTAAGAGACATTGTTATTTACTGATTCCGTCCTTTAATGAATTTTTTTTAAATATGTATATTATCCCTAAAATGCACATCCAAAGACTGGATCAAACAGCAGTGAGAGGTATGGAAAAGTGGTCTAAGTCAACAACTTTGTCTTCTTATATATCTCTAAGTTTTGCTGATGGAAGCGTGCAACTTTGTATGTGAATAGATGAATGTAAAAGAAACATTTTACTAATTGACATTTTTGCTCTATGGGGGCCGTATAAAAACTTAATTTTTATAACTTTTAAAAATCAATCCCCTTGGATATCAAAGTATTTTCATACAAATTCACAAATTCTTACCTTATTTCATGAAACTTTGTAATTGAAAGTATATGTCGAAAATAGGAGAAAAAAGGAAATAAACGCTTGTTCCACCTTTTTGGACCCTGTATAGATATAGATATAACAATACAAACAAGAAGCAAAAAGGCATACAAAACGAAGACAAAAAACTTGACATTTTGAATTTTTTTGTTATCGAAATTTTTAGATATAGATATAGATATATAATTATTATTTTCAACTAAGCAGACTAAGCAGTAGCGAGCAGACTGAACTATTTTGCTTTTGATGTTGTCAGATATGCTTTGTAATTCAAGTGCTTTGCAATATAATCTTACCTTCTGATTTCTTTTTTCAGCTTAAAGTTTACCACTTCATACGGAGAATTTTCTCACATGTGGTTTATAGTAAGATAATTTAAATGCCGTCTGTCTATGTATCTCGCATTCCATACAACTAGTATTGAAATTTTTCTGTTCCTCACCAAGAACGAAGCAATATGAATAAAATAACTTGTAAATACAAATTGTTTTCTTCGCTTTATATCAATGACAGACAACGGATAAGCGTCTTTTATAAGACATGTGTAGATGAGATATTTTTATTACGGATTTAACTAATAGAAATAATGCATTCAATTGATACTATAATCATTCCTTATTTTTAGGAATATGACTGCTTTCAGAATTAATATATAATTGTTATATCCCTCCTATAATTCATCTGTTTGTAAAATAGTGTTGCCTAATTTAATAGTTATCTAATAAAAAGTTATTGCCTACGAAATATCTTAATTTTGTATCATAATTTGTGAAATATTCCACAAATAGGATTTCTTCTTTCCATAATTCCAACAGAATATTTTTTCGCTCAAGACTGTTACTTAAACATCAGGATAAAAATAAAAAAAAAGCATTGAAAGTTAATGTCCTATTTGTATTCACTTCTTAGCCGAACAAGTGAAAAATGAGAATGCCCTTTCAGACCCTGACATTTATAATCTTTTTCCCAAAAATGTTGAATAAATGATCCACAGAAGGAAGATTTCACTTCCTTCGTGAGTAATTGCTTTTCAGTTGCATTCCATTGTGGATGGCTTAAGGCGAACCGCATTTGTAGAGGAACGAATTCTTTTGCTTACAAGTGGAAGAAAGAGAAAAAAAGGGAATCATTGGTTAGCAATGTATCAGTTTTGTGACGGCATATGCTAAAAACTAAAAAAGAAAAACTTAATATTCACATTTAAAAAACACAAACGAAAAATTCTCATGAATACGAAATACAAACATAAACCCAAACTGTCTACTTATGCAAACGATATCTCTTCGCATTTACATTAGTTATTGATATTTCTTTGCATCTCTTCCACAAAACTACAAGAAAAATGAGTAACAACTGAAATTCTAGCAGAATTATTACTAAAGCAATCGACATGATAAAGACTAAAGAAGTTCTTTTATCTGAACAAAAGCTGGAACTTTTTATTCACCTTTCGCATTTATTTACGAATGTTGCCATTCGAATAGAACAAAATTTAAATTTGTTTTTCTAAATAATTTCCTCTTTTGCCGCTCTTATTCGTTTTCATTCAGGATTATTGAATTTTTGAAGAATATTTCAATTGCACGAGACTAGATTAGAAAGAATTATTCTCTACTAGAAAATGTAAAATTTCTACTTTCGATATGTCGGCAATATAAAAGAGCACACGTTAAATTTATTTTTCTTTCTCTATTTGCAAAGTTTACTTTGAGAATGCTAGAATAAAAACCTAAGACGTCTGTATTTTATCTTTTAGAGTTCAGATTTTATGTACGATTTCCGACAAATTCCTTGAGAAACGTCAAAAGAGTTTTATTCATAAAATATATCTCTTGTCTTTAAAGAAGGAAGCGAATTCTTGTTTTATGTGAACTGCTGCAGTATTCGAAAAGATCTTGCAGTATTCCCTGACATAGCATCAAAATAGAAAAATAAATTTAATTCCAAAAGGTGTGCATTTATATTTATAAAGGAAGAAATATCCATCCATAATTCTTTAAGTAGTACAAAACAGAATATGATTAAAGATTTTTTAGACTACGTAACCTGTTTTCTGATGGCTGGTTGTACTTTGATTTGTTCCACTTCCAATTTATAAGGAAAACTAGCGGCGATAACTGCCTTCTGAACTATTCCTATAGTTTAAAATAATTATCCCATTGGTTTAAACATTCCAATTTAGGCAACTGTTTGTTATCCAATCTAAGCAACTTTTGGACAACAACAACGTAAAAATTAAAACTATTTTAATAAAATTATTATAATAAATTGTAGCCAAACTTCCTATCTGTGGATATAATAGCATATTTTTCTACTTTCCTTATAAAACGGCGTCAGGGTTTTTGTCTTTTGTTAAAATAATTAGTTGATGATTCCCAAATCTGGACACTTTTTCTGTAACTGTAACCACATAGTGCTTTCTCTTAAATGATTTCATACACCGTATTTACATAGTTAGATCATAATTTGCCTATATTATGGCCCAAATATTCAATAGAAATTAAGTTATTATACCTGTTCAATCTAGACGCCTGGCCGTTCCAAATTCGGGGACACTCACCTATGTTATATTAATTTATTTACAAAATAAAAATACACATATATTCGAATAAACAGTAACCAGAAAAGTAGTGTATTTTCATTTTAATGCGGATGCTTCATTGTTTGAAAAAGTTGAGACATTTTATGAAAATGTGCAATATTGATATGAATATTATGTTCTTAATATTTGTGTGAAACTATGAGAACATCGGAAGGACATTCAGCGTAAGCTATGCTTCTTCAAACCAGCACGTTTCTAACATCACCACCTCGCCTCCAATAGACGAATTGGTGGTGAATTTCTGGTAGATAACATTTTGCTTTCTAAAAATTAAAGGCACGAAGGAATCTGATGTACACTGGTGTCCAAAAATAATGCACAGTTTTAAAGATGCTACAAAATTGGAGTTAATATGGATACTATGGTTAGCAATCTGTTGCTGAGAATCGTGGGACATATTATCGTTCTGAATACTAATGGTAATGAACTGAAATTTTTTTATAAATTGGCCTATAATACTTAAAAGCTTTAAAGTTATGAAAAAAATTTCGCTACATTTCGCGCATGCGCAGTAAAAAATTATTTACTACAAATGCTCATATTTCCCGTAATATTCAAACGTTTGAATTCAAATTGTAAGAAATGTTTCTTTTACGTATTGTCAAGTATTCTGTAAGTTTCGTACAATTTGAAAGAAAACTCTGCATGTTATAAGCAAAAAACATGCGGAAAAATTTGGGAATTTTTAAGAAAACCTTTATATCTTTCCGAATATTTGTTCTGTGCTTACGAAAATGCATGTAAATATTATGCACATCAAACATAACCATTGATGAAAGTTACAACTCGTTATCAGCTTTCTGTGAAACAGGATGGGTCAAATTCCATTTTCGCCGTTATCCCCTTCTGGTGGACCCCCTAATTGCCCTCGTGACCGAATCTTCACTGTAAAACGTGATTTCCGACAATAGTATGTCCCACGATTCTCAGAAACTGATTGCGAACCATAGTATCTATATTAACTCTAATTTTGCAGCATCTTCAAAATTGTGCATTATTTTTGGACACCAGTGCACTTCATACTATGAAGTAAATGTTTCGCATTGCGTTATCTATCATATTAACTAAACAGGGGCGTAACTACGGGGGTAAAGGGGGTATAGATGCCCCGGGTGCATGTTTACAAACTCTACTTTGATTCACCAAAGGCAGGAAATTAGACAATATCATTGACTCGCTTCGTCGAGAGGTGGTGACGTTATTGAATTGCTTTCACTTCGCGCATTTCGAACTACGATACAAACGTAATTCACAATTTTATTTAGTTCTAATGACTATTTCTTTTTACTTACGAATAACATGGATTTGGCAGAGCAAATTCGCTTGAATATTACTATTTGATAAATGCCAATTCGTACAAGTACCAAATAGAACAGCAAAAAATCATACCCAACAGAAGAAAGATTTGTTTGCTGGTAAGTTTTGTTTCGAATATAATCTTAGTTTTTCCTCTTTAAAAAGAATCTTCTTTAGCTCTACTAATATATATATATAGTATTTCCATAACTAACGGTAACTAAAGTACTTTTTAATGTTATTAATTATAGAAAAAATGTCGTTATAGTTCTTTCTTAGAAAAAGACTTAAATAATAATAAAAAAACAACTATCCCTTTTAGTAAGCTTATAAGATTGTTTTTACAAACTATTTTTTTAAATTTTTTTATATGTTATGTTTTATGTATTATTCCCCGAATTCAAAGATGTAATAATCAAAACGTTAATTCTTTCAAAATTACTTATGGGTTTCATTAACTCTAAACAAAAATTACTAAAAAAATGCAAAGAAATCAAAATATTCTACATAAATTATAATATAAATATTTTGATTAAAAATGATTTATTTAGATAAGACTTGCATATTGAAAATATAAGAATATATGTTCATTTTTACTATATATTGAGTAAATGTTTTGCTGAGACAATTCTTTATTTTCAGAAGAATTTAATTTTGATATAATCTGATTTATATTGCCAGTTTATTCATTTTGGGCCTCAAATTGGACATGGCATGCTTGAAGTATATATAAGTTTTAAAAATATCTTATCTTTAAATTTACGTAAGAAAAAGTTTAAATTATTAATCATCTATGGCTACTTGTCTTCTTTTCATTAAATCAGTTTGCCATTTAATTTCAGGATTTCATACCTGTTTATAGAGTTAAGAGTAAATAAATTTGAATATAATTATTAAAAATGTGCAGATAAAGAATGCAGTACATACCCTATGTAGAGGTTTAATCTTTATTATTAATGGAGAAGTTAGGCATGATTTATATATGAGCAATGAATAAATTTTGATTAAGATTGGTTAGCAACTACTTTCTGTTCAAAATTTATATGGATAAATTTTATTTGGACTGCTGTAGAGAGTGTTGAAAGAAGAGAAATCTTGATTAAGAAAGTAGCTTGCCATTATTAAGTGAAAATTATTTGCAGGGTATATATGGTTCCCTATCTTTTATATAATGAAAAAGATATTATAGTAAATGTAATAATGAAAGCAGCTGATTGTTAGGCACCTGTCTTAAATTTGTTTATCACAGTTGTTTATTTTATTATGCTATTATGAATATAATTTATGCAAGATAAATTCATATTTCAAAGTCCATTCTATAGATATGCTTTTTGTTTCAGAAATTGAAAGAGTAAATTTATTCAAAGTGCAATGCAATGGTTGCATATAAGGAAAACCCTTTTGCAGTTGCTGTGATAATTCCAATATAACGAAGAGGACTCGCAGCTTGGAAGCTCTGTAGAAATAATTTTTGTTGACTCAAAAAACTCAGGTGATGCAGAAAACCAATCAATCACATTTCACATTCTTGCTAACACCTTGGGCTCCAGGAATTGTACATGTTGTTATTTTCATAACCCAGGGACAAAGGAAGAATCTTATAAACAAAGTTTTGACTTGATTATTGGATATACTAAAAATATCAGCACTTCATGATTAAGGGGCTTCAGCCACTTTAATTACAGATGACTGAGAGGCAGAACGTTGGAAAAAACCTGGTCTAAAAGTAGAAATTTTCTGTGCATTTTCCATCTAGGGAAGGCTGTTTGGAGTTGGTTTGGGGATTCTCAAAGTGGAAACCCAAATGACAGCAGGAGGAAACTATCTTATTTTCAATCAATATTGTATGCAGAGTCACCAGCCTGTGCCAAAGAAGCATACTTAAAGGCTATTGGATATATTGATAGCTGCATTCGAACTTATCCACTATGGAATGAATATTTATTGAAAATGTATAACCGAAGATAATTGTAGTGTCTCACTTTTCGAGATGACTCTGTCATAGGCCACAATATATAATAGTCTTCTGCTAAACAACATTAAAATTACAGCAGGAGACTGCAGGAATTTGGTAATTCTAGGAATTCTGGTCCAAGATTTTTCTTGAAAATATGAAGAAAAAGGCATTGGATTCTTCAAACCTAATTAATGTAGAACACGTGATAGTCAGTTTTCTGTACTCAATGGAAATTAAATTTGTTTTGTTGACATTTTAAATTGCTGATATTTTAAGTTTGTTGATATTTTATTCTTGTTCTGCTGGAAGGCTAGGAAAATTTTGTTAACTACAGTTTGCAGTGTATTACTACTATAAATGTTTGTGGCAGAAACTTCCCTGCAGTTGGCGCAACAGAAAAACATGAAATATCTTGTTCAGCACTAGGACAAGAAACTCCCTCATCAGAATTTTATGAGCCGTTTTGAGTAGATGCTTGTGATATTTCAAAAATTGATAGCTCTAGTGATAGAATTGCTCTTCAAAATCTTAGTCATTTTATGTTACTGCAAGCCTTTCCTCAGAACATGATGTTTAGACTGAGACAAATTCAAATAAAGAAGAACAGCGAGAAAAGCTGATAAATGCATTCAGAGACACTTTTGAAAAATTTTATACTTTAGGATCAGGTAAAAGCTTAGAACTTGTTTCATTTGTATGTAATTAATTATTTTTAATCACTAAATGGGAAAATGTGTTAAAAAATATTCCAGACTGTGAGCTGTGTAAAGATTAGAAGTTTAGTTATGTATTTCACATATATTATTTTAAAACATTTTAATTTAATATATTTTTTCTTGTCCTTGAAAGGAAACTTGACATTTTCATGAAATTAATTTTTTTTATTTCAATCATTTATAAACATTATTCATTCTTGTGATAGTTTCAATAAAATGACATGCAACATGTTTCTTGATATTGAAAGAAATATTTTTAAAATGCAGCAAATAATTTATTTATTTTATTAGAGATTTGCAAGATAGGAATAATCTCTAGTTTTTTATATTAGTAAATTTGTCATTACAATCAAATTCTGCATCTTATCCTCTGCAATATAAGTTAAATAAAATATTTGAGAGAACTTGAAGTATTTTTAGATCAGATTATAAAATTATTAATAAAACTATAAAAGAGGGAATTATTAAGCAAAATAATTACCCAATAAAGATACTGAAATAATATGTGTATTTAAAATTTTCACAGGGGAAAAAATTATGATACAAAAAAAGGAATTCAAGAGACATTTACTTAATATTTTTTTCTGAGTGCATGTTTTCGTACCTTAAATCTGTGATTTCCACTAATGGATATTCCAGAGAATAATAAATTATATCACTAATGATAGAATTTACTATTGTTTCTCAAAATGATAGTCTTTCCTCTAAAATCTTAACAGACACTGCTCTGGTTATTGAGAAGTTTTAAAATAAAATTATCTTTGAATCTAGATATACATCGAAAAACTCTGTAACAGTGAATTGTAAAATTAGATAAGTTAGATCTAAGATAAATAATGCTAATATAATGAAAATATTCATAAATTACAAAGATTTTCTACAACTATGGTTTGATTTCAATAGCCATGCAAAAGTTTCTGTCGTGTTTGAAGAAAATAAATGTGAAACAATGCTGGCTACTTTAGGCAGTAATATCTTCCTAAGGAAAAGAAGACATAATCTATCTACAAATATTAAAATTAATCAAGTAAATGTGTCTGTGTGAGTTTGTTTTTAATATTAAAGAATTTGTTCTGTGAGTTTTTGTTTCATGTTATTTAGATTTTAAAGTTCAAATTTATCACAATGTTTATTTGTAATTTTTTTATTGAAAATATAATATTTAATGTGTAAAAAATTGATATGTTTCTGTTTTGGTGATCAAATGATGCACAAAAAGTTCATGGATCAAAGATGTAAGTTGCAACAAATATTTCCAAAATTTATTGCATTAAAATGAGTGTGGGTTTTTACAGTGTATATAGCGTTACTGATGAAATTTAATATTGTACTTACATTTGAGGAGGTACATTATTGGTATTTTTTTATATCTGAAAATATTGTGAAAATTGCATATTTTTGGTCAGTTAATATTCTCTTCACATCGAAGAAATCATTAGAAACTGTACGATGATGATCATTATTGTATAATTTTACTAGGCATTGTATAGAAGCTATATATTTATGTTATAAAGTTACAATAAATAAATATATTCTCTAAACCTTGCAAATAATTTGAAAGGCATAATTATTTTAAATGTGTGAAAATTATATGTTTATATTTGTTGTTAAATATATGACTATCAATAATTGTCTTTTAAATCTTAGAAATCATTAGAAACTGTGTGTATAAATATAATAAACAGTATTGGAAAGAATTCTGAACTTTTTATTATTCTACTAATAGCTACTTGTTTGAAAGAAATTTTGCCAATTCCCTATTGTTTGTTTCTAATTAAAACAATAAACAGAAAAATAGCCTTCCTGTAGATTTCAATTGAAATTCAACAGCAACACTTGTTTGGCAATATCCGTTTTAATGTTTGTAACTAAGAAAGATTTTTCATATTTTCAAGTTTTCAATTGCCAATTATCAGCAAACTAATTTTTTTAAAGAAAAACTATATCATAGATATTCAAATAAAAGCTAAAGATTTAAATGTAAGAACTTTTTATCCAAATTACAATTAAAAAATATTCTGTATTTAAAGCTTCTAGCTATTTTGCAGTTGAAAAAATTATTATAACTTTTCAGCAGCAATAAATCCTCGAATCTTGATACTCCATTATAATAAATTCTGGATTTGTTTTTAAAATCCAATTTACGATTAGTTTTTGTTACTTATTATTAAAATTTCCTTGCATTTCCCACAATTATATTTTCTATTTATTCTCTTCAGATTATATTATAATGTATGCTCATATTTTAATGTCTGCTTAATTACTTAATAATTAATGGGTTAAAAGAAAACCATTTTGATTTTTCACAATGTTTAACCAGTTAGTTAAATCCTCTCAACTTGAATGGTAAAAATGTGATCAATAAGAGGTGAAAACGTATGGTGGTGGAACAAAAAAAAAAGATTTAATTTCTAATTAACCCACTCAGCGCCAAACCCGAAATATCTCGCGAACTTTTTTTCCTGTCAAGCGGCATTCTACGAGATAACTCGCAAAGTTTTCTGCTTCTCTAGCGGCAAGCCCGGGTATTCTCGGGCTATTGGAATTTCCTTTCCCCCAGGACCACATACATACGAGTAATTGGAGGATTGGCCTGCTCATTGTAAACCGTCCATTGTGTTTGTCACCCCGCAGTTGGAAGGAGAGGGATTTTGAGTCTGTGTGGGGTTTTTTGACTTCTGTGCAAGAAGGAACGTTTTTTTTATAGCTTATCGGAATTATCTGCTAATTCTTTGAAATAGTAATATGGCGGGAGATAACGTGAGGATGGGTACTATATTTTTTCAACAGCTATGTTACTGTTTTATGAAGTATAAAATGGCGAAGGACAGACTAGTTATTTTCGAGACTCCGCTACAGAAATACGGAAATAAAAATTAAAAACTGCCTTCTCTGACAAAAATATGTTCAGTTTCCTAAATTATTACCCGTTTTTATTTCTAAAGCAGGTTTTAGAACTATTTATCATGACGGAATTTTACTATTAGAATTTTACAGAATTATTAGGTACTTTCCCGTTAAAGCCATACCATGTTTTTAACAACGAGAAACTGCGCCTCTCGTACTATACGTTGCATTATAATTAAGATTTAAATCAGAAAAATTAGAAATTAAAATATAAAATGGATTTATTATATAAATATTACTTAGGGGCTGTCCATAAATGATGTCACACTTTTTTTCAATATTTTTGACCCCCCCCTTTGTCACTAAGTGTCACACTTCACCATACCCCCTCCCTCCCCCTTGTCACATGTCAAACTATATTACATAAATATAAACTTGCAGTTCAGAAACAAAGCACTACGTTATAGATCATATTTCAAATTTTATTTTTAAATATTAACTATGTGTTTTAATGCCATTTATGAGCATAACAATAATAATGATTATATGTGTACTTATTTTGTATGAAATAAGATTAAGGTTTACAACAAAAAACCTAATTAATATACAATAGTAATAAAATATTAATATAAAAGAACAATTGTAAACAGTAGTATTTTGGAATTTGATATATTTTGCAATAAATCTTATATTTACTTTATGAACACAAAATACTCTTAAACAGATTTATTTTAAAAAAAAACTCTCCTCAATAAGATCAACCTGTTTGTGCCACTACCAGTTCTACCACTCGCCCAGGTGGGGCGACGTATCTTTTGTTGGACATTTCAAGGGTGTGACAGGGGGAGGCAGTGGCGGACTGGGTCTGAAAATAACGGTTGCTAGCAGTCAATGGGGGCC
This sequence comes from Araneus ventricosus, assembly GCA_013235015.1. Classification (NCBI taxonomy): domain Eukaryota; kingdom Metazoa; phylum Arthropoda; class Arachnida; order Araneae; family Araneidae; genus Araneus; species Araneus ventricosus. The sequence continues at coordinate 514,758 of BGPR01000290.1, forward strand.
CACTCATATAAAAAATGATACTTTTTCTATATATATATTTGTAAATTTTATTTATTATAAATATAATCAATTTAAATCAATAAATAGACATGATATACTATATAAATTATTACATATTGTTATCCTCTAAAAAGCTGTTATGTATGCTAGTAGTTCTGTGAACAGTAGATCTCGCCCCTCCCCCCACACAAAAATCTGCTCTTCATTTCAATCTTTAAAAGTTTAGCCACTACTCATATTTCCACTAGTATTCAAAGTATTCTCTTGAAATTTTATTACAACATTTTGCTAACATATTGCCATGAATTCTGTACGTTTCGTATAATTTCGCTGAGAAATCTGTATGTTATAAGCAAAAAAATTGTGGAAAATTTGGGAATCTTTAAGAAATCATTTATAGCTTCCTGAATATTCGTACTTTTTTTACACAAATGCATGTAAATATTTCGCTTATCAAGCGAAACCATTGGTGAAAGTTGCTACTCATTATCAGCTTTCTGAAAAATGGGGTGAGTCCTAAATCATTTTCTTCATCAATTTCTGGTCAGTCCCCTAAATGCCATCATGACCGAATCTTCCCTGTAAACTGTGAGTTAAAGCCTTTTCTTTACATGGTCGAAGTTCTAGGAAAATCCTTTCAGTCTTTCGGGAGATATCTGAAAAACTGTGCAAATTCAAAAGTGTTCACATTGTTCTGTCAACCACCTATTCTTTTGATTAGTTATATTATATTTGAAAGTCATTGCTTTATTTTACGATTCACATTTAAATTTTTTAACAAGATAACTTCAACAAGAAAAAAGGAACGATGGAAACGATTTTAATGATTTACTTTGCAGAGCTTAAACTAGATAACATTTTTTTTTTGAAAAATTATCTTAATTCATCTCAAGTGCTGTTTTCATAAAAATTTCGTGCGGATAATTTTATTATTTCCATCTTTTTTTGCCGGTATTGTTATTAGATTATACCATTCTGTTTTTTAGGACAAAGAGTTGACACTGTTCATTCGAGCTCGAAATTTAGAAGAAATATAAAATGGTTCTCAGTTTATGGTAAAATTTATTATAGTTCACAAATATAAATTGGTGATTTATGATCTCATTTCTCCTCTTTAACTGAATAAGTGTCCTTTATTAAACGTAAGAAAATTTAAAAAATAATTATTAAAAACAATTTTGAAGTTCTGTTCCTATTTAATGCAAAATTTGAATGTTTGGACACTTATGTCCAACCCATCTAGATAGACGCAAAATCGAAACAAATCACTGCTTTTTAAATGCTTTATATATTATCAAACGAAAAGCAGCTCTGTTTGGAGTAAAATGAAAAAAGATAAAGGGATGCAAAGGTATTTTAATTTCTTTATCTATACATACATATAATTAGGGTTGCCATACGTTCCGTATATGCGGGACTGTCACAGTATTTTACTACTCAGTCACATATTGCTATTTGTCCCGTTTTCTCCTTAAACTCTGCTGGAAAGATATAGAACGTACTATTGCATATTTATAGGTAAGAAACATCGATATTCGCAACACTGAGATTCTATTCAACCAATTTGTATATCTAAGAGATTAATTAGAGAAAAATAATACCAACCAAAACTGCGAGGCAATTATGAAATTGAGTACGCAAGAGAAATGGATGAAGTTTTTTGCAGATATCATGTATATTGATGAGAAATCATGTCTTATAAAGCTCTGCGAAAACGTATTTGCCTTTCAAGCCAACAATGCTATTGTGGAGAGAATATTTTCCCTAATGTGAACTCAGTGGTCGAACGTAAGAAACTGGTTGTCAGCGGAGACAACTGAAGCAATTTTGATTTGTCATTATAATTTAAAAATGATTTGCGCCCAATTTTATAATTATGTGGAAGAAGAAAATGATGTAATTAAGAAAGTAAAATCAACTTTAAAATAAGACTAGGCTAAAAAGGATTACCCTGCATCTTTTTTATTATTCTAAGTGTTCAGTTTATTAGATTGTTTGGGCTTTATTGCTTTTTTATCAGAGTAAAATAAACCATTACCTACCCAATTTTTTCATGCTTTATTTATTTAGCACTTAAACGTCCCGTATCAATACCTGGAAATTATGACAACCCTAAATATAACGTTATGAAAAATGACATAGTATATATACTTTGCAAAGATCAAAGCATATTCTTTGTAAAAATAAGTGAATTAAATGTTAGAAACCAGATAAACAATAATACAAGAATTAGCTCCAAATTGAATAACGAAGATACACATAGAGACCCAGAATTAAAAGTATAAGTAAGTTATTTTACGTTCCACATTTTTATCACCCATCAGGGTTGTTGATTTTTTCAAATTTTTTTTAAATCCAGATTCTATTTATTTTAATTAGATTTTAAAAATATATATATATATATATATATATATATTTAATATTTGTATATTAGACAATGAAGCCTACAGTCATAGAATTATATATATATATATAACAACATACTAGTCATTAAGCTCTACTTTCTTTTTAAAAAATTTATTTCAAACATGTAACAACTATTTAAAAAATATTTGTGAACTAAATATAAAGAATAATATACTTTTAAAATATAGGACAATTTTATCAAGGAAAAATATAAAAATTACATTTCTTGACTATAGATATATTATTGTATGTTAGATGCTTTTTCTAACCTGGACTCAAAAATGCGTTTTTGAACTATAATTTACACATCAACCATTCTATGCGCTTGTTATTTACAGTAAATAAAGTTTAATATTTATTTAAAAGCATTTTTATACATTTTATTATGATCTATATAAAGAAATTGTTAACTTGCTTTATGCAGAAGATAGTGGAAATGTTCATTTTAGTAAAAAAATTAAGAAAATTCTTTTTCCGCCCTTTTTAAATTCTTTTATTGACACTGATCAATTCACACATTTTTTCGAACAGAAATCTTTCAGGTCAACTTTTTTTCTGAAAAGTAAACTTATTTACTTACTCATTTATTGTTTTTGTTTGTATTGCTACAAGCAAATTTTACCAGAGAAAATAATTTAGCTTCCATAAAATTGTCGATTACTGTCTTTCTCAACTTTTGATTATTTGTACATTTTACGGAAATATGGTGACCATTAATTACTGTTAAAATCAACTGCTGAAAAACATAAGTTAAAAGCTGCAAACAAGACTTCTAAATAAGATTTTGAAATAAAGATAAATTCTCGACATATTTAAATTCAATTAAAAAAACAATTATTGTTTCAATGATTGTAAAATTAGAAACCGCTTGAGATGCATCTGATTTTTAAAAAACTTTCCTGGTGTTATGCGAGTTCTAATTTTTTGCTGAAAGTGCTATATTGAATTTAGTATATACTAATTATGAAATTAATCAGAAGATATTAAATGTGGCTTGCCAACTGATAATTTGATATACTGTCAGATATGCACAACAGAACGGAGTTCCGTTACGGAGTACCGCGAGGACGCGAAGCGTCCGATGCACATCCACATCTAGCTAATGAATGGGCTTCTAATTAAATTAACGTTTAAAAAATTCAAATAAGAGATTTAAAATTAGATGAATTAGAACAGGGGGAGATAATTTAAGCAGGGGGACAAGTTGCGTAAGAAATTTTAGCGGAAAACACTGCGAAACGCTAGTGTGGTGTGGAATTTTGGTAATAAGGGTATTTTCCGCGTCCGGATCCGTATTTTCATTAAGGTTACAGTGCTGCAACTAGGAGAGACTAAAATAGAAGGCAAATAAGATCTAAAAAGATGGAGAAAAACGAAATTTAGCAGGAAAATGGCGATGGAATTAAGTTATGAGTTCTCGGAAATAAGCGCGGGTTTGCACAACGTAGCGGTTGAATGAGGCCGAAACAAAAATTTTTGAGGATTTTAAGGATCCAGATTTGCAACGACTGTGCTTGCAGCCCGACGTCTTTTAATTATCGGGAAATTTTCATATGTGTAGTCCAGTATCGCTCTGGGTCTCTTACGAGAACTCGGAACAGATATGCACAATAGTATCTCTTAGTCTCAGTAAGATTTTTCGCTCTATATGAATAAAATGATGAACATTTGAGCTATAGATAGTACAAATTTTTCTCACCAGGAATGCGTTTTTTGTTTTAATTGTGTTTTAACTGCAAAACAGAAGATATATTTTTTAAGACTCCATAATTGCACGGAGATTCTCTTGGTGGTATCTTTACAAGATTACCTTCTCAGAAGTGAAAATTCGCAGGAAAAGGGGGAAAGAGAGGTCACGGTCTTTAACCTTTTATACTGTCGCACGGCATTTTAAAATTAGAGATTTATTTTTGAATATTAAACTATCAATATATTTCGTTAAAAAAATAATAAATTTTAATAATGAAACTTTAAACCTTTTCAACAACGGTATTTACAGTTTTGCTAGCCACAAACGCCACATTTAACTGTGCCTCACATATATACAAACGAGGTTAATTTGTCACAAAGTTAGTATAATACATGGCTTACCTCGTTCTACAAGACAAGTAAGAACCAAAACAATTGCCTTCTTTTCTTCATATTTAAAAATAAGCTTGTAATTTATAGATATTATTTTTCAAAATATATTTTTTTCTAATTAATCGAATTACTTGATTCTTTAATGTGCTCTAAGTGCGTTTCTTTTCATGAAATATTTGAAAAATAAAATTAATTCATTTCAATAACAATACAATGTTAATTAAGGTGTTGGGAGCGTGCACACATTGCGTACTTGAATAAACCTGAATAGCCTACCGATATTCGAAAAAGAAGGTTACGACTCTTTTTGGTTATAATTCATTCTTTTCTTTACTTTTCCAACATAAACACCGCATTTTTCTCGCATTGATATCTATAGAAACTTGTCTTGAGGGTAATTCTCTCATTTTCTTGGTGAACACTCATTCAGAGTTGTGCAAAAATAAGATGACGTATCTTTGAGATATTGATGATAAAAGAAGGCTATTTCAGAAAGCATTGCTTGTGTGTTCACAATTCTCCTAGGAGCTCCCGAGATAAATGATTCCTTTTCTTTGTAAAATGTCTGAAGTTAAAGAATTTTCAGAGTGATAAAAGCAACCACCTTTTCCCCTGACGGATTTGTTGCTTTTTTCATAGTTTTTAGTTTATTTGTCCGCTCTATAAGTGTGTCTCTACTGATAAGATCTACTTACCAGAATTATCTGTCAATTGCATAAATGAATAATAACTGGTCAAAGTTTATGTTTTCGCTTTCTTTCTAAAATAAGCCAAATTTTACAGCACAGACCGTGCGAGAACCTACGGAAATTTTAATGACTGGGTAAAAAATAATTCTTTGAAAGCATTTAGGTAAACTAATCGAGATTCCTCCTAAACTAATAGAGTAGAATTCTTCTCAGTAGCCCGAAAAGTATTTCACTCGCAAGACTTTGTCCAGTACCGGTAGTTCTAACCGCAAATGACCATCAATGGCTGCCCCTTCATTTTTGACAAATGAGCGCGCAGCGGGCGTCCCCCTTTCGGGCTTCCCCATTGCGGTGAAGGAAAGGACGATTCCATTCTGTTTCTGTGAACGAAAAATTACCCCGGGCTTTGAGGCAACCAAATTCTCTCTCGAGCCGGGCTCAGAGATTTAAAGATACATGAACAATTTTATTTCATTAAAGCAGATTAATTTGATATTTAAAATAAAGTGATTTAAATCGGTGATTTTTTTTAAAAAATCAATTGATTTAAATCAGTGATTTTAATCAACTGTTTTAAATCGTCGCAACCCTGTCACGAATAGAGGTTTTTTTTGGATGGGGCCTCAAAATAATTTTGCTCCTTGGGCATCATATTGTCAAAATCAGCTACTGGATTCAGCGCCAATAAACTCCAACCGACCAACCTTATATTCAAAGTGAAAATAAAATATTTATTTAAATTCTTCAATGAAACTTTTAAAATTATTGTAGCTAGAAATTATTTTAACAAAGATATAAAAACATGTCGGCAAAAAACGTGATAAATGATAAAGGGAAATATAAATGCAAGTTACCAAACGCGTTAAATTAACTTAAATACTTTGAATGTAATATTGGATACCAAATAGAGAACAGAATAAAAATATTATTTTACAACAATGTCTTCGAGTACATGGACGTTGAGTATATTTCCTTGAAATGAAAAATGCCGTTAAGATAATTCTGCAAAGAGCTAAGATACTTATATAACTTATATTTATACCAAAATTTATTAATGTTGAAAATAGTATCTAACTCAAATTATAACGTGCTAATATAACTGAATGTAATACTGATACAAAATACTTTGTGAAATTAGCAGGTAATGCAATATTATATAATCAGACTTCTAATGAATGACAAACTAATAAAACTATTATCATAATTGCATATACAAGACAATGAAGTTGCACACTTTGACTCAAATATCAAGTAATATAAAAATATGGTACATGAAAAAACTATTACTGCACTGATTATTTTAGATGATACACAAAGAATTATTGTATGACAGTCATTTTGAGTTACTTGATCCATTATTTCATTTTCTTAAAACATATAAGTAAAACAGATTTCCGATATTAACAAGGATATTCAAACACAATGTATCTAATAAATTTTTTCATGAATAAGTTAAAAAATTATGAGCACACAAAAAAAATTATGCGTTTTTTTCAAAATTTTAAAGAAAAAGAGTTCCGAATTTTTAAAAATTTTCAACTGTGTGGTATTTTTCGAAGCATGGTGTAACGCATAAGGTTACGTTACACTGCGCGCATTGGTACCTCGATTCCTTTCTTACCCGCTGACCTTTTTCGTTAAACTTCTGACTGCAAACAATGTATATTTTTGTCGGGGCTTTCTTTTTCTGTGTTGGTTGAATGTGAGATGGAAAGTGACGTCCGTTGAGGCGGTCAGAAGATGTAGTATTTTGTGAAGAATGTTTCGATTCCCCATATATTTTGGCCAGTTCTTCAACAAGCTGAAGGCGGAAGTCCAAATGGGACATGGTGCCCCCATTCTTTTTGTAGAGGACAAAGGAATTCCACACTGACTGATTTAAAATTTGTCGAAATATTTTTAAGTAATACTTCTTTTGCTGATTTCTTACAGTAGGGTAGTATGACAAACACTTATCAGCCTTATCCACACCTCCCATAGTAAGGTTGTAGTCAATTATAGCTTGAGGTTTTTTGGAAACTATTCTTTCCGATTTTCCGTGAGTTTTTTTCCTTTTCTTGTCCTGTTCGACAATTACCGTATTATGCACAGTACTTAAAATACAGATGGGTTTTTTGTCCATGTATTTCATTACACAAATCTTCCCCTTCTGAAATCCAATGATTTCTCCTTTTTTGAGAGTCCCTTTTTTATTTCTTCGGGAACACCAATTCTGTTAGGTCTCAATGTACCATAAACATCAGTGCGGTGAGATAACAGAAGTTCTGCCAATTCTGGTGACGTGTAGAAATTGTCCAAAGTTACACAATAGCCCTTGTCAATAAGATCCTCCAAAAGTGTCATAACTATGTTCGTTGTAGATTTGTACTTGGGGGATTCATTCCACAGTGGCATAGCCTTTCCTGTGTAAATAAGGCTATTCCAAATATAACCACTGGAAGATTCGCATAGCTGATAGAATTTAATCCCGAACCTGGCTCTCTTTTTTGGTAGGTACTGTTTGCAGCCCAATCTTCCTTTATACAATAATAAGGATTCATCAACTGACACATCCCTTTCTGGAACGTAACTTGATTTGAACTTTCTGTTTATGGCATCATAAACTTCATAGACTTTTCGTAAGCCAGGTTGGGGATGTGTCTCCAAATCGATTGTTTCATTATTTGTGAAATGAAGGAATTTCATGATGATGCTGAATCTTTTTTCGGACATAAGTTGCTTCAAATATGGAGTGCTAAGCAATGGCCTCTGCGACCAATACCACTTTTGCAATGGCTTTTGTACTATACCTTGCAAAATAATAATGCCCAAAAAAACACGAATTTCACTTGAGTCGACATCTTTCCATTTCTGAACCCTTGAGCTTGGAGTTAAATCATTTTTCTCAATGAAATCTTCTGCATAGCGGTTCGTTTCGCTCGCTATATAACCTACTATGCCATCATCGAAGAAAATGCAGAAAAATTCAATGGGAGAAGAACCGTCCATGCGTGTATTCAGTCCTGGGTTGCCACTGAAAGGAAATCTTGGTGGGGGTGGTGCAAGGTTTTCTTGGTCAATTCTACACCAGTTTCTAGCGGCATCCAATGTATCTTCATCGGAATCACTTTCATCAGAAATGTCCTCATAGGAAGAATCCGATTCTGAGTATTCTTCTGAATCCATTGTTCATAAGTATTTTGAAACGCAATTAAAAAACGAACGTGTCGAGAGTTGAGAGAGCAACGCTAAGTCGAGAGCACATGAACAGTAAACATCAAAAAGAAATGACAAAACATAAAACAAGTCGGAGTTTATATATCCGTCTAAAGACTACCCTTCCTAAAATTACAGTTCTTGGGGAAAAAATACCGGATTCATCTCGAGTCTCTGCTTGAATGAACGACGATTGCTCACCTCGATAGAAGATAATAGCATTAATGACAGAGACATGGACACATCTAATTATATTCCTGCTGAGGCTTTAGTATTATCTACTGCCTGTCTCAACAGCTGATATTTCGTTCCTTTTCAAACCGTATTTATTTACGCTCAAGTGTCGCCCCATGGCCATTCACTCACCCCCTACACAGGTTTCAAAATACCTTGCTTCGAAGATAAACTGGCTGCTTTCCCCCCTACCCCAACCCGTTTTGTTCCCCGTTATTGAGAAGACCTCAGAGCCCACAGTAGTATAAATCACTGTCATGTCTCTCCTTTGACATCGGATTATTCTCTAACCGCAAAAAGGGGGAAGGGATGTTCATTGTTAAAAACTGCTGCCGTTTGCTAGTACAACTAAGTTTTACGAAGGTGGCATTTCTCAAACGTTTCAAAATTTCCATTGCGCCGCTGGGAGGGTTAATGGCAATGAAATCAAGTGCAGTGGCCTGTTAATAACTATGAAATAGAGCGGCAAATACATAGATATCAAACATGGGGAGGAGCATAGTAGCAAAAGAAAGATATTAAAAAGTACAGGGATTTAAGATGTAAGTGGATAAGAAATGGGGGTTCCAGGACACCGAGATCAGCCACCGACAAATCCACCAAGCTCCCACCACCAGCTACCTCCCGCTAACAACTCATCTACCAACCACTTCTTAGATAAGGAATTAATTATTTTTTATCTTTCTTTCTGAAATTTTTTCGAGTGATTTTAGGGACTTTGAATTTTCTCGGCTTTTGTCAATTCGAACTGTTCTTTTCATTCTCATTTTATTTTTATTTTCATATTTTAATTTCATTTTTATTTTCATTTTTATATTTTAATTTTCATTTTCATTTGTTTTTTTATTTTCATTTTTTTTACATTTTTTTTATTTTCTTTTTTCTTTTTTTAATTTTCATTTTTTAAAATTTTAAATTTCATTTAATTTTTTTTCATTTGTTTTCAGGAAAATTTTAAAATCTTATACATATTTTTCTCTTTTTAAATGTAAAAAAGTTTACTTACATGCTAATTCTCATAAAATGTTTTTAAAATTAAATTAATTTCACAAGAATATATTCTTCTGATGAACAGGCTTCGATTTATTTTCTTATATAGCACAACTTTACTCTTCGTTTTCAGCTTATTTTTCCATTAACAAATAAGATTTTAGAATATTCTACCAATAAAATACAAGAGCAATAGAAACCTCATAGGCTTGAATAAAATAATTAAATCAAACATAGAATTCTTTTTTCTCACGGTTTTGAGAATAACATTATTATATCTTACCTGCCTTTGAAATTTTAAAATGTTACATGTCACTAGTTTTATTTTTTTCCATGTAATGTTATGGATATTTCCTCAACAAAATGGTGGAAAATTTTCATTTTCCCATAATTCCTTTACAAAAGAAAATAGAAAGAAAATTCAAATTAGACGAATTATCGCCTTATCATAACAAACAATTTTAACAATTCAACTTTTTCGATTGCTGCAATTGCTTAGAAGTTTTAAGTTGAAAAGTGATTCCCTCCCCTAACTTTAAGTGTCTTTCAACCTATGCATGTTACTTCTTTGCTGAACAGCTCTCGTTATTTGCATCCTTTTTCATTCAGCCTCAATCCTTCTGAAAACAGAGAGTAAAATGGGGTTTTTTCTCTACAAGAAAGAATTTACCAAAAAAGTCTTTTATTGTTTGCTACAGATTATATATTTATCATCAGAAATCATCTGTTGAACTGTTACCAAGAAATAAAAGATAGCTCAATTTTTTTAAAACAACTAAATGTCCTAAATCAAATCACTCTATTCATCCAAATTAATATATTATATTAAAGAACGAGGAATATGAATTTTTAAGTTAATATATGATAAGGTAGTTGATAGTTTTTGCCCACTTGTTGTCTTACACTGCATCTTGAAAGATGTTTCAAAGACCTAGGTCCAGACAAATGTGCATTTTCCCACCTCACAGAACAGAACGCCGTCTCTTACTCCCGTACCCGTGACCAGACCGGTCACTGAACGGTTTTATGGGCAAGACACGAGAATTTTATTTAAGAAAAAAGTAAAACAAAATAAACAAAAAGAAATAAATATTTACACTATGTACAGCACAGGCATTTTCACTGTTACACTCTTAGTTCGTAGTTTCTTTTCTTTAGATGTTATTCCTTTCTTTTCTAAAGAGGGGGGGGGGAATGTCCGGTAATTGAGGCTTTTAGTTCAGCTCACTGGAAAGTTGAAGTCTAGGGAGGCCGGAAAAGATATCTTCTTTCGCTAATGAATTTGATAATCCCACGAATTTTATGCCTGGAGACGAGGTTATTTGCGACTCTTTTCATCCATTCTTGTTCAAAGTTTGGCGCTGGCTTCCTCATATGCGAAGACACTGTATAAATACACTCCGTGGCATAGTGAAGTGCCGTGCCAATTCCACCACAGCTGCAAAAATCGCTGTCAGACAGGTGAAATCTTTTGAGGTAGGCAAGGAAAGGGCCATGTTGAGAGAAGAAGATAACATCCTCTCTAATGCAGTTAGTGGGACGGAGGCTAACTGAGGGCAAGATGTTATATATTTTCCTGCCTGTATCGCCATTCTTCCATGAGGTTTGCCACTTCTCAAGCATGCTCTTCCGGAGAAGGCCTTTCATGTGAAGTTGAGGAAGTTTAATAAGTGAATAGGGTTGCCCATGTTGCGTTGCGTCTTTTGCCAGTTGGTCTGCTCTGTCATTGCCTATATTGCCTGCATGCGCTTTAACCCACGAGACTGCTGTTCTTGGATTTGTTAGGAGGATTTTGAAAATTTTTCTTGCTGTTTCGTTTGTGCTCTTTGAATTGGAAGATGCCATGATACTTGCTCTATTGTCTACGTGTATTTTAGAGGTATTGTGGTTTGGCAGATGAGATGCGTATATTACTGCTTCATGCAGCGCAGTGAGTTCAGCTTGAAATACGGTGTTGTTGTTGTTGAGTTTAGCAGACCACTGGTAGGCCCAGATGTCATTGGTCAAGACGCAGAAGGCAGCTCCAACTCCGTGTTCGGCTTTCGAGCCATCTGTGAAAATATTTATAATGTCTTTTCGGACTATATTTTCTTCTCCGTCTTCTAAAGAGATTTGGTTCTGTTCAAGATGCTCTGATGGATGAATGGACCATCCTGTTGCCTTCGTCTCCAGATCTTGAGGTTGGATATCTGTAATATTAAGGGGAGAGAGATTCTTGGGCGATAAATTGATGTGAACCTGGCTTCGAACTGTAATTGCATGTGCAGGGGTGGGATGCCGAGTATAGTTTGTAACGCTGCCGTTGGGGTGGTGCGATAAGCTCCCGATATGTGGAGTAGGAATGGCCTTTGAATCTAAGAAAGTTTCCTCTTCATTTTGAATGTTGGATTTAGACACGAAGCTGAAGATCCGTGGGCCAGCATTCTCTCAATAACCGTTTTGTAGAGAGTCCTTCTGTGTATCTGAGAGATTCCCCAATTGCCACCTGCGAATCTTTTGAGGTTATTCTGCATTTTGATGACTTTCTCTCCTTGCTTATTAATGTGCTCCAGCCAGTTGAGTCGATCATCAACGTGTATCCCTAGGTACTCAAAAGAATTAACTCTATTTATTTTGTACCCGTTCCATGTGATCCTGGGACTTCTTACCACTTTGCTGAATACGATATAATTTGTTTTTTCTGTTGAAATGGCAAGCTCATTTTCTGAGTACCAGGAACTGAATTGGGTTATTGCACTTTGCGTGTCTTCTACAAGGCTTTTATTTGTATCCGCGTCAATAACCAGCACAAAATCATCTGAAAAGGCTTGTATATGAACGTTATCTGGCCAGACTTGATTATTTCGTTGGCTACGAGGTTCCACAGGGCCGGGCCACTGCATGAACCTTGGGGGCAGCCTTGTTTTTGATCCTTTGTGGCCCTACCTTGTGGGGTCAGTAGTGTCACTTTCCTATTTTGAAGAAGGCTGTGAAGGAGTCTATTTATGTTAATTGGGCAGGAGCTGGCGTCTCCAAACTCTTAAGTATAGCTCGATGTTGCAAATTGTCAAAGGCTCCCTTGATGTCAATAGAGAGCACTAAAACATGCTTGCCATCTCTTCTTGCTGTTTGAATTTTGCTTAGTAGCTCGTTGATGGCTGTAACCACAGACTTGCTTTCTCTGAAGCCATGCTGTTGGTCGTTCAGGCTGTTGGTGGACTCCAGATGATAAGTCAGCCTCTGAGTCATAAGTTTCTCCAGCACCTTCCCTATTGTCGGTAGGAGTGAAATAGGACGATAAGAGGAGGACAGCCGCTAGTCTTTTCCTCCTTTCTGGAATAAGATAATATTTCCTATTTTCAAGGAATCCGGGAAGCAGCTTAGGTGCAGGCACTTGTTGAAGAGGGTAGGAAAGATATTATTGAAGCACTTATGAATGATTTTAATCAGGAGGTTGTCGATTCCATCCATACCAGGGGCTCTGCCTGACGGAAGATGTTCTATTACCACCGAGATTTCTTGGGGGGAGAATGGAGGATCAGGTGGCTGTGTTGAGGTGGTTAGATTGCAATTTTTTGGAATGGCAAATCTGGTCCAGGATGTTTTGTGCTGCCTCTTGCAGACTTCCCTTTGGGTCTCCGCTCATCAAGTACGGGATTTGAGATGGAAAAACTGATTTTCGGAACGCCGCCTTGTACTGCTTCCCATCCGGATGGGAGGCTGTGCTGCAGAATTTTCTCCAATCCATATTCCTTGCTTGCTTAATATGTCTTTTGTACTTCGCTTTCTCTTTCTTAAAAACTAGGTATCTTGCTTGCCTTTCAATTTCCGGTGCCCGCTGTGCTCTCCTTCTTAGTGCTCTCACATTCTTTTTATGAATTTCTAGCTGCTCTGTCCACCAGTTTGGTTTTGTTATCAGTAGTTGCTTTTTGATTTTGAAACTTCTGTTGCGTGCATTTATGATTAAAGTTTGCAGTTCTATTGTGGCGTTATTAAGTTCTCCTGAGTTTCTGGCTGCTTTTATTTTTCTTTCTAGATGAAAAATTTCTTTACCAAGGATATTGACAAATCTAAGGTGATTCCCAAGGCGTGTCTTGTATCTTTTGTGAAATTGATTGGCTACTGTTGATGCTATTGTTGTTTCTATATATCTGTGGTCGCTTAAGGATATTTCTTCTAGGACCTCCCGGTTAATGGAAGAATCTATAATGATTGGGGGCATAATGTCAGGTCTGGCCAACCAACACTGTTACTTCTCTGGAAGGTTGGAAGAGCATCTATCTGGTTTATTGATGATGTTTAAGTTATTAGCCAGATAAAGTCCAGGATGTCTTTGCCTCGATTGTCATTTGATCTATAGCCCCAGAGGGTATTATGTCCATTGAGATCAGCGCCAATTATGATCTTTTCCTCTGGTAAGATGGAGATGATCTCCTGAATTTCCTGGAGAGTTGTATGAACGTTTTGTGCTGGTGAGGAGTAGGCTGAAATTATTGTTATTGGAAATGATGACGTCTGGATTTTGTTGCCAACAAGGCAGGTTTTAATTTAGATGGAGGAATTAGGATTGCAGCCTTCTGATTTGAGGAACTAAATGTTTTCCAGGTTTGAGGGATTCCCGGGATTCCGTTATTATTATTGTATTGTTCTTGCACCAAGATTACATCTGGCTTGATCATGATTGATGTTAAGTGGAGTTGATTGGCGGCTGCCTTTGTTCTTGCTAAGTTTATTTGAAGAATTTTTAGGGGCTCATTTGAAGACTCTGTTGCAATATTGTAGGGAAATTGGGTGTTTTCAAGAATACTAATATTCATACTAAACATAGTCCCTTGTTTTTTTGTATGCTGTTACTTCTTTATTGTAACAGGGGCAATGACTATCTATGGCTCTGTGCAGGAGTTTGTAGTTAGTGCCTCGATTTCTGTTGCTTTCGGCATAGTTAATGCAGTAAAGTTCATCATTTCTGCAGTTTCTGGTGTTGTGTCTGAGTCTACAGAATGGAGTGGTGAACTTGAACTCTTTAGAATTAGCTGTATGTCCATAGGCTTGGCATGTCGAACATCTCTTGATGTGAATTAATTCCTTCATTTGGTACATGGCCCAGTTTATCGGAATCTTTCTCAGTTTTCTGAGGTTGAAGAAGGCTTCGCATGGAACTTCTAGGACCCAGTGACTCGTCCATTCTCTACGACCTCTCATTTTAAATCGGAGTCGCAGATCATCCCCCAGTTACTATAGGCTTTCAGAGCAATTTGCACGTCTTCGTTTGTGGTGTCATTGGGCAGGTCGTATGTTATTAGACTCGGATATCTCTTCCCAGGTAATCTTAAAGAAATATTTTTTTCAGGATGTCGTTTGATAGAATCGTTTCTCTGAGTTTTTCAAGTTGCTGATGCTTGTCCCAGACTATAGCTAGTCCTTTGTTTTGAATTTTCCTTACATTCTTGAACCTGAAATTGGTGCTGTCCACTTTTAATTCTTCTGTTAGGATCTCTTCAATTTCTTTATCATTTTCCTCTGATGGGTATAGGAGCTGAGTTGGCTTCTTTCTTTTTTTATTCAGTTTTGCCGCTTCTACATAGGAAAGCTTCATTTGGGATCTTGTTGCTGCCATTTCATTCTGGCCTGGTTTAACAACAGACTTGTGGGGATTTGCCTCTTCTAATGAATGGGGAAGACTTAGCACTTGCGAGCTGTTTGACTGAGTTTCAGCCTCTGTACCCTCTTCCTTCTTGTCGGCTGTTGCGATTCTCCCCTTTAATAGTTCTATGATATTATTTACTTCCTTCTTTAGGGGCACCGGTAAGTGGAAGCACATGCTATCCGGTGGGCGGCTGTTGACTAGGAGACGGAGTCTTCTCAAAAGTTCTTCTATTGGAGTGTCTTTGTCACTTATTGGACAGTCTTCAATGGAAGATTCCGTTCTTCTAAGTGACGGTATGCCACTAAGAAGAACGGAACGAGAGGAAGATTCAATATGGGAGATGATTCACTAGAGCTTTCTCCCATTTTAAAATATGCAGAATTAATTTCTAAAGTTCAGGTCTGGATTGTTATTATTGCTAAAATTATTTCAAAAAAACAATGTAATTACAGAAAAGGCTACCGGGGCAGTTATTCCCCTTCAACCCGACCAATCGTGCATCGTGCAGTGCAAGTAGAACTACCTAAGAAGTAACAATAGGAAAAAAAGTTTTAAAAAAAGCTTTGTAGTTCTTCTCACTGTTTAAGCAAGGTTAAAAAACTTATCTGGAGTAAAAAAAATCAGCTTAGGAACCGTGGACCTATAAGACTGTTTCTGAACCATGGCTGGGAAGTTAAAAAAAACGAGTCCAGTTAAAAGGACACGAAAACTATGGGAGCATGACGTCAGAAAGCAGGAAATGTTTTATACACATGGGCGAGGAGAAGAAACAGAATAGGGGAATAAAATAAGGTGTGAGAGAAGATTTTGAGACATGAGAAAACGCATGATAGTAAATAACTACAAAGAAAATATATATGGATATATACACACATCCATATACATATACACATACATACACACACATGCATAAATACACACAAATATATACACATATGCACACATAGATATACATACATGCNNNACACACAAATATATACACATATGCACACATAGATATACATACATGCACACAAAGATATACATATATGCACATATACACATACGTACACACATACATATACACACATATAGATATACATATATACACATATACACATACATACACAAACAAAAACATACATGCGCAAACATGCATATACACGCACAAACATACACATACATGCACAAATATACACATACGTACAAAAACAAATACATGCATACACATACACGCATACATACACACACATACAAACATACAAAAATGTATATAAAATTTAAAAAAAGAAAAACGTTTGAGACTGGTCTCAAACAATGCAAAAAAAGCAGAAAAAATAAAGAATACAAATCCCCATCCGTGGGAAACGTTAGGGGGAAAAAAAAAACCGGAAAACAAAAAGCACAGTTTAAAATCGAATATCATGCATTAGCGTCCCCTGGGCCCGCCGGCTTGATCAGAACGAGTAAAACGGCAAAAAAACATCCTTACACAAAAGAAAAGAAAAAAACTGACTTCAACGGAACAAGAGAAAAGAGAAAAGAAAGCAAATTTCCAACTCAGCGGAAAAAAGCTCTAATTTGGAAAAAAAGCACTAAAAAATTTTTAAAAAAGGAAAAAACAGACATTATTAGTAAAATCCATCTCTCAAACATTCTACGAATGATCATCCATCCTGAACCAACACTAGCATTCAGCCCACAGAGAAGAACAACTTTTTCTCTGTGAATCAACCGCGATAAGATCTCGCTTCTTGCCAGTCTTATCAGGGCTGGCAAAAATTCTTGACAGCCCCCGAGTTCCCCAATGGGGTGAGTGGGCCATCTGGTAAATTTCAGCAGCGACAATAAACCTCAATTACGAAAAGAGCAAGATCCATTTCCTCACTTGCGCTGAATAGCAGCGCCACCTACTTCACGCTTTTCAACATCCCTTCAATCGAGAATGACCATGAGAGGACAATTTTTTCTCTTCCCCATTTCCCTTTGGAAAGCAAAGCTGTTAAAACAAAATTTCAATAGCAAACCAAAACAACAAGATCGAAAGACAACGAGAATTCTACCGTTCGATCGCAAGCGCTTGCTGGACACTGCGAAACAATTATTAGATACATGCAATAGATTGATAAAAAGTTAAAATGGAGCAAGTCGGCTTACCAATGAATGACCAAAACAAAGTGGGTAAACGGGGCAATAGGAGATGAAAAAAGTATATTAAAAAAAAGCAACCGCTTGGCCGAAAAAGCAGGGTAACAATTTTAAAAAAACAGCTAAGAAACCCCGTCAAGACCTCAAAAAGAGTATCTAGAAAAAAGAAATGAAAAGGGGGTATGAGAATAAGAGGGATGACAAAAATCAAAATGGACGATCAGCAACACGAACAAGTACTAAAAGATAAAAGAAAAGAAAAAACTTGCAACAGAAATTTAGAAATGTAGTATTTGCACTGCACAAAATGTACTAAAAGGTCATGATATCTAGGAAACACTTACCCCATTTGCCCGGGAAGGAATTATCTCAGCATTTTTCATGAGCGCATATTCCTAAGAGTCCTTTTTTATTATGTTTCAACTGTGATGAGCGCTAATACTTGTAAAAGACTCAGACTCTTAAATGGTGTAATCACACTTGAGTAGAAGCACCAAGTTCTGTGCAAAATATACACGTACAGTTTTGGGAAAATGCTTGTGAACGTCGAAACACTTCGAAAAATTTGCCGTAAAACACTATCGATACTCGCGGCAGCCGGGACGGTTAAAGTTCCCGAAGCAGGACAGCTCTTTCACACGTCCGCACCGGTCGGTGGCAGCACAGATTTTAAAAAAAAATCCCTTTTCGGCAAGCTTGAAGGCAAAGGTAGATTCCTTTACGCTAATGTTACAGAAGTAATGAAATATTACCTATTGATCAATACAGACATAGCCAATGACTTTGTTGTTTTTACGCATTGCAATATTTACGCTGTGATTCTGTTTTCATGACATTTAATTTTTTACTACATCAAGGTTTTATCATTCCATTTTTCATTCCAAAAGGTTATGCTAGATTTATTGGTCAGTATATTGGTCAATTTTTTATATCACATAATCATAGGAATCATAAAGAAATAAACATCCCAGCAGAGCAAATATTCCCTAGATAACATTAAGACAGCAGATCTGAAACAGTAACAAAAAATTGACACCTGACATGAATGAATAAAGAATATGGATTTAAAAATTAGTTATTTAATCTAGGTTACCATATAATTGTGCGAACATTACTTTGTTATATGCAAAAATCACATGACATGAAATATTTAAACATTACTAGAATGGGCTCATTTAGAGAACCCCCTGGTTACAGAGATAATAGTCACTAAATTCTTAACACATAACAGAATAAAAATTATTAAACATTGCGAGTTGCAAATTTAATACGTGTGTTTAAAGCATAGGATATCAATGCAGCCATTTTGAACAACAAATTTAAATCTTCATCGACAGTTAAAAGCAAATACTTCGACAGAAAATCCCAAAACAATTTTAAAGTTAATGAGATATTTTTCAATATAAAAAAGGATAAAGGGAACTCTTATATATCTGTCTTTTTTGGCTATTTTATATTAAATTTATTAAACAAATCTTGGTGCAGCCATGTTTAGTTAATTATCAAATTAAAGTAACCTGTCAAATTAACTAATTATCAAATTAACTATTAAAATTAACTGTTTGATTAATTAAATTTAACTATTTACTTAAATAAAATTAAATATTTAATTAATTGTGACGATATCTTCACTAAAACCTTTTTTATGGCTCATAGTATATGCCAGCAATCTTAATCTTGTAATTATCTAATAATTATCTTGATTTAAATAAAAGTTATTGTATCTATGTATGTATGCTCCACATCGCGTCCTAAACCAGTGGACTGATTTCAACTAGACTTTGCACACTTTTTATTTGAGACAAGAGAAGGTTCATCTTCAACATTTCGAAGCCCAAACGTTACTTAAAATTTCAGTTAATTAAAAATTAAGCAAGGTGTTTTTCCGCGATATCTTTTGAAAACGTTATCTCACGAAACTATTTTTACACCTTATTAAATTTCAAAAAATTAGCATTTCAGTGACGAAAATTTCATTTCCATACAATTTGTTTCTCTCATTTTAATATTTTTTCAAAAGTAATTTTATACAGAATTCGTAACAATATTCTTTATTGTTGAAGAACAAGAATAATTCGAATATATATAAATGCCAGAATACATTCACAGAATTCTTGACGAATGCTAAAAGGAAATTTTAAAAGTAGACGATTAACAATTTATATCAGGACAAACTAATGATTGATTGATTTACATTCTTTAAATTAATGAATAATTAACTCGTTAATTTAATTGTTTCAAAATATTCATTGAACCCTTTCTCTTACTTTAGTAATTCTTAACAAGATTTGAAGTACCTATATAACAAATAATAATTTATGGAGAAAACGGCTGTTTTTAAAAATCGTTTTTTTTTTCAATTGATATTCTCATTTTAATTAAAAACGTTTCAGATCAGAAAAGGAATTTGTGTATTATAATTTTTATACGATAGTAGTTTTTTCATTAAAAAATTTAAGACATGAAAGCATTTCAATCCGGAGCAAACCCGGATATATCAGCTTGTTTACCTTATAATAAGTGGAAGTGATATCTTTTAGTTTACCTATATAAAAGTGAACTGATGAAAGCTTTTCAACAAGGTGTCGCATGCATAGGTTAAAGCGTATTCTAAGTAGGGGGTGAAAATCACTTTTCAGCTCATAACTTCTAAGTAATTCTTGCTGTCAAAAAACTTTCAATATCAAAGTAGTTTTTTATGATAAGGTGATAATTCCCTAATTGAAATTTTCTTTCTATCTTCAATCGTAACTTAGCTGCGGGGAAAAGATAAATTGTAAATTGGGGGGGGGTGAATAACGCTTTAAGCTCATAACTTCTAAACAATTGTAGTGCCAATAAACTTTTATAAAGTCTGTTCGTTATTATTATGTGATAATTTGCCTCAATTGAAAGTTTCTTTCTATCTTCAATCGTAACAGAGTGACTGGAAATTGATAAATTGGGATTGAGTATCGATTTTCAGCTCATAACTTCTAATCAATTTTACCTGACAAAAACTTTTAATATAAAAGTTGTTTGTTATGATAAGGTGATAATTCGCCTAATTGAATTGTTTTCTATCTTTAGTCATAACAGAGCTATGGGGAAGTGATAAAATGGGGGAGGGATTGAAAATGGCATTTTAGCTCATAACTTTTAAAAATTTGTAGCTATAAAAAAAGTTTGAATACAAAAGTTGTTTATTATGAAGAGGCAATAATTCGCCTATTTTGATTTTTCATTCTATCTTCAATCGTAAAGGAATTATGGGAAATTGAAATATTCAGTCCTCCACCATTTCCACCCCCTTTTAGCTGGTAGCCCATCTACAAACTCGGCCGATATTTTCACCGACCTTAAGACATATCCCTCGCCGGTTAAAATCTAATCAAAATTACTCTAGTTATCGTGTTCACAAGATAACATGGGCAAAAGCGTTATGTATATACGTCTTTACTAATAATAAGGAAAAGAACATTTCGCCCTCTATTCTCATAAGGATTAGAGCTACAAGAATGAAAGCGGGTGGAAGAGACTGCAAATGACGAGAGCTTTCCAACAAGGGGTAACATGCATAGGTTAAAACGTACTTTAAGTTAGGGGGAGAGGAGGGGAAGGTGGGAAAATCACTTTTCAGCTCATAACTTCTAAGCAATTGCAGTTATCAAAAAAGTTTAAATTGAAACATTGTTCGTTATGATAAGGCAATAATTCGCCTAATTTGAATTTTCTTTCTATTTTCAATTGTAAAGGAATTATGAGAAAATGAAAATTTCCACCCCCCACCATTTCCACCCCCTTTGAGCTGGATAGCCCATCTACGAACTCGACCGAGATTTTCACTATCCTTACAACATATCCCATGCTGGTTAAATTTACATCAAAATTACTCCAGTTATCGTGTTCACAAGATAACATGGGAAAAAGCGTTATACATATATATATATATATATATATATATATATATATATATATACCTATATATATATATATAAACTTTTTAACGAAGGGTGGTTTTGGGTTCTAGGGGTCATGATCGGTGAAGATCTACAAAAATTTTCCGAAAGTCGTGTCATGAGAACCATTGCAATAGGTAGATTTTCCTATAAGGAATCTACCTAATATCCTCACCTGTTTCTGTGAATTTTTTCAGCGAACTGATCATTTCTTCTCTGCTGATAACAGCGTCTGGTAAAGACCGCCACAACAAATGAAGATCTTGCATTTTCTGCGGGTTATCACTGATGGCAAAATACATCTGCAGAATCAAGAAGAATCTGTGCTTGCTTCTACCAGCAGATTCCTCATAATCATTGGATGATAGTCCAAGCACTTCCCCAGTCCTGAAAAAGAAGATAATCAGTAAAGTTCAGATGTGTATAGAAACTTTCTTGTTTATATGCACTTATTTTAACATCACGACTGATGACCGTGGTTTATGGATGAGCAAGATGAAGCCAAATCTTGAAAAATTGTCTTTCAGATATTTATTTACAGCTCAAATACATTCATGAAATTTTACAATATCTATTAATCGTGGCTACTATTTACACAATGAATGATATGAAAGGCACTTTAAAAATTCATTTTTAAGCGTTAATTATAATTTGAGAAAATCTTGTAGTACAATGGGAAAACCATGACGAAATCTAATTGGCTTAAAACAGCTTAAGTTAATTATAAGTTTTCGTTATAATTGGCTTTGCTGCAATTAATACAGACAACTAGTGAAAATATACACCAGCTACAATAAGATTCTAATTATACTTATTACCTAATTTTATACATAAGTTATAATTTTAATTTATATATATGCAATGTGCCTTCATCCAAAAATTAAATCGGTTTCTTTCGCATATCAATCTCACAAAATTTTTAGTTTTCTATACTTTATGCTTGCTAAACACAATTCATGAATTATACTTAAGTTTTTTGTCCCTATGTCTCATGTCCTTTATAATTGAAGTTCTACTGTAATTAAATTTTAATGAAATCATATTTTTAACATTGTTAGTGACATTTTCCGAATTGATTATCTTTACATATTTAATCACAATAAAAAAGAAATTAAACAAAGAACATGAATTACTTTCTGGGAAAAAAATCTTACCAATCGAAATTCATTTCTTTTCAATACTCTACGTAGACACTTTCGTTGAATTTCCATTGAAGTCCATACTTAAGTAAGGTAGTGATTGCGGAATTATATCCGCTTATAAAAAATCGGCTAATTATGTTATGATCTATAATACTGTCCCAGGAATTTAGACTTAAACTCTGATTTTGAGTTTTACTTGCTTGTAGTAATGTTTTTAAGAATTTTAAATCCCTCTTACATTATTATAAATAAATAGTAGCATATCAATACTTGAACATACTGTTTCCATAAATTCCAACATGAGTGGAATATCAAAGCTCTCGATTTTTTAAGAAACTTGAAAGAATATTCTTTTCGATTCATCCAAATCAGCACAAAGACACATGAGCCTACATATATGCAAATATTTTCTAATTCTAGATAAATAAGTTCTACCATGAAACATTTTAGTTTTAAATGTTTCTTCTTCAAATATTTAACTATCTTCATCACAGTACTCAAAATAAACAACAGGCTAAGATTCCACTAAATTTTTATTAATTAAGTTAAGAGATTTTAAAGATTCCGCGAACTGCTTTTTTTCACATATGAAAAGGATCGGAGTCTGATCTAACAATTCACTCAAATCCAAGTGTATGACACTGCACGATGCAACAAATCCAAGAGAAAGGGCGACATCCATCGTACTATCATTGAACATGAAGACCAGCTGAAGTTAACCAAAGACTAAGAAATCATCTAAAATATATCTTACAGAACGTCTCTATCAACAAAGATGCATCTTATCGATAGATAGATAACACATATAGTTAATAAATAGATAGATAACACATAATTGATGAATAGATAATACATATAGTTGATATATAGATAACATATATAGTTGATAAGATTTTTCAAAACACAGGATTACTTCTTTATAACTGATTCGTTTTCATCTCATTTATTTATTTTTTCCATTAACAAATACAATTATAGAAAATTCTCTCAATACAATATTCTAGCAACCATACTAAAAATCTTGTAAGTTTGAATAAATTAATTAAATTTGCCGAAATGAAACTCGAAATTTTGTTTTTCTCACAGCGTTTTTGAGAATAACGAAACGTCAAAATGTTTTCAAGTCAGACGAAAAGCTTGAATTATTTTCTTAAACATGAAAGTGAGAACATTGTCCTTAGAAACAAATGCTTAACACACACAGCTGCATCCTCCATCCACTACCTGTTTTAATTCTTTTAACATCTTTATTTGTTCAACGTTTCAAGATTGAATTATTTTATTAATCTTAATAGTGATGAAATTATTTTAAGAAACAAAGGCTCAAAAATTCACAGCTTTCTGTTTCACAATTTCAATTTCTTTTGCACAGATCAAATATATATTTAATTTACCTTCAACAATATTCAGCTACCAAAGGACATTTTTTTCCCTCGATGCTTATTTTATTCATAAGAGTTGCACAGACTGGGATTTCCTTCAAATATAAGATTAATGATAAAAAGATTGCAGTATGCCCCGTGTTCTTGCTTACCTGTTTACTTCTCTGTGACACTGATTATTTTATCTTAAAAATTTAGATAATATTTAACTATATATGCTGTTCATCATAGATAATTCTAATCACGGATCCTTTTACATTAATTCTGCAAGAAACATTCCTCTAATCTTAAATTTCTGACTATTGAGTGATTTCAATATATTAAGATCGAATCCTATAACAAAGAAACGAACTGATTAAATATATCTTTCTTTTAAGACTTTAAAAAATTTAGACTGTTTTTTAAGTACTTGGATTTATTTCGACTTTCTTCTTACTTCAATCTTATTTTATTTCACGAACAAATTATCCAATGTCATAAATTACAATTTTTTCCTTCTAATTAGATAACTCTGCCTAAATTTTCTTGCATTAATTAAATTTACTTTTTCGTTTTGAGCTTATTCCTTCCAATGGCAAAAAACGTTAGCAAATATTTCTTCATTAAAATATAAGAGCAATAAAAATTCTCTTAGGTTTGAATAAGTTAACGAAACGAAACTAAGAATTCTTTTTTTCCTCATAGTTTTGAGAATAACAAAACATCAACCTTTTTTTAAGTTCGGTGGAAAGTTCAAATTATTTTCTTAAACTTGAAAGTGTTGGCATTATTCTTACAAACTCGCGTTTTTCGAAGTTTTAATTCCTTTAACATAAGCCAAATAAATTTAGCTTCAATAACAACAACCATTCAAGTGCACTTATCCGGTTGTTTGAGCTTATTTTTTCCATTAACAAACCTGATTATTGAATATTCCATCAATAAAATACAAGAGTATTAAAAATCTTTTGTGTTTGAAGAAGTTAACGAAATGAAACTTAGAAATTCGTTTTCAACTGTTTCGAGAATAGCAAAACGCCAAACTCTTTTTAAGTTCGGTGGAAAGTTCGAATTATTTTATTAAACTTGAAAGTGGAGAAAGAATGCCTTTAGCATAGATTAAATAACTTTAGTTTCAATAACAACAACAACCATTCAAGTTCACTTTTTCTGTTGAACACATATGTTATCCAAAAATACTTCCAAAAGACTGATTTCCTTCGAACAACGATAAAAAGCTTGCCTTGTGTTCGAGCGTTTGCTTCTCTGTGTCACTGATTATTTTATCTGGAAAGTTTAGAGAATATTCATCATAGATAATTCTAGTCACGGATTCTTTTACATTAATCCTTCGTAAAACATTCTTATAATCTTATGTTTCCATTAATCAACCAATTGTCGCATTCCCTTCTAGATTACTTTAGAGTGGATCTTATGAAAAATGTGTCTAATTAAGTTCTATGATAAGAAAGTTATCTTGCTATCCTTTCCTATTATTTCCCCTTATATGTCTTTTAAGCTTCAAAATGTTACAAGACATCTATTTTATTATTGGAAATATCGTCTTAACGATTGAATTTTTAATCAGCTTTAGGGAAAATTTTATATCTCAAACATTCTTTCACTTTTCTAAAATATGACAAATTTTATATATTCAGACTTTAATTCTTGTGAAAACTTTTTTAAAAAATTACATCACTATTATTAGATTCTATTCTTCTAATAAGCTAGCTTCAATTAAGTTTTCTTACATGTTTCAAGTTCACTCAACGTTTAGAACATATTTTTCCAATAATGAATATGATTACCGAATATTCTATCGATAAAAAATTAAAGCAATCACATTAAAAATATATTGGGCAAGATTAACTCTTTCTTGCATAGTGAAATTTGTTAAATTGAACTTAAAATTTCAATTTTATACCAGTTTCGAAAATATCAAAACATAAAACTATTTTAAAGCTGACTATTTCAGATGAAAAACTGTTCGAACTTAAAGCAATAAGCCTCATTCAAACACTTCGAGATTGAATATTTTTTCTTAAACTTAAAACCTTTGGCACTGTGTTAACAAACAAATGTCTCAATTGAATCTTTTTTTTCCTCGCGCATGTCTTAAATCAGAAAAAGTTTCAGAAGAAAGGAAATTTTAAAGATTATCAGAAAATTGAGCATTTCTATGCATAATTAACCTCAACGCTTTCACTTATATTTATGTCCGCACACCTTCACAAAGCTTATAATTTTACTTTTTTTACATGTATTAAATTCACTCTACGTTTTGAACATATTTTTTCAATTATTGACAAAAAAGTTTTTCAAAGTCTTAAAAATATGTTTAATCAGTTCATTTCTTTGTCATAGGATTCGATTTTAAGATATTGAAATCACTCAATAGTCAGAAATTTAAGATTAGAGGAATGTTTCTTGCAGGATTAATGCAAAAGAATCCGTGATAAGAATTATCTACGATAAACAGCGTATATAGTTAAATATTATCTAAATTTTAAGATAAAATAATCAGTGTCACAGAGAAATAAATAAAACACGGGGCATAATGCAATCTTTTTATCATTAATCTTATATTTGAAAGAAATCCCAGTCTTTGCAACTCTTATGAATAAAATAAGCATTGAGGGGAAAAAAATTTCCTTTGGTAGCTGAATATTGTTGAAAGTAAATATACATATATATATTTGATCTGTGCAAAAGAAATTGAAATTGTGAAACAGAAGGTTGTGAATTTTTGAGCCTTTGCTTCTTAAAATAATTTCATCACTATTAAGATTAATAAAATAATTCAATCTTGAAACGTTGAACAAATAAAGATGTTAAAAGAATTAAAACAGGTGGTGGATGGAGGACAATGCAAATGTTAAGCATTTGTTTAGAAGGAAAATGCTATCATTTTCAAGTTTAAGAAACTAATTCAAACTTTTCGTCTGACTTGAAAACATTTTGACGTTTCATTATTCTCAAAAAAGCTGTGAGAAAAACAGAATTTAGAGTTTCATTTGGGCAAATTTAATTAATTTATTCAAACCTAAGATATTTTTTGTATGGTTGCTAGAATGTTTTATTGATAGAATTTTTTAAAATTGTATTTGTTAATGGAAAAAATAAATAAATGAAATAAAAACTAATCAGTTATAAAGAGGTAATCCTGTGTTTTGAAAAATCTTATCAACTATATATTGTTGCAAAAGTCTTACTGTGGGTGTATGGTGTAAACAGTCCAACACGCCGGATAATGGAGAATGAAGGTTTATTTACAAACATGAAGGAAAACACGTAGCACAGGTACAGGAAACAATAGTTCTTGCACAGATCAGCAATGCAAACAGACAAAAATTCACAGGTAATAACAGTTCAGCACTTTGTTATCAGCAAATAACTAATAACTAGTAGACAATAACTGCACTCTCAATTGCGCTTACCTCACCAGCTTCCTAGCTAGCACAGCGGGTAGACAGCGCACAGCCAAAGACGTTCGCGATCCAAGGCGATCCCAGTCGATCAAGACACCCTCCGTCGTCCAAACGCTCCCCTTATATAGTTTTCCCGGCAGACCGTGACGTCACATGGAAGGATCTAGCACATTCATGGCGTATCTTCTCTCCTAATAGAGATATCGAGAAGATTCCAGCATCTTTGAGATCCCATTTTCGTCGCCAAATTTTTTGTCGCCAAGGTCAGGGATCCAAACTTGGCTACTGTCCG
This sequence comes from Araneus ventricosus, assembly GCA_013235015.1. Lineage (NCBI taxonomy): Eukaryota > Metazoa > Arthropoda > Arachnida > Araneae > Araneidae > Araneus > Araneus ventricosus. The sequence continues at coordinate 542,268 of BGPR01000290.1, forward strand.
TCATCTCATACTTACCCCTGTAAAACTCTCTTCCCAACCATAAGACTCACATTGCTGGGAAGCGACTTTCCATGTTTGTAACAATATGTTATCTATACATCAACTATATGTGTTATCTATCCATCAATTATATATGTTATGATTCTATTAAATATATGTAATATATATCTATCGATAAGATGCAACTTTGTTGATAGAGACGTTCGGTAATTTAGATGATTTCTTAGTCTTTGGTTAACTTCAGCTGGTCTTTATGTTCAATGATAGTACGATGGATCTCACCTTTTCTCGTGGATTTGTTGTATTGAGCAGTGTCATACATTTGGATTTGAGAGAATGGTTAAATCAGTCTACGATCCTCTTCATTTGTGAAGGAAAGCAGTTCGTGAAATCTTTAAAATCTTTTAAATTCATTTATAAAAATTTAGTCGAATCTTCGCCTATTGTTTATTGTGAGTATTGTGATGAAGATAAGGCAACATTTGAAGAAGAAATATTTAAAACCTTTAAAACTAAAATGTTTCATGGTAGAACTGATTTATCTAGAATTAGAAAATATTTGCGCATATGTAGGCTCATGTGTCTTTGTGCTGATTTGGATAAATCAAAAAGAATATTCTTTCAGGTTTCTACAAAAATCAAGAACTTTGATATTCCACTCATGTTGGAATTAATGGAAACAGTATGTTCAAGTATTGATATGCTACTCTTTATTTATAATAATGTAAGAGGGATTTAAACTTCTTAAAAACATCACTACAAGCAAGTAAAACTCAAAATCAGAGTTTAAGTCTAAATTCCTGGGACAGTATTATAGATCTGAGCATAATTAGCATATATTTTATAAGCGGATATAATTCCGCAATCACTACCTTTCTAAAGTATGGACTTCAATGGAAATTCAACGAAAATGTCTACGTGGAGTATTGAAAAGAAATGAATTTCGATTGGTAAGATTTTTTTCCCAGAAAGCAATTTATGTTCTTTTTTTAATTTCTTTTTCATTGTGATTAACTATGTAAAGCTAATCAATTCGAAAAATGTTACTAACAATGTTAAAAATATGATTTTATTAAAATTTAATTACAGTAGAACTTCAATTATAAAAGACATCAGACATAGAAAACAAGCTTAAGTATAATTCATGAATTGTGTTCAGCAAGCCAAAAGTATAGAAAACTGAAATTTTTTTGAGATTGATACGCGAAAGAAACCGATTTAAATTTTCGATGAAGACACTGTAATTATTATGTAATGTGTAATTATTACATAATATATTACATATTATATAATATACATAAATTCAAATTATAACTTATGTATAAAATTAGAAAATTCGTATAATTAGAGTCTTATTGTAGCTGGTGTATATTTTTAGTAGTTGTCTTTATTAATTGGAGCGAAGCCAATTATAGCGAAAACTTATAATCAACTTAAGCCTATTAGATTTCGTCATAGTTTTTCCATAGTAGTACAAGTTTTTCTCTAATTCTAATTAACGTTTTAAAATGTATTTTTAAAGTTCCTTTCATATCATTCATTGTGTAAATAGTAATATTAGCCATTAATAAATATTGTAAAATTTTCATGAATGTGTTTGAGCCATAAGTAAATATTTGAAGACAATAATTTTTCAAGATTTGGCTTCATCTTGCTCATCCATAAACCACAGTCATCTGTCGTAATGTTAAAATAAGTGCATATAAACAAGAAAGTTTCTATACACATCTGAACTTTACTGATTATCTTCTTTTTAGGGACTGGGGAAGTGCTTGGACTATTTCATCCAATGATTATGAGGACTCTGCTGGTAGAAGCAAGCACAGATTCTTCTTGATTCTGCAGATGTATTTTGCCATCAGTGATAACCTGCAGAAAATGCAAGCTCTTCATTTGTTGTGGCGGTCTTTACCAGATGCTGTTATCAGCAGAGAAGAAATGATAAGTTCCCTGAAAAAAAATCACAGAAACAGGTGAGGATATATTTAAAATCTCTGAAACTGCTATGTGGTGGGAAAATTTACATTTGTCTGGACCTATGCCTTTGAAGCATTTTTCAAGATGCAGTGCAAGACAAAAACTGGCCCAAAACTATCAACTACCTTATCATATATTAACTCAATAATTCATATTCCTCGTCCTTTAATATCATACATTAATTTGGATGAATATAGTGATTTGATTTAAGACATTTAGTTGCTTTAAAAAAAGTGAACTATCTTTTATTTCTTGGTAACAGTTCCACAGATGATTTCTGATGATAAATATATAATCTGTAGTAAAAAATAAAAGCATTTTTGAAAAATTGTTTCTTGTATAGGAAAAAAAGCATTTTACTCTGTTCTCAGAAGGATTGAAGCTGAATGAAAGGGGCTGCAAGTGACGGGAGCTTTTCATCAAGGGGGTAACATGCATAAGCTGAAAGACACTTAAAGTTAAGGGAGGGAGTTACTTTTCGGCTTAAAACTTCTAATCAATTGCAGCAATCGAAAAAGTTAAAATGTTAAAATTGTTTGTTATGATAAGGCGATAATTCGTCTAATTTGAATTTTCTTTCTCTTTTCTGTTGTAAAGGAATTATAAAAAAATGAAAATTTTCCACCATTTTGTTGAGGAAATATCCATAACATTACATGGAAAAAAATAAAACTGGTGACATGTAACATTTTAAAATTTCAAAGGCAGGTAAGAGATAATAATGGGAAATAATAGTTCGATAACTTTCTTGTCATGGAATTTATATGTTGAACTTAATTAGACATGTTGACGTCTTTGTCATGAAAATTGACTCAAAAGTGATATAGAAGGGAATGCGGCAATCAGTTGATAGACGGAACCATTAGATTATAAGAATGTTTAGTGTAGCATTAATACAGAATAAACAATGATTAGATTTATCTATGTTGAGTTGTCAAATATTCTCTAAACTTTAAAGTTAAAAAAATCAGTGGCACAGAGACGCAAGCGTTGAACATGGGGTAAAATGCAATTTTAAACTTGAAGGAAATCACAGCCTTTGGAAGTCTTTATGGATAAGATATGTGTTCAACAGAAAAAGTGAACTTGAATGGTTGTTGTTATTGAAGCTAAATTTATTTAATCTATGTTGAAGGAATTAAAACGTGAGTTTGTAAGAATAATGACAGAGAGAGTTTAATGACAATGAGTTTGACGCTTTTTTTTATTCTCTAAACAGTTAGAAACGGAATTCTAAGTTTCATTTCGTTAACTTATTCAAACCTAAGAGATTTTTAGTGTTCTTGTATTTTATAGATAGAAGATTCAATTATCGTGTTTGTTAATGGAAACAAGAAGCCCAAAAAACTGAAGAAGTGAACCTGTAAGAATAATGCCAGCACTTTCATGTTTAAGAAAATAATTCGAACTTTCCACTGAACTTAAAAAGAGTTTGATGTTTTGTTATTCTCAAAACTATGAGGAAAAAAGAATTCTATGTTTCATTTTATTAACTTATTCAAACGCATGAGGTTTTTATTGCTCGCGTTTGCGTCGTATTTTATTGGTAGAATATACCAAAATCATATTTGTTAATGGAAAAATAAGCTCAAAACGAAGAGTGAAGCTGGTTCATTAGAAAAATAAAAGATTTTATGAGAATTAGCATCTAAGTAAACTTTTCTGTATTTAAGAAGAGAAAAGGTATGTATAAGATTTTGAAATTTTCCTGAAAACAAATGAAAAAAATAAATGAAATTTAAAATAAAAAATGAAAATGAAAGAAAATAAATAAAATAAAAATGAAAATAAAAAAATAAATGAAAATAAAAATAAATGAAAATAAAAATAAATGAAAATGAAATTAAAAAATGAAAATGAAAATAAAATGATAATGAAAACAACAGTTCGAATTGAACAAAAGCCGAGAAAATTCAAAGTCCCTAAGATCACTCGAAATAAGTCCGAAAGAAAGATAAAAAAATAATTTATTCCTTATCTAAGCAGTGGTTGGTGGCTGAGTTGTTGGCGGGAGGTAGCTGGTGGTGGAAACTTGGTGGATTAATTTGTAGCTGGTGGCTGATCCCTGACCCCGGTGATTAGTAGAAGAATCGCCATTTCTTATCTATTGATGTAATATAGTGCAGAAATTAATCTCGGCTAAAATAAAAAATGATACAAGTTTGAAGTAGATGGTGAAATGATTAAAACTTAACATAAGTGCACATACACACAAACAAACCCGTTTGCCTAATCTGTTAATTAATGACCTTCAAATAAAGTTGTTATCATTAACCAATCCGTTTGTATAATTTCTTATAGTGTAGAATATTTATATATATATATATATATGTTTTTAAATAGTTTAATTTTTTTAAAATGTTGCATCCCACGTTAGAATGTTTTCGATATGAAAAAGTGGCAAGTACGTTAATCCAAGACATCATTAAAAATTACCATATGAAATTCGTAAGAGAGCAAACAAAAAATGCGAGGCAAAAAATATGTTAAGATACTGCTGAAGATTGTAACCGAAGTCATTCAGTAAATATATTATTTTGAAAAGGACTACTCTTGTTTATGATTTCCGCACGCTAGCTAAGTGCGAAAACAAAGAACGACGTCACCGGCTCTCGGAGAAGCAAGTCAATGATATTGTCCGATTTCCTGCCTTTGGTGTATCAAAGTAGGGTTTGTAAATATGCGCCCTGGGTGCCAATGTTGGGGAAGGGGTGTCATGGACACAAAACTTTACCGTGTTTATGTCATTTTTAAAGCCAAATATGATCAGGGTACGAAAATATAACCCCGTTGCCTCAGAAAAAATAATACTGGGCCCTAACAGCACAAGATACTCTACAATATTGCTAAGATATCTTCATGAAATTGCGTTCAGCTTGAAGAATATTGAGCAACGTCGCAAAAATATCGTACAATATTTTCGTCCAAAACGGCCGGACGCCGTTCAGACATGCTAAGCCACCTATGAATATTGAGGGGGGTGGCGAAAAAATCATATTATATCCCGGGCGGCAAATACCTTCGCGCCATTGTAACTAAATAAATTATTCCATATTTTATTCATTTATTATGCATCTAAAATGCAATCATTTACCTATTTCCCACTAACGAATGCGAGATGGAATAAAAAAAAGTATTATTTTCATTGAAATTCGCTAAAGTAAGGAAGAAGTGACCAGCGAAAATCAGGAAAATGAAGACAAAAAACTTACTTCGTTGGTAGAAGAATTTTATTGTTGAATACATTCACGGTTAAATGCATCTGCAGATGTTAAATACCCACGAAGACAAAATATACGGGTGTGTCTGAAAAAAACCACCCCAGTTTTTTGTATACCTATTGTGCAAAATATAATTTGCATGTGTATAATATAATTCAATACTTCTTTTTTGCATACTGTCTCTTTTACTGGAAAATAATGACCGATAAGAACTACATAAAGAGTCTCTAAGTCCGAGATTCGACCCTCCGATGGATCATTTTCTTTTAGAAGAAACAGAAAGCTTCAGCGTGATGTTTTGCTGATGAATTTAAATGCAAACAATTGAATAAAATTTCTTCAAACTATTCTTCTACTATGAAGCATAAAGGGGGTTTTAGACATTAATTGCAGATAAATAATTAAATAGTTTATTTTTATTAATTTTCAAATTAATAAATCTGTAAAGCACTCTTTGCATTTGTCTTGCTGTTTTTTGTCAACAATTAACTTACCTTCTGCTTTCAGTCTGAGAAATCTACTTTTGTTTTTATTTTTATTCTTTTTAGCAAAAAAGCATTTTGCTCGAAAGAGAACGTATAATTTTAAAAGAAATTCTAAAATTTTTTAATTAGTTCTTTACTGATTTAATTTTAAAAATATTACAGGGTTTTATATATTTTAAAATTTACTTTTGTATAAAATATTATTTTAAAGATATTAGACATGAAAGTATTTTCATTCCGAGCGACGCCGCGTATGTCAGCTAGTATTAAAAATTTTAAAAAAACATTTATACTTTTTTAATGTTCCATTAAATGTATATTTTTAAAGACTTTTCATCAATTTCTTAGTTGACTTAAAGTGTCAATTAAATGAAATAAAATTCATATTTATATTTCCAATAAGCTTTTAGAGCATTTATCCGTCGTAAAACCTAACTTTAACTACCAACATCCCAGTACAGGCATTGTCTTTCAGAAACTCTGTTTTTTACATTTCATATTCGTTCTTCTTTTACATGTATCATAATGCATTCCTTTAAATATGTGCATAGAACAAAAGTCACGTAGACGAAAAACCATTTAAAAAGAGCCAAAGAATGAAAAGATAACATGTGTCGAAACAGTATTCGTCAAGAATGGGCTTCCAAGCATTAAATATTTGAAAAGCTTGCCTCAGGTTTTGAAAAAATAAAGATGAAAGCTGAAAGTAAAATGTTTTTATTCAAAAAATTATTAATATATAATGCAACTCATTAGATATACTAGCACAAATAAAAGAAATTTACATTTCTAAACATATTTTCAAAGAATGCTCAATTATTTATTTACATCATCAATATCACATTCAAAGAGGGATTTTATTTATTATTTCCACTTAAAAATCGAACTAAAGCTCTAAAATAACAATTTATAGATGCACTTTGAAGAATTGGATACAATTTAAGATGAAATTAACGATGAAAAACTGCTTTAAAAAGACTCCAGGCAAATAGAAAAAGAAAATATAAAATTTTCGCACATAACGCGCTGATAAGTATGAGATAAAATGGCGAATTTTAAAAAGCAACCTATATTACAAATTTTTCCCTTATTGAATGAATATTTTGTAGTGGTATATTCAAAATTGTAGCTTATGGAGTGATAGAAACTTCCACTAACATAAGAAGTGGAACATTAAGCAGTATTACTATTTGACGTTTACACACTTTTTTCCTATATTTGCCTCTGTCCCTCCCTGCATTAAATGTTTCCTCGAAAATATATTCCTAAGGTAAGTAAAAGGAATTGGATCATACCTCGAGATTAAAAATGATGTTGAATTACACATTAGGCTGCCAAGTAATTGTTGTTGTACTTTTAAATAGTCTTCCAAGAGAATGCGCGATTGTCAAAGGTACAGGACTTCGACATGTAAGTCATATTGCCTAATTTTTTTTAATAATTATTGGTACAGTTTCCTATTCTAGATGGGGTCATTCCACTTCTTTCTTCCTTCTCGTAAAACTTATTATTTTAAACAGTTATAATTTAAAAAATTTAACAAAGATATTAACTATAAATTTATTGGTTAAAAATTAATTAAAACTCATTGTATTATATGGAATGGCGCATATTGCAGCTATTTCTAATATAATATAGAAACAAATAATAGAAATATAAATTAAAAGGTAAAAAAAGAAAAAGTATATATAAGAAACAGAAGATTTAAACAAAAAACGATAACAATACACCTTTTTGCGTGCTCAACGTAACATCATCTAGCAAAATTACACCGATTAATATCCAAAACACATAAAACAGAATTTAGAATGTAAAAGAAATTATTCAAAATGGAAGGAATGAATAAGAACTCGTATGGCGAACTTTTTCGAAGACCACTCGCCATATAGAAGTTCTAAAATGGACAAAATTTCCTGTCAAGGGTAAGATTATAAATCAAAAGGATACCCTTTGTGGCCTGAATTTTGTCCAACCGCAAAACGAGAAACTTTTTGAAAAATCAAGAGGCAAAAATCCTTAATAAAATCCAAAAGAAACTAGAGTGTGTAAAATAATTTACCCTCTCTGCCGAAATTATGATGGAAACAGAAGACGCCAGACGCTAGATGACAAAAGGAGTAAAAAAGTACTGGAATCTAGCAACTAGCTCCATCTATAAATAAAAATTCCAACTAATTAATCAGAAGAAAAAGGCTAATATTAAGACAGTTATAACAAATAAAATTAAAATGAGCTATTAATAATGAAAATTATAAACTCTTTTTATTCATTTGAAAAAAACTATCAACATTAATGAAAGAATCTGGGAATCCGTTGTTTATAAGAATATTCTTTAAATTATCTAAAGCTTTAACAAAATTTGAATGGTTATTACAAATACTATTTATAGTATTAATTTGAGAAAAAATGGAATTCTTATGGAACCCAAAAATTCTTAAATAAAAATACTGTTTGAGAAAAATTTTTAAAAATCAGAACTGATGTAGTTCTCCTGAGGTTTTGCATTTTCGAATATTTTCTTAAAAGTTCGAAAGACTGCATTTTTTTATTTATTTATTTCCTTTACTCTCAATCATTTTAGAATTATCTCTTGCAAAATAGTATTTCAACAGAGCACAGGTTTAGTAATTGGTAATGTTCATTCTGCAAATCAAGAAAATGAACGCAGTTTTGAATATATGCCAGCACAGAGCTTGTCTTGAGAGGACAAAGAAACTTTTCCACATTTTTTAGTTTTTATTATTATGGAGAAGACTTCGATAGTATTGCATTTTAACATTCGATTTGGAGTACCATTATCAAATAAAATTATTTTATTCTATTCATATTTGTTGAAATTGAAATTTAAAGTATATATTCTCAATTTCTTAAAATCTCAATTGAATTTTTAAATGTAAATATTTTCACTAATTGTTTTATATTCGCTGAAAGCTGCCATACATGGATTTTTAAATTATTCTAATACTGAGATAAATATGAATTTTCCTGTACCGTATATTTAAAAATGAGGAAATTGAACAACATTTCATTTTCTTTCTTGTATTTCAAATCTTGAACATTCGGATGCTTACTGCATGCAGAGTAATTAATCATATACTTAAGTATAAACAGGCAGAAAAATTTAAAATCCTCTATCTTAAATACGAAAAAAAAACCTAGCATACCTAAAACATGAATTTGAAAGTAGTTAAAGAAAAAGTTATTTAAAGTTTTCAATTCCGAATACATCATTTTTCATAAAAAAAAATAAAATCCTGAATTTCTGAAATATTAAAGATTTTGGTACAATGAAGAAATTTCAAATATTGGATTTTGGCACAAAACTCAGGACAATAAATCAGCGATTAGAATAAATATTGATATTTGTCTATTTTTGGGGTGCTGTATCTCCTCAAAACAATTATAAAAATCAAATGATACCATCATTGATTATTAGCTAATAATTTTGGGAATTTAGGTTTAAAATTTCAATAAGTAATCAATAACAATGATAGAATTTTGTTCGTTAATAAATCAAGTAGATTTTTCTAAATTCCTCAGTAAGTGAGAGAGTATTAAGCCCATATGACAAGGAGTTCGCTTGCTTTTAGCATGCATTTAGCTTAGGCTAACTCAAACTAATTAAGTTTAAAATCAGTTGTAAAAGTTAAAAACGAAATGGAATGGTGTCGAGAACAATATTAAAGTTGAAATCGCTTGTAAAAGTCCGAAATGTTAATTGTTAATTTAACAATGTTAACATTTAATTGTTAATTTAACATTGTTAATTTTAAATTAACAATGAGAAAAATATATCATTAGGAAGAAGTATAAAGAAACTGATCTCTATTGTAATTTAAACTATTCTACTGTAGTTATCGACACAACTATTTAATTTAACTAAAATCTCTACGAGAGTTCTAAACAAAATAAAATAAAGATGAGAGAAAGTTATCATTAGGAAGAAATATAAACTGATAAAAAAGAGATTATGCATCATTTCAAACAATCTTAAAATTCGTAACAAAAAAGATGAAACAAATAAGAATTTACATTTCTTTTTTTTATTGTTCCTGTTAATTTTGTATCAAACACTTTTGTTCACTACAGACGTTACAGCTTTTTCACTAACGAGGGGCCATCCTCACCATAATTTTTTCATTTATGGAACATTTAACTTTTTTATTCAGTTGGAAACGGAATTCTTTTGTGGTACTTTTTTCCTGTACAGGCTCATATGCCTCCTTCGGACAGCCGTAATAAATTTTTATTAATCCACACACACACACAAAAACATATCACTTTCTCTTCATATATAACCAAGGATCAACAGTGATTCTGAAAAATAAACAATTAAACAATTTTTAAATAAAATAAAAAGTTTATATATATAAGTAAAAATTATTTAAAACTTGATGTATCTAATATATATTAGATACATCAAGTCTTTAAATCATTTTTTGTGTATACCTTTTCTCACCTAGAATGTTACAAGTATCTCAATGTATAGAGTTTCATTGACGCTCTGTATATGACGTAATTGTAAAATTAAAATATTTACAGAATTAACTTAGTAAGCATTTGAAAAATTAGCACACAAAATATTTTTTTTTCTAAGTAGCATCCCACAAATAATGAAATATTCAGGCAAGACAATGGAATATATTTCGTATAAAAATTCTTAAGATTTAAGTACAATTTTTTAAAAAATCAAAGTAAGGGTGCCATTTAATCGATAAAAAATGTCTCTTTTTTACGAATTCTTAGTCACTGTAGCGAAAATTCAATATTAGGCTGCAACGAAATAACCTTCTTATAGCTGCTTTTTCGTATTGCATTTTGCTCAATCATTTAGAAATTGTGAGATTATTTTGTCATCTCAAATAATAGGCAAGATGAGCGTTTCGTGCTTTTTGTCAGAACATCAATATAATCGTTCCTCATTTTGGAACTTTCTTCTTCATCATAATTACGTTTCTTATTTATTTTCTTTCATTTCAGTCTGGAAGCTCTTCCATTATAGAGAATTATTCCAAAAACTATTGAACTATACTTGTGTCACTGGTGACTGCACTTTTATTTCTCAATTAGCCTGAAACAAATGTTAAAAGTAAAATATTCAATAAAAAATATACATTGTGAGTGTTGATTAACATACAGTTTTATTGAAAAGAAAGTGGAAATGGAATTTATTGGATAATGTTTTCAAACTAAGAACTTTCAGAAGTGGCATAAAAGCACAATATAGTAAAACAAAAAATTGTCAGATAAAGGTTCAAGAGTTTCACTTTTTACGCTTGAAGATGAGTCGGTTATGGCAATTTTGAGGTTAACAACGTATTTTGGCTTCTTTCTGTAAGACAATCTTTCAAAGGACCCCAAAGATAGAAATCACATGGATGAATGTCAGGTGAATAATATGGCCAATACAGGCATCAGGATAACTAATTCGGTATTTATAGGCGATAGCTGGTCTTTTAATCTCACTGTTAATAGCTTAGATTAATTTGTGATTGTTGAAAGCCAGTTTTAATAGAAATAGTGTCGCATTTTTGACACAAAAATATCAATTTTTAACAATTAAAAATAAGACTTTCGGTTGAATATGATGGTTTCAGTGACATTTTTTAAAAAAAGGTGGAAGTGACGTTAAACGGTTTCCGTTCTTTCCGGATATCCGTTTTTATAATGTCATGACACTGAGGTAGTTGGCTGCTGTTACTTTTTCTACGGTGAATATTTCTCTGGGTTTCTCAGATGTGACTTTATTTCCAGCTAGAGTATCATTTCGGCAGATTATTGCACAATTCCTTTTGGACGTTGCTTAGTTTACTTTCTTATATCGTATTAATAAGAAGAGGGGAGCGGAATGTTGTCTCTGGAAATTCTGCTTATTATGGAACAAAGGCTTTCTGATGCTGTCAATGAGGATGAGAAAATTGTTCCATAAAGTATTGCAGCACATGGGACGTAACTGCTAGTTTATTTACTGCCTTCGATGTGAAACGGATATATCTTGTTAAAAAGAAACGCTTTGAATAGTTGGAATGGATTCCTAGACAGCAATCCCTCGAAAGGGATTGCTGTAGCCAAGTTGCCACATCCTCCCGCCCCGATGAAGGAATTCATCACAGCAATATTGCAATACATAAATTCAAAATAACAATATACGATTTCAAAATAACAAATATGAATCCAAATCCAAAATACAATCCAATAAAATTTACGTTAGGAATACAATGAATTCTAAAGCATAAAAATTTCAAAATAATTAATTACCAAAATTACAAATTACAATTTACTACACAATAATAACATTAATCACAATAATCAATTAAAGAAGTAACTTATTCATTTGACACAATTTCAAGATTATACAACAATTGTATTGGACGTTTTATTATACCTGTGGATGTTTTTATTCTGGCAGATCTTACTTTAGAGTCACGTCCTTTGTGAACATCAATTACTTTTCCAAGCTTCCACAGTTGCCTTGGAACCTTCTCTTCACCTATTAAAACTATATCATTAACATTAAATTCAGTTTTCACATTTACATTTTTGTTTAAATTTGCACTTTTTAACTGGAAAAAGATTAACTGCCTTACCTAATTGGTCAGGCAAGAGAAATATTGAATTATTTAAAGGTAAAAAAGAATTAATCAAAAGATATCTTTATCGGGAAAAGGTACTAAATAATTTTTGGGAAAGGTGGAAGAGGGAATATCTTCTGGAAATGAAATTGTTATTACTTGAAAATTATATCAAGCATATAATTTAAAGAATCTTCGATATTCAAAGAACCAATTCATATCGACGTATTCACAAAAAATCGTTTCTGATGTTTTTTGTATTCACAATAAAAAATTTTGATGACACTCTATTGAAGTAATCTAATTTTCTATTTCAAAAATTTTATTCTACCCTTTTTTTATTTAAAAGGTGTAATTATTTTTTTAAAAAATATAAGCAATTCGTTTGTTTAATAATCTACAATTATTGTACGTTTTGGAATAAATGTTTCAAAAACTTAAAATAAAATTAATGTAGACACAGAATCAAAGCAATGATAATCTTTCCATATGAACTAAAAATGAAATGCTTTTCAAACGAATATTTAAATATCAAATACTTCATCGCAATCATTAAAGTACCTAAAATGGGGTTACTTTGCACAAATATAAAAATTTTGTGAAAAGTGAAATGGAGACCAACTGATTAGGGTTACGGGATTGAGATTTTTCTCGTTTTTTGGCAATACTTACTAGATTATTTCATTACTTAAACGTATATAACAATCATTCAGAAAATTACAGAATGGAGAAAACATTGAGCCAGTTTAGCAGCGAAAATTTTGGTGCTGAAAAATCTATCTCTGGTGAAGAAATTACAACAATTTGTAAGGCAACTGCATTTAAATATGGAAGATAATAAATATAGCTTTCATTTTATTCCTTTGAATGCCAATTATATTCATTAGTTAAGTTGCATTTAATTTTTTTCTGATGTGGGGTAACTTTGCACTGAAAAGGGTGTTTTCTTTGCGCCATGGAAATTTTGGGTACAAAGCAACCCCAGTTGGATTTTTATTTTAATTTTGTTTTAAATAATAATAAGAGCAACATTTTATTTTGCTTCAGTATGTATAATTTATATATATGCTCAGTGTGTATAAAAGAAAGTTAGGGACTTGCAAGTATATGGATTTCTCTCTATCGAGCCTAGAAGTTTGCTTTAATGCCATTTCACAAGGTTAGTGAGGAGAGAAGAGGCAGAAACGTGTTTTGTGACCCCAAGCGAGCAGTTTGGTACCAAACAAAGCTAATTCATATTAGGAAACCGGGAAATCTCCTGTTTTTGTTCTAAATGGAAGGAAAAGACCGTTGCAACTTGTATTGTCCCGTTCAGTGACTTTGATTATTCTGTCAATAATGCAGACCGTAAAATTATATTAAAAGTTTATCCTACGAAGAAAAGGGTGTTAATAGATAAATATATTAGTAATACACCCAACAATGACAACATAAAAGGATTTCTGAAAATCAATCCTTATTTGACAGAATACAGTGGCGTAAGATTAATAATTATAATCATGTACTTATAGGATTTATTTTTCTTGGATATTTCTATCCAGGTTTTCAATAAATATATCAAATATTGTACACATTTTGTTTTTGAAATGTACTGAAGAAAAAACAACCAGCGCAAAGAATCATCACCCATGAGGTAACTTTTTACTAAAATTTCAAAAAATTATAATTAATTATTAAATTTCTTTATGAAATAAATTTTGATGCAAAACGTTTCTCTAGTAATCACTCAAGGAGGAAAAGAAATAAGAAAAGCCTTTTCTTTAGAGAAATGCATGCAATTAATCTCGAACTTCTAAATTCTAATTCTCGTTGTCCTGAAAATCGGTGCAAAGCAACCTCCTTTTTTGTTACAATCTTTGAAGTCTAATGACTAAAGTATGTTTCTTACTTTTAAACCAGTTCTTTTCAAATAGGGACGTGAGAAACATTACTCAGTTTTATCTTAGATTTTTCGATTTTAATATATACAAAAATAATCAAGAAAACGACATTTTGCTTAAGGAATGTATTAAATGCTGTTAATAAAACTCAATTCTCAATTAATTCAAAACTCAGATATAACTCATTTGCAGAAATTTTTATGTATGAAATTTGTTATTTATTTGACCCTTTTCTTTTTGTGTTTATTTCTAAACTTGAAAAGGCTAAAAGTCTTTTTAACCCTTTGCGGCGCACTACCCTTTAAAGTTTAAATTAAGACAAAAAAATTGCAGGCAGTCAATTTAGGCCTAAAGGAGTACACAAGTAAAATTTCGTAAAGATTGCACTCACCATTATGATTCTATGGGTGTTCCATGAGCGGGAACACTGCGCCACTAGAGCTCTGAAAAGTGCGACTGCACAAGCATTGTAGTGAAGCGCGAAAATGAGTAAAACTTTTTGCATAGGAATGAAAAACAATGTATTATACCTGTGTAGCAGATTTAACATGACCCAGGGTACACCACAAGGAGTCCTGCTACTCTACCCCCCCCCCCCAAAAAAAAAAACCTGGTTATATATGATTTTCTATGAATAAATGAGATAAATATTTAAAGTTCTACAAAAATATTTACAAATTCATCTATTTTTCAGCTTTATGAAAGCTATAATATATAATCACAAAATATCTACACAATTATATAAAGTGAACGGTAGCGAAACTCAAAATAGAGAGCAAAAAATCGCGCAGCTCTTAGTAGAGATGACTCGAGCTAATGATAAAATCCCCACAAAATCCCAGGACACACAATGGGGAAAGTCGTTTCCAAGAAATCCAACCTTCCCCCGCATTATTCCTTGGCTTACGCTTATTCCTCCCAAAAAGATAAAAGCAAAACGTAAACACACATGTTCTTTCTCGTCATAGCGTTCTGCGGCGTAATATGAAAAGCGCTAGAGGCGCAATGTTCCAGCTCATGGATCACCCCATTTTATTCAACGATTATACGTATTCTTCCTGTATAAAAAATTTAAAATAATATAGAATAAATAGTTTAAAGTAAAGCCAATAAAATAGCATAGAAATATTTTTTCAAGCTTTTTTATCGTATCACAAAAAAAAATTAGACAAAATTCCTTCGAAATACATGGATTTAAATAACGCATCACAGCTGAAGATCATGGATCGGCTTGTGTGTTTTTGCCATGTATGCTTTAAAAAAAATAAAGTTTTAACTGAATGGTAAACCTATTTTTTCTATTTATAGTTGAATTTAAAGGTTTGAGAAGGGAGTGAAGTTGGGTGTTCCATGCGCTGGAACACTGAGCAACAAAGGGTTAAACAAATATGACACTAAATTTCTTTCTCTTTGAAAAGAGTAGAAAGAGTGGAAAATGATTAAAAAACGCCCTTGTTTGCTCACGTTATTTAATTCTCTTGTCGTTTTGATGCAAATTAGTTGAATAATTTTACACATTCACTCACTTTTTTCAGTATTCATTCTAACTAGAGCATCATTTATTACCAGGGAATATAAGAAATCTTCTCCATAAACGAAAGTCTTCCTTCGAAAGGATCAATGCAGGCGATGCAAACAATTCCCCCCCTGGTGTGGCGTGGATGTTAGGAGAGGGGGTGCCAGATCAGGTGTCGTCCTCGTCATCATACCGCGGTCAAAACTTACGAGGTCCGTACCAAATAGGGATGTATAATCCACGATTTTTTAAGCAACAAATATTTTTGCTATTGCTATTTTTAAATATCTATTACAAATAACTGTTATTTCAATCTCACTTTCACTTTTCAAAAAGTCTTATTAAATATAAGTAAAATGTTCTAAAAATTTAAATAAAAAAATATTATTTCTTTCTGAATATACTTTCTTTATAGTTTTAATGTTTAGTTCTTTATACTGTCAACAGATGGCGCCAGCAAATTTTTTTCGACGTTTGAGAAAGGAATTTTGGTTGAAACGTAGTTTGGGGTGTGTGCTTGGAACTTGTTAGTGGGGGGGGGTCACATTGTTACAATAGTAATCAATAACTGAAGTCACAGTTCGCAGTTTCCGGTCTTTAAACAGCTCAATCGCAGTAAAGGAGATTTGCATCGATTACTCGTTTGAGAGCAAATTACAGCGATTAAGCAAATCGAAGAGAAAAAAGAATAGTTGCTCCTTTGTGTGCCCCGCTGAGCTGAGTGAGAGCATTTCGTTTCCTTTTGCGGTCTGACTTTTGGTTGGACTACCTGAAGCGTTCTTTGTGGTCTTGTATTTGTATTGATTTCGCTTATTTCGGACGTTCTTAACATAGTACGTTAACAGGAGATTGGTTGGTTCCCTCGACAAACTTATTTGGTATATTAATCTGAGAATGATCGATTTAATATCATTTTTGCAGGCACTATAACTGCAATTATTATTTTTTTTTCAATATGCAGTGGGTCAATCTCTTTCAAATTTCATCGGAGATAAAAATCGTGAGTTTTTAGCTTGTGTATTTAATAATTATAACTCACTTCCGCCTTTTTCGATAAACAAAGCAAAGATTCAAGGATGATAAAAAGAATCGCATTTTCTTTTCTAGAATGTACGTTTTCTAGTTCTATACCATTAAAAAATATGCATATTCTTTTTATCCCACACATTTTGAAAGGAAGTTAATAAATGGTATCATTATTAATGCTAGTACTACTGAACAGATAAGTGGGGGACATTCAGCTAAATATGACTGATTTTATATCTATTTTATTAGCACTGTAAAATTCAAAATATTGGTTTGGGATTGTTTTTTTTTAGTATAGGGTGTTTTCATTTCTCAATCATGAATGAAGTTATAAATTTATTTATAGCTCTTAATGTAGCTCTTTATGCAATTAATAATAGTTCTCGATTTCTTGCAACGATTAGTAATCTAAACGTTATGTTAAGGGAAATTGTATCATTCTACTATATTGAATAAAAGAAACAACATTAATATTTTCCTGGCATTTTAAAACAATAGATTAATAGCTTTATAACATTTCTTTCATCTTGAAAACTTCAAATTAAAAAAGAATTCAAATCCATCAAATTTGATGAGCACACATCTTGCGTGTGGAGAGGGAGAATATTTATTATTTTTTAAAAACACTGTGCCTGTTAAATTAGATTTCTTCGCTTTTTAATTTCCTGTATTTTCAGTTTTAAAATTAAATTCAGAGTAATCTGTATTTTATTAAACAGGTTTTCTAAATTTTCGTTTACGACAAATGCTTACTTTGTATTCATTTTCTGTTTTTGTCATTTAATATACAGTAACTCAAAAAAGTATTGGGACACAATACAAGTTCACAGGATTTTATCATAATGTATAACTTAAATATACAAATGAAACAAAAGAAGAAGTATATCACATTTTTTAAATGCAAATCATAGTATTTCAAACAAAATTCATATATTAATGCAATTATTATTACAATTTAAAGTAAAAGAAATCAAGTCAGAAAATCTGCTCAAAAAAGTATTGGGACACTGTCCAATAAATTAAGAAAAAATATTAACTTTATAGTTAATATCTTGTTGGGCCACCCTTGCACTTTATGACCTCTCGCAGTCGATTTGACATGGATTTGATCAATTTTGCGCTAAACGATCCGTTGATTTTGGCCGATTCTTCGATCAGGTGTTTTCTTAACTCCTGCTTGTTAGAAATATTGTGTTCATTGATTTTTTGCTGCAAATAATCCCACACATGTTCAATGGGATTAAGGTCTGGACTCTGGGCAGGGGTCTTAATCACACCAGGACAGTGGTAGAGGCCCCATAACTTGCAAATATCAGCAATATGTTTTTTCTCATTATCCTGATACAACTTAAAATGTCTTGAGATTCCCAAGTTGCTCGCACTTTGCTTTAAATTTCGCTTGAGAATGCCAAGGTAGACATATTTATTCATTGTACCATCTATAAAGTCTAAGTTCCCCACACCAGAGCTTGCCATGCAACCCAGACTAATTGGTTACCATCTCCATATTTTACAGTAGGCCGCAAATTTTTGATATGCAATGCTCTATTTAGGGTGTGCCAAACTTTTTGCTTGCCGTCCGATCCGAAAATGTTATATTTGCTTTCATCTACAAAAATTATATTTTTTCAAAATTCTGTTGGCTGCTTTACGTACATTTTAGCAAATGCCAGTCTAGATTTTCGATTTGCTTTGCTGATGTAATGCTTTCTCCGAGGTACTCTACCATGATACTTATGTTTTTTTTAAACATTTCTGACAGTTTCAGCAATTACAGATTTCCGGAACCTACTTTTACATTTTAGAGACAATTTTACTGCGCTAGTTTTTGGATTAATGTGAGCTTGTCTCACAATCCACCTCTCTTCACGTTCACTAAATGCCCTTAGACCGCCTGATCTTTGCTTGGTTCCAGCACTATTTGTTTTCTTGAACCTGCGAATAATATTAAAAACAGTAGACTTACTGAACTTCAAGATTTGTCCTATACAATAAACTGATTTTCCAGTTTTCCAATTAATTATTACCAGATTTCGCACATCAACCGAAATATCTTTGTTTCTCGCCATTGCTCCATACGCAACCTTTTCTGCTGATACTTTACGTCTAAAAAAAGTGGCAGTAAATTAAATTTTATTGATGCTCTATATATTTATTAAATTTCTCATTTCAAAATTGTCCCAATACTTTTTTGACAACTGTTTGAGTTTAAATTATATTTAAAAGTCTAGATCAAATTGTAATTCCATAATAGTAAGAAAATTTTCCTTATATACTGTATACCAAATGTTAAAGCATTTCTTGATTAATTTTGTTTTTGTTTTAATGTGATTAATATTTCTAAAATAGCTTTACATGTTATGCACGGCAAGTGTCCCAATACTTTTTTGAGTGACTGTATGTATATTTCAAGATTTCTTTTTATAGCAATCATGGAAAGAGTAACATGATATTTTTTAAATAAGGTGATTTTTATTTATAAATTTTTGTTTTGTTACGTTCTCTGTTACAGTATTTAATGTACATAAAAATTGTTAGAAAAATGATTTAACTAAACGGCACAAAATGTTTTTTAATTATGAAATGAAATACACTGCGAATGTTTTCAGGCTGATAAATATATTTTTTATGATATATCTAATCGCCTTTCGTGAACAGCTTGTTAATAATGAATACTGGTGTGTTTAATTTGATTTATATCTTTTATACACAACTTAGTCTCCATGGGTTCACCAGCAAAACATTTTAAAAATATGTATAGGTATTTAAACGGCACTGTTTTCAGTGGCGTAACTAGGTTTAGTTTCGTTATATTAACATCCTGTTTAGCAGCAACTTAAGAGCTATTTCAGAACGACCCTCGTAATTTTCAACCGTGTCAGATGACGAGGACGACGCCTGAGCCGGCACCTCCCTTTAGAAACTTCCGCCCCACTCTAGCGGGAGGACGACGTAAGAAGTTAAGGCGTCATTGATTGTGAAGCAAACCCAAGATTTTATAATTATAGGCCTTTCGGGAGGATCGGAAAGAGAGAGGAAGGTAGAAACGATAGTAATAGGAATCACCCCTGCGTGTGATTTAGCGTGCAGCAGGCCCACATATACGGCGAATCTTCAATAGAATCGGGTTTCGAGCCTGGAGCCCTCCAGACCCGAAACTGAGACCTTGTTACTAGGCCACTGTGTCCCCAGAAATTTATGAAACTTATTCAACAATAAGAAAACGGGATGAAAAATAAAATTTTTTTTCTCCTGCTAGTTATTTCACACCAAAAGATATATATTTCCAAATGCTTCTGAATTTTTAAAGGTCTTTGGATAAAGGTGTCTTAGTAAAACAATGATTAATTAAAAATAATTGTTGTTAAAATATTCATATATGCGGTATTGTGAAAAATTGCGTTTAAAATTAAGTAAAAAATGCTTTTTTTAAAAATACATTTATACTTGTAATAGCTCTGTTGAGGATCAAATATGTTGGGGGAACAAATATTAAGGGCATTAAATATTGGATGAGGTAGCTAGGATATTTATAAAAAATTGAAGC
>BGPR01000290.1:562501-637846 GCA_013235015.1 Araneus ventricosus
GAAAAGAAAGAAACTTTAGTGGCGAAGAAATAAATTAATTAAAAATACTGACAAAGCCGAAAAAGGATGTTAATGCAATATTTGCAATCTAACAAGCTCCAAGAACATAAAATTAAACACACTTGCTTAAAAATGAAGACAGGTGAGTTAAAATTTAAAAACTAATTTCTGGTTTTTGAATAAAATGAATGAGTGTTATGAAGTGAAAGGACTCCAATCAGCCTGCAAGTTTTGTTGAATTTCAAAAATAAATTTTTTCCTTCGCCGAAGGCATTTTTGCGATCAATCGTCTAGTAAAAATTAGTTGTACGACTCTCTTATTTACATGCACGAGCGAAAGAAGTTTTAGCCTAGAAAAAAACTATCTTCGAGCTACCATGGCCAGAGAAAAAATTAGACGGTCTTTGAAATTTATGTTTTTAATTCTTCATTTTCTATGATTGCCCGTCGTTGCGACAGACAATTCTTACTATATTAAAATTACAAATAATTTATTAATCCAAATAAGTATTCATTATAAGTGAATTAATTAATTAATTAATACTTAATTACTTTTAACTAAATATAAAATTAATTATTTGTTATTTTAAAGTTAAATTAGAGAAAATTTGCTCGTGCCCTCGTCGGAAAATGCCTGCCAGCGCCCCTGCTTGTGCTAATCCATCACTGTGCCAAATTTGGATATTTTATATAAAAAGTATGTATTAAAGTAATGTATTTTTTATTATATATTTGATGACGGAATTTCATACAAAGTATGAAAATAAATATAAGACTGTTTAAGAGTGACAGAATTTAAACGAAAATGTATCTCCCCAGATCTATAACAAAAATTTATAAAATGAGTAAATGGAAAATGTATCCATTATTCACCAATAATTTTTGGTGAATGATACCTGATTGTTGACATTCATTCACTAATAATGAATGAAAATTTTAACATGCGATAACATGCAGATATCGCAATGATCCAAAATGTATTTTCAGAGCATAAATGGTAGTCAGAATTTGTATTTGACTTTCAGTCTTTATTATGATACATCTCCAAAGAAATATTTATTTGATAGTTAATAAAATGCTCAAAATATTTTTAAAGGAGTTGTTAATATAGTTGCATTCAAAGGAAATAAAAAATTCATAATTAAAAATATATCACAGATTTAAAAGTTAATAAAATAACGGTAAATTTTCTGAAAATTGTCATAAAATATTCTCATCGTTTTAGTTCGTGTGATAAAAGAAAAAATATAGGCAAATGTTACTTTTTTCAATCTTCTGTTTGATTGAAATAATTACATCAACCCATTCAACAGTGTATCAAATTGGCAATTAAGAGGAGAGAATGAATGAAAGAATGTGGTCGAAATAAATTTCAAGGCCGCTACAATTGCAAGAGAACATAATTTTCAGAATATTGATTTAATAAAACTAAAAAAAACCCTTACATTTATAATGGCTATAAAAATCTGATTTAAAATCGATTATTCTCAGATTAATATACCAATAAAGTTTGCCAAAGTAATCAATTAATTTTTTATACGATACTATTGTCCAATCCAATTTCCAACTGTTCCTTTAAGTAAAAAAAATAAATAAAAATAGCCATAGGTCTCAGAAAACGATCAACCACAAAAAGTCTATCTGTGTGGTCTGCTGAAGTCACACCGGCGGGAATGAAGGAAATAACTCTCCCCCTGCTCCTATGGACTGGAAGCTGGAATGCTTATTCGTTTTCCTCTTCGAATTACAAAAGCGCAGTAATCATTCAAAAACGAATATTACAAGAAGGAGGATTCACAGAAAGACTTATGGAACGGCGATTGAGGAAAATTGCGATTTGGAGGAACAGGAAACGAGGAAACTGCGAAATGTGATAAAATAATAGCGAGGTGGTGTAAGGTGATCTGCCGTGACCAAAGACCCAATTCCGTGGGTCATGAATCTGCGCGGTGAAGACGCTGTCCCCCCCCCCCGCCCGGAGGGGGGGGGTTGATGCCTCCCTGTGTGGGGAGGGTAGTTCATACATTTGTGAGAGTTTTTAGATTAGCATTTGGTGGCGCCATCTGTTGGCAGTATATAGAACTAAAACCTTACAAAAGTATATTAAAAGATATGAAATTAATATGATTTTGTGATATTACGTAGAAAATAACAGTTCGTCAAATATTCGTCATCCCTAGTACCAAAATAACCCTCATGTTGCTTCAAAAAGGATGTTAATGCCACTTAACTTAAATAAATAGCAAAAAATTATCCACTATTAAGGAGTTATACACAAATACATAACAGTTATTTCATTATTTCAATGTGCATAAGACAATATTACTAATTAAGCAGACAATAGTTTGAAATATGAATATTTTTTTAGCTATTCAAGAAAGATTTATTTAAACGCTTTAGAAAATGAACTGATTCGTCTCCCATATGAAACTTTAGTTTCCATCATAGTTGTCATCAAAGAGATAATCCATTCAAGTGAACAGTACTTGGCAAATATCCATACCTAGAATCATCCATCAGTAAATGTAAAAATGTAATTCATCAGTTTAAATGACGTCCTTGCGTTGCTCCACTACTAAGTTATAGAAGATTGTGTACTACCAATCCATCCCAAATGCGACGTTCTTCTAAGTTGTGCCAGTGACTAATCGACATTTGAAACTCTTTCCTGGTATTAAGGTAGTAGTGAGAAAAGTTCTGAAAGCGTCGTGTATTAAATCAAAATGCAGTCGAAACCAGTGCCTCTTTACTCGATCAAAAAAATTGTTCATGCGTTTTATGTTAATAGAGCATCCAAAGACTATTTTTGTTTGAAAATAAATGTAATTTTACTACGTTTTTATTCATATAACATCTGATTAAAACTTATTATACATTCTGCAATCTGTCTTGAAAATACAGAAATGAATATTTATTCATTATGTGTTAAACTGTTAATTAAATATTTTATCCACATTTCAGTTGTTTAGTACAGAGTAGAAAAATAAAAATGATAATTATTATTACATTTAATTGATTTGCAAAGAAGAACAGCTCTACGCTATCTAAATACAAAAAAAATATTTTAACTTATAGCTAACAAGAAGGCTTGATATATTTTCTTTCTTTTTATTAGAAACTTGTTGAAATATTTAAACTTAAAAACTCTGCTTTGGTAGTAACTCGGAGAATTGTTGAGCATAAAAGCCATTATATAATTAAATTTTAATTAAATTTCATGTAATTTTGTGCGAAGTATTCATCATGTCTTTAACAACTGCATCACTGTTGTAACGAACTGGAGTCAAGTGTTAACTGCACAAGTAGAGTCAAGTTATACAAATAAGCATAGACATAGAATCTAGAATAATTTATTTATTAACAATAAATATACAAGGAAAGTATTTACAGTTCCCATAATTGGGTTCAATTTAGAGATTAAAGTCACAGAATATCACACGCCTGAGTATCCGCTGGACAAGCGTCTGGAGAGATTTTTGGCAGAATCTAACCCTTTAAGACCGAACCCGTACGATCGTGCGGGTTAGACATTATGTAGCATTTTTGCGTCCTGGAGAGTTGTATTTAGCAAATGCCGGAAAAGAACAACTGTTCTAGTTCACAATTATAATCGCGTTAAATCTGTTTGCAAAAAATTTGAGCTAAGGATTTGAATTATTTATCTGTCGCAATTAGCTAATTATTAATACATATTTAATTGCTTGGTTATCAATTGTTAATTTAATGTTGAAATAAGTGAAAAATAGGAAAATATGTTAGTTAAGAGTTAATATAATTACTCTTTAGACGTAATATTTGTTTACCCGCACGATCGTGTGAGTTCTGCTTTATTTGAGATCACTGTCCGAAAATCGACTTCCTTTCTGTAGTGTCTTCTCGCGTGATCCGATGCACAACTCAGTGTTTTCTTTCGATTCTATCACTAAGTAACCGCCTTAAGACTTGAAATGGGTACTATATTAAGAAAAAAATTAAACTTAAAAATCACAGGCTTCATTTCCTATCACCCAAAAATGAAATATTTTACATATAAACAATTTTTTCTGTTTTTAGCTTTTTACAAAAGAGTTTCACGAAATATGTCCCACCGCCTCCAACGGTCATCAGTATTACTCGAGGAACTTCCACAAATTTCGTTGCCGTTTTTACCGTATCAGTACTCAAATGTGACAAGCTCTTTCAAAGCATTTTGTAGGATCTTTTTGAAAGCTTCGGAACAAAGCATACTACTCACAGAAAGTTCCACACTAGGATTTCACTCTATCATTGAAATCCTATCTTCCTCCTTAGTTTACTATTGGGGAAGCAAGAGGAATCTGGTGTCAGTACATGTGTTCGTAATTATTCAGTTCCGATAAAGAAACTAGGCACAAAAGCCGTCAAAATTGACGCTATGATCAGCGATCATATCGGTACATCTGGAAACACCTCCAGTCCTAATGATCGTGGGAAATGATGGGTGGTCTTTCCTTGAATATAATCAGTATAGGAAAGGACACAATAGACAATGTCGGAGGAAATACAGGAAGATTTTCTAAAGAAGCAGGGGATTGAAGGGGGCCATCCGACATTTCGTGAAGGCGCTGCAATTTCTATTGTGCAAGACAGAATGGAAAGCGAACAACCAGATATTGCATGATCCGCGAAGTTTCATTTGCCTTCTAAAAATACAGGAGTATCCCTTATTTCAGAAGTTTCTCTGCATATAAGTTCAGGTACAGCTTTTTCTTAATATACGTGTATATTTTTGAAAAATTAATTCTATGTTATATTTTTTTATTTTTCTGTGCTATGAAAGATATAAATTATTTTATATGTACAAGTATAAATTTTAAAATACTAGTTACAGGTAATTTGAATTAAACATGGTTTGAATAACTTATATAGTAATTATTCAAGTAACTTTTGTTTTGAGTTTGAAGATATATATATATATATATCAAAACAAACTTAGAAACACAAGACAAAAACTCAAAAACAATCAAGACACAATGGCAAATATATATATATATATATATTCATCCCTTCTTTTTTACTAAAAGTTTATATCATAATATAAGGATGTTTAAAAGGATATTTGTTTCTTTGAGTAATTAATATTGAATGAAAACTAAACCTTGAAAAAATAAATTAGGTGAATGTTACATAGATAATGCCTAACCCGCACGATCCTACTGGTTAACGTTGACACAGAAAAAGCCTAACCCGCAGGATTGTATGGGTGCGCTCCTGCATTTGAGGGACATGCTAAATTTTTAAAATTATTTTTTACAGTACCAGTAGGATCCAAGTTGACCTATAAACTAAAAAAAAATTAAATTAAACGCTGAAAATATCTCCGGTCTTAAAGGGCTAACTGCCGTCTCAAATCCAGTTCACAATTAAAAACAGAAGTCTGGAGAAATGCGAGTACTGTCACAATGTAAATGATCAACCACATTCAGTCCTCCGACCATCAGTGGCCATTTCACTTCCGGAACGCATCTGGGAATTATAAATCAGCATTTGTTCCTAACAGCAGGGAGTGCACTGAGCGGCTACGCTACACTTCATAATTAGCAAATGCCATTTGAACATTTTCCTCAAAAATATAAACAAATTCGGGCACATATTCCGCCATACCTATTTTTTTCTTGACTCAGAATGCTTGAAAAAATAATTTAAGATGGCACATAAGAATATTTTACATGGAAAATATTCATAATGAGGAAAAAGAAAGTAGCAGATGCAAGTGACATTTTTTTTAAAACCAACCAAACTTGAATTTTCAGGCTTGCTGGGAATAGAAATTTTTCAGCAAAGAAATCTCACAAAATCACACCGGCCCAGCGCTAGGCATACGGGAACAAATGAATAACCGGCTGCTACGTCATACATCGGGCACTGTGGGCCCCGCATAATAGCCTCCATTACGAGCGGCTCATGAGGCGACCCTCCATTACAAGGATATGACCCGTCATCGGTGATTTAACAGAAAAAAACATAAAAAATAATGAAATCCATCTGGTGCCTCCAAAATCATTTCCTTTTCTCAGAAAAAATAACTCATAATCATTGTTCGTCTTTTGTCCGTAATCTGAAATCGTTAGTATCTTAACTATTAAAATCTGAAGGTAAGCAAAAGTATGTATCTATCTATGTCCTGATATCTTCTCACAAACTACAGAATCCTAGAACGATCCGAAAGTACCAAAATGTGGGAAATAATCCAAGGAATCCATTTCGACCATTTAAATTCCGAAATTGCAATTAGTTAAAAAGATATTAATTGAAAAGTGTCAAAATAAATGAAATGTTGTGCTGCCATCTATCGGCAGTTCCTATAAATACCTGTCACATCGGTTGTTCTTTCATCTGATTTGTATAAAAAAGTTTTCTTTTTTAGGGAGCTTCCGCGTTTAGGAGTTCTGATTTATAAACATCGGGAAAAAATCGTTTTCCTGCTTTTTTTTCCTTTTTTTGTTGTACGGTGTTTCATTTCGCAACATTTACGTTTGTTGGGGAAAATATTTATTCATTTTTATCCGGTTTTTTTTCCCATTATTATTCAAATACTGGCAAGACGAAAATATAAGTTTCTGGTGTTTAATTTATCAGTTTGGTGTAGTATTAATATTTCTGTGTTTTGTTTCGGATCATTTTTTTCTTTTGCAAAATAAAATATTATGCTAACCTGTTTTAATTTATAAACATTGGAATTTTCGCGTTTTCATTCAAGCCATAGTGTTTTGAGTTAGTAAAAGGACTAGAATTGAAAGTTTTAATCCAACAAGAGAGGATTCGAATCAGATTTAAGTTCGTTGAGGAAGTTTAGTGACAATAATTGTAGGGAAAAAAACAGAGGCGGGCATATGAAAAAATGTGGATCCCGAGAAACGCTGAGTTATTAGCTATAAGTTAATTAAAAAAGGTGATTTACGTTTTTGGAGGAAAGTTAGGGACAATAGTTGTAGAAAAATAAACCGGAGGCGGGATATGAAAATAAAGTAATAAAAAGACTGGATTTCAAAGAATATTTACGTTTGTTGGGGAAAGTAAGTGACATTGTAAGTGAATTTGTTAAATAAAAAAATGGAGCCGGGAATATGAAAAAATATGGATCCTGAGGTCTCACGTGACCACACTTTTTCTACCCACTAGGGAATGACGCGTTATTCGAGATATACCTGGCAACGCCGGGCCACACAGCTAGTATCCGAATTAATGAATGTTTAATTTTAATAAAAAATTCTTAAAAAGATTTTTTTCAAAAGATTGTCTTTGTAAATTTAGAGCTAGCGATATTTTACAGAAAAACAGAAGGGTGGTAACTTTTTGCCTCCTACTGTAAATAATTATTACGTCTGATATTAAACGTATGCCTTCCAATTTAACCAGTTGACTTACACTGATAATCCTCTGGTAATACGATTACTTGCAAGCTTATGCCAAATTTTTCCACCTCTTCTTTCAAATTACTTGAAACACTTTTTGGAAATATAACGTTTCATATAGATAAATAACTATTAAAATTTAGGTAAAGAATTACTATTTTTTTAATAAGACTAAGTGAATCATAATTGATAAAACTGTTCTTTCTACTCCAGGGTGAAGCAGAAAGGACAGACGGTTTTTTAAAAATCTCAAAATCGTTAATTTTGTCTTAAAAAGAAATTTTTTCACATACACGAGTTCGTATTGAAATATCATTTGACAAAACCAAGTGTGGAAAACATCTCCCATGTGGTATCTGCTATCACTGAAGAATTTCTGCAGGCGTTACCTTATCTTCCATCTCATGTGCGAAGCTCAGTCCCTGGGCGTAATCCCCGGACTTCCAACTGTTGCACAACGGCCAATTTATAGGGGTGAAATTTCAGGTCTATGTGCAAAACAGCCTTAACGAACAATTACTGAGGCCAAGTTCCGAGCAGAACTCCCCGAAGGTCTTTTGCTCATAAGTGTAAGTGGTGTAAGAAGTGCTGAAACCCAACGTAAGACAATGTTACGTGTGGGAACAGCTTGATTTCTATAGATATTGAGATGGCGACGAAACTCTCGCTGAACTGCTTGAAAGACTGGTTAATTCTTGACGAAACAGTCATAGGCAAAATTGCGGTACTCTATCATCCACGATTTCATGGCTTCAAATAAAAAAAAAAATGCTAAGAGTTTACGAACCTAACGCCATCTACTGCGCATTTGTCACTTCACTTGATGATGAGTTCTGGCTATTTCAAAAAAGTCTGTGATTTTAGCCTCACCCAGTATAAACTCTTTACAAAAAATTATAGAACTTTATGAGCTGTTCTTTCGTGAAAATTAGTTATTTATCCCTATCAGTCTTTCAGATTCCTCTACAAAGCTTTTAAGTGATTTAGCATACACTATTTTCAAAAAAATTCTGTTTCTGCTATTTTAAAATCAATTTAAATATATTTAGTTAATAAAACTAAGTGTTATTAAGTAGCATAAATATTTTGCTCCCATCTGTTTAAGTTTTTCAAAATACATTCAGCCGAAGAATATAAATTACATATTTAAAAGTTTGCACTTTATTCCTATTTTAGCTAAACCTCCTACTTCTATTTTCAACTGAATACTTCTAAAATCATTAATCACTTTTTATTTCACTCTTGACTTATGCCCATTTTTTGAAAACGCAGATACAAATTGTCCATTTCACACATTTTTCCTACTTCACGGTGAAAAAACATTCACATACACAAAGAAAGAAACGCTCCACTTGAATGTGTTGTTGATGATATTATTAATAAATGAACGAACCTTCGTTGGGACAATATGGTTCCAAATGGAAATTTCTGATGTTGGAGACAGAGAATAAAGAGAATTTTATCAAATATAAATAAATCTTGGAAAAAACATTTATCAGCTTATTTATTATTTTTATCATAACATGAGTGGATCTTTTGAAATATTTACCGCTTGAAAGCGCGGCATTAAAAGCCCGCTGCTTCGATTTATAGTTTTTTCGGTATTCGCTGTTCTTAAAATACATTTTATTTTAGTGTTATTCACTGAAACGAACAAGTTTAAGGAATGCGTCTGATAAATGATACAAATGCATGTGAGAGAAAGGCTTCTTAAAGCTATTCTTTGAATATGGACGCATTTTCTTTTATATATGGGACTATAGATAAGTAAAAGCTTTAAGGAGTTGATGAAACTACGCTTTATATCTGATGCTATTTCTACATTAAACTATCGAAATAAAAAGCAATATTCAATAGTTTTAAGTGAAAACTTAGACACTTCTTAGATCCTTTTGTTGTAAATTTTTAGATTTTGTAAATCGTATGTCATTGGTTTTTCTTTTTATATCTGATGTATTTTATTGAAAGAAAACTCCTAATGTTTTAAAGGATGTTGCTGTTTGTTTTCAAGTCTTATTTTTTTGTTTGTTGAAAGGATACATTTGCTTATAGCATTTTGCTCAAGTTTGTGTTTTGGACAGAGCATTCTTTTTATTATTGCCCACTCCGACTCTGCTTACCCAAAGAATGTAAAGCATCTCACGAGTCAGAGGGGAGAAAAATTCCAATACAAATATTAGTGTAATACAATACAATACATTAAAAAAGAAGTACGATACATTACAAAAAATTAGGTAATATAATACAAAACAATATAAATAAAAAATACAATATAAGTAAAAAAATACAATATAAGAAAAAACATGCAAAATAAGTAATACAACATAAAATACAATTTCATATTTTGTATTATTTGGATAGCGCTTGAAAAGGTTTTAAGCTGTGAGAGGGTACTTAAGAAAATATAAACTATGACTTTTTTGTTGTTCTTCTTAGTCTAAAACGACTCATCTGCCTATTGTAAAATGTCAAGTCCTTATTCATATAGTATTTTCAATAATGCTTTCAAACGATACAAAACCAAGCAAATTATGAGCGGGCACAATTTTGTTCGTTACAAACAGTGTGATAAACTGACCTTAGTTAAATAAATGATTTAAAATGGCAAATTAAATGGATCTAAAAGAGATGTATGAGATTGCCTGAAAAAGTATTCTGAATGAATTTCAAAATGTTAGTTTTCTGAAGGATTTGTAACTTCTAGGGCTACGTCGAGGTCAAGTTAACTTTACGGCACGTGTAGAGGCGAGACCACTGGATAGAGGAAAGTTGAAAATTTTATTTTATGCACTCAACATCAGCTGCATTTGTTATGCGACAAACTTTGAATCGGTGTCCATTTCTTGTTACACATGCAGTAACTGGTATTCGTTATTGAACTCACTGCTGTAACAATTCGATCTCGCAGATCTTGAAGAGTAGAAGTCATAATAGTCCAGTCAACGAAGGCCAAAAATCTACGAATGGAAAAAAATGGTGTAGTTTTGAAATTTGGCAAAGTTTTGGTGGTTAGTGTCCTAAATGACATACTAAAAGTTCCCGCAGGTGAAGGGTGCGCGGGAGCACAGGGAAAGGGCTTATATATGGGGGGCAGACCCCCCCCCCGAAATCAGAAAAAAATTAAAAGCAATAAATAGTTATTATTCGGTTAGCGTTTGCTAGCAAATAATTTCCGTACTTTTAGCTCCCAAAAAATATATAGATGGCACCAGGAGTACCGTGAATTTCACTAAATAACGTATTTTAATCGCAAAATTTTATGCCTATGAATATACAACTTTGGCGCAAAATTTGGCAAGAAGTTGCCAATAGTGAATAGACCTAGTCGAAATCTTGAATAGGTTCGAAGAATCTAGAATATTACAGAAGTCTGCCAAGCACGCCAACTGATCCTATATAAGCGGAAGACCAGCAATAGGAGTTAGTTCAGGTCACGTCCACGCAAAGCCATGTTTTAGCAAGACTCACCGGATCGGGATAATCCCCCTTCGGGGAGCTAGGCACTCCATTAACCATCTCCTATCTAGGAGATAGTTCATTCTTATGCGGTTAGCTCGCGTGTTAACGTTTTCTCTGCTTGTCTGTCAATTTGTTTTATTTGTAGCTCTGCTACAATTAAAACAAATTGAAATGAGTTAGTGAACTTTTTGAATAGCTGTGCATCTGCGAGCATCTGCATTTTGCTGTTCTGGAATCTTAATGTGTTACTAAGTCAACTGCATTCATAATGAAGAGACAAGCTTCTATTCAAAACATTTTCGCAAAAAAAAACAGAGTGTAAGTAGGCCTGTTAGTGACAGTGCTGAAGTTGGCTGTGCCAGTAACAATGTTTCTTCTGGTGTCGCAAATACCCGTACCGTTGATCCAGCCCCAGTTACTGGGCTGGAACCAAGTAAAAAATATCTATGATAGTGAAAACTATTGTCAAAGCAATTCCGTTCGCTCGTTAACAAATGAAGAAAAATTTCGCTTGTAGAAAATGTTTGGGAACCTCATCCTGTATACAAATTTCCTTCTACTTTTAGTAGTTCTATTTCAAACCATACTAGATCTGTTCAAATGAAATGGCTAGAAGAATTTGAGTGGTTAATTTATTCTGAAGGAAAATCCGGAGCTTTTTATAAATATTGCGTAATATTTTCGCACTCCGAAAGTGTAAGGAAAAGAGATCACCAAGTAACAGAGACATTAATAACATAGGCTTTTAATAATTTGAAAAAAGCCATGGTGCTGCCACGATGAGAGGGCAATTTAGAGGGGTCTAGAGAGAGAGAGAGAGGATCAGAGGCTTCTATCAAAGAAAAACTACCACTAGACTTGTATACACATAAGTGCCAAAACAGAAACAAATTGTTAAACGTGTGTTGCTCCGCCACTCCTTTGGTTGGAGGAATTGAGGAAAGATCAGCTTTGATCTTGGTTGATGATTTGAGAAATGCTGAATATCTACGGTTATACAAATTATGTTCATCAGCAACTACTTTGTACTAGGAACATCTTCTCACCGGCTTGTGAGATATCATCTGATATTGATGAGGGAATATAAAAGATGTCAGCAATATTTTCATCTGGCTTAGTTGATTTTTGAACAATATAACTATAGTGCTTTGCTTTTTCTATAAATATCTGGTGTAATGTCGCAGCCACGGGATGCATGAAGAAGGAGAATGGTTTGGGTAAAAGAAAGTTCTTTCTGTAGCTTTCTAGTAAAAAATAATTTAGCTTCGACATTTTCCTTGCCAGGCTTCATAAAATAAATGTTACTTTCTGGTGGTGCCAAAGCAATCAGTGACACGACTAGGTCTCATTCTTTCCCTTGGAATGAGAAGTTGCGTTCTCGAACCCAAATTACACACTTTAAGTATCAGCATCCCCTGTAGCGACTCTCGTTTCATTTAGCAGCCATTTTCTGTGTTAGTAATTGAACATGCCTGGTCTTATTTCTTTAATGGCAAGAAAATGTTTCTGTCGAACTGTGGCAGACTGGTTTCTAGCTTTTAGGTTAAGCTCAGCATACATATGTAGATTTAGATTATTCTGGACAGCAAAGTTAGGTCCAATCCCCGTCTCACAGATGACCAAAGATTGCTTGCCAAAAAACTTCTCCAGGCTCTCCCATCAGCATTCTCTTCTTCATGTCCCATCAACACAACTTCTGCTTCCTCTCCATTAATCACCAGCCAGCATCAAGAAGATAATGGTAATACGCGGACGGACGTAGAAGCTGCCAAAGCGAAGGCAACAATAGCCATATCATTCTGCTTTACCAGCTCCTAATGACTCAACTGCTGGTAACAGTAATCCTGAAATTAGTTGTGTTCAGTGCGACAACGTCTTAGCACCAAGCTAAATTCCACAAATGAAAAGATTAAAATTAAATCTTACCGGAAGATTAGAAACAAGGGCTTAGCAGTCTATTGTGAAAATGAAGAAGAGATCCAAAAGCTCATCGACAAAATTCAGAAATCTGACGAGCTGAAAGAAAAATTGTGCACAAGGAACCGAAGAAAAGACGTCCGAGATGCATCATATACAACATCCCAAAGGACGCAGCCGAACAAGAGGTAATTGTCGCAATTGAAGTAGCCACTGAATGCGATAGAAATCCTATCGAATTTCTACTCAAATTCAAAGGCCAAAAAGAAGGATACCAGCATTGAGTAGTGGAGCTCCTAACACCAGTATTCTTCACTCTTCACTCTCGAAGCAGCAGGGGAACTAATGATGAAGTGGAGCATTTACAGAATCAAAGAATTTTTCATTGTCCGCCGTTGTTTCTCCTGCCAGAGCTTCAGGCACCTCCAAAGGGATTGTAAATCAAATGAAAATTCTGTGCCTATTGCTCAGAGAATCACGAAAAACGAGACTACATGTCAAAATATCCAGTTTTTATTAACTGCGATGAATCGAATGATAAAGATGGAATGGATCACGATATCCGACATTCTGCAGTTGATCATAATTGCCCTAGCTATAAAAAAGAAATATTTTTATACCAGAAATCCCTAAATTATTAAAACTTTCCAAATAATGTCTTTAGAATTGCTGAATACGCAGAAGAACCTCTTCTTTGATCCTACTCACTTTTGACCATTTTATCAAAACGTCTCAAATTCTCAAAACATTATTCAGATTAACCTCGCTAGATCAAAAGTAGCAACCACCTCTTTAGTACAAATCGTTCAAATGACCAGTCCGGACTTTTTCTTGGTGCAAGATCCATATATCAGAAATGGCAGAATAAAAGTTCTTCCCCGCCAGTGGACTAGCTAGTTATCAGATAATGACAAGGCAGGTATTATCTCTTTGCCATCTTGTGTCTCCCCAATCTTCTTGATATCAGGAGAGAACACGGTAATAGTTAAAATTGCAAACAGAGACAAATCTCTTACGCTTATTTCAGCGTACTCTTCCCCATCTGCCAATCTGGAAGAAATGATCAAAGAACTTGATGAAGAACTCTCCAAATTACAAGATGAAAATGTAATCGTAGGGGCCGACATAAATGCACACTGTATACGTTGGAGATACCAAACTAACAACAATAGAGGATATCAAGTGGAAAACTTTATAGCTGAAAAGAACCTCCAACTTTTAAATTCACCAGGTGCAGAACCAACTTTCCAGCGTCATAATGCGGAAGGGTGGCCTGATCTTACTCTGGAATCGAACCCGACCCTAGCAAACATGTGCGACTGAGAATTCATGGAAAACGAATCCTTCAGTGATCATAATTTCATTAAAATCATTATAAAATCAGAAACACATATCCTCTCTTATCTCAGATTCAAAACAGAGTTTGGAGGCCATGAAATTTTCTACAAACATTTCAAAGAAAAAACCCATAAGTTACTGGAAATCATTCATAATGCAGACACAATAAAAGATCTCGATGCTGCTACAGAAAAATTCAACTAGAAATTTGGGATTCCTGACTGCATTCTTACAAAATAAGGAAAATCCCAACAACACCAAATATCTCGAGGTGGAACAAAAGCCTGGAAATTAAGGGAAAAGAACTAAACGCACTGAGGAGGCGCGTTAAAAAGAGCACAGGAGAAACACGTGAACACTAACAAAAAGTATACTAAAAAAAGAGAGCGATCTACAAAAATGAAATCCTACATGCCAAGAGAAGCGCTTGGAAAAAATTCTGCTCGAAAGCAAGTTCCCCCTATGGAGCCCCATATAAATCAGCAAAACCAGCTAACCCTCCATCTGTAATTTTCAACATGCTGGGAAATCCTTTGACCGGAAATGCAAAAACTTTTGCAGGGAAGATACTACAGCAACTTTATCCCGAAGCTGCAGGAGAACAAACTGATATTTCATTTACCCCTTCGTTTTCTGAAGAACGATTCAGCAAAATAGAAATCGTTAATATTCTCAAAAGATTCTCCAAAAGCAAAGCCCCTGGATTTGACGGAATTGACTCAGTAATTGTGTCGAATATCCACTCCAACTTTCCTGAAATCCTGACTACATTCATGAATAAATGCCTAGATCTGAAAAAATTCCCAACGCCATTCAAAACAGGACTGATAGTTCTCTTCCACAAAAAAGGAAAAGAAAAGAATAGTATAACCTCTTACAGACCTATCTCCCACCTCCCGATTCTAGGAAAATTACTAGAAAAACTGTTACTCCAAAGAGTAAACTTCACTATAAATAAACAAAATGTGGTCCATCCCCACCAGTTTGGTTTTAGAGAAGGAAAATCAATCAACCACGCTCTATGAAAGTCGATGGATGTCATCGAAGATGTCAAGAAACGAGAACACTACTTTATAATTATTTCACTAGACATTCAAGGCGCGTTGGATAACATAAAATATGACATAATAAGAAAAGAATTAAGAAAGTTCTACACGAAATCCAGCATTTCAGAAACACTAGAAGCATATCAAATCACAAAGTGGCAATCCAAACTATTGATGGACCAGCGGTGTGGAAACAAACGCAAGGCTGCCCACAAGGATCTTGCACATCTCCTCTTTTCTGGAATATTGTCGCAGATGAAATATTGAAAACAGATTGGCTTAAGGAAATTCATTTGCAGGCAAAACGAACAACATCTCTAAAATACCTGGGAGTTATCTTAGATGAAAAATTAAATTGGATTTCACACATTCAAGAGCAAGGGGCTAAAGCAGTCAGTTAATACCAACAACTCTGTCGTATAGCAGGACCAAGATGGGGGATAAAAATTACAAAAAGATGCTCTACCAAACAGTTGCAGCGAGAGGATGTTCCTTAATGGAGATAGTGCTTGGGCCCTCTCTGTTTCTCCCAGATTAAAAAAAACTGTCTTCAATACAGAGTATCTTCTTCCTTTATAGGCCGCAGTGGCCTAATGGCAAGGTCTCATCTTTGGGGCCGAAGGGTTCCGGGTTTGAAACCCGATTCCACTGAAGATCCGCCGTGTATGGGGCCTGTTGCACGCTAAATCATACGTAGTGGCCAAACGTCCTCCCGTTGGTGTGGCGTGGAAGTTTGGAGAGGGGGTGCCAGCTCAGGTGTCGTCCTCATCATCTCACCTTGGTTCAAAATTACGAGGTCCGTCCCAAAATAGCCCTTGTGCTGCTTCAAAACGGGAAGTTAATATAACTAAATTAAACTAATCCTTCCTTTACATTACCGGTTCTTACAGAACCACTCCAACGGCAACTCTGCAAATTATTACAGGTATCATGCTATTACATCTTAAAGCTCAACAAGAAGCTATTTTCATCAACGTCACGTGTCTGAGAAAGGAAATAAAATTTGAAGGTCTCTCCTATCAGCCAAGGGTCCACACAGTGTTTCAGGCCGAATTAATGGGACTGAAAGAAGCGATCACCAGAGAAAGTCAAGGGAACAAAATAACTAAAATTTGGACAGATAGCCTTTCGAGTGTAATGGCAGTGCTTGATCCTCATACCTCTCATCAACTTTCCCGAGACATTCAGTCCCTTCTCAAACAGAATCGAAATATGGTTAGATGGATCAAAGCCCATACTGGCTATCGGGGTAATGAAGAAGCCGATACTTTCGCCGAAAACGCCATCACAGAAGGCGTTGTAATGAAAGCTCTAAACCCTCGATGCGAACTCAAACAACATTTGCAAGAACTGTTTTTTAAAAAATTGCAAAATATTTGGGATAATGGAAAACTGGACGCGCTGTTCATAAAGTGCTCAAAACAGTTAACCTGTGAAGAAATTCTGTTTGTCACAGGACACGGTCCATTTTCTTCATTCCTTAACCGTTTCCATTTATTGGATAGTGACTCTTGTGCCAGTCGGCGATCCCATCCACTATGCGACATCTCGCCCATTGACTCTCTCTTGGCATATCAGGAAACCTCCTACTTCACTGGAAAGTCTGTGGTACCAAAGAGTTCTGGAGAATCCAAATTTAAGAAAAAGAATAATAAACATGATTAAATTCATAACAGACAATGAAAACATAATGTGACTGTAATAAGTACTCACCTGCCTTTGTACAATAACTCTAGCTTATCCTGCATTCAATACACTGAATATACTAAGAACTTCTTTTTTCATAAATCTTCAATAGTAATCTTCCTATTCCTTGTATTCCACAATTAACACGCAATGGCTCCCTAATATAATCTCTAATACGTTACTCAAACCCTGTGCATTGATGTAAGCTTCCTCATGTTGTTCGTCATCATCTACATTCATCATTTTTCTTTCATTCACACCATGTTATTAAAGATATTGTTTATATTCTTTTATTTTGTTGTCAAGTCTATGTGTTAACACCAGCTTTATAAATTCTTCATTGTCATTCTTCTCTTGCTGTAATTTTTTTAGCTCTAGAGACGGCAGTGTGGTGTTGTGTTAAAGTGTCTAAATACACTCATTTGGAGCGTTAACAGAACCAAAAGACTGAGTAGAAGAGATCTAGTGGAAGGGAACGAACGTGAGAAGAGGAAGGGAATACGACTATTCATCAAATAGGTTTGTCGCCCCCCCCCTCCTTCCTGATACCGCCACTACTCTCGACACATAAAATACTACCTTCTTATAATTATTGTATACGTATGAAGTAAAGGTTGTTGCTTCAGCACTTTTCATTGATTTTACCATTACAATAAGGAATTTTTGAAATAATTATTCACTTTTAAACCCCCCTAAAATTTAATTCTACAAAAAATTTAGGACTATTTTTCTAGGAAATTTAATTTAGTTTAACTTTATAACTAAGTCTTTTTCGCTAGGATCCATAGTTTTCGAGATATTTAAGAAAAACTGAGAAATCCCCCATTTCAACCCCCTAAGCACCCTCCACCAGCGGGGACATTTAGTATGTCGTTTTGGGCACTCTCCCCAACAACTGTGCAGAATTTCAAAACTACACCATTTTTTAAATTAACAATTCCTTGTCTGGACTACGAGTAGAAGAAAATTTGTGAAGGGGAAAGGGGAGGAAGGGAGCATAATTGTTCATCAAATGGGTTTGTCACAACCCCCCCCCCGCTCCAACACACACAAAACTACGCTTGTATAATTATTATATAGGCATGTGTTTTTATGAGGGTTTTTGATTCAGCACTTTTAATCGATTTTACTATTACAATAAGGAATTTTAGAAATGTTAACTTTTAAATACCCCTGTATCTTCTAAACTATTGATGCTACCAAACCAATGTAGAACTTTTGGTTGTAGGACTTTTCATGTAGTTTAATTTTGTAATTAGGTTTTTTTTATAGAGCCTATATTTTTCGAGATATTTAAGAAAAACTGAAAACGCCCCTTTAAACCCCTGTACCTCCCGCGCAACCCCCACAGGCGGGGACTTTTAGTATGTCGTTTAAGTCAGTACCCCCAACAACTGTGCCACATTTCAAAACTACACCATTTTCTTTTTCTATTTTTCCTTCGTTGACTACACTAAGTGGTACAAACACGCTGTCTTTTATATACCTCCATAGATAAAAATCGCAAGGGGTAAGAATGGTGTTATTCAGATACTGCTGTACCTCATGGTGAAGTGAGATGGAGCACCGTCTTGCATGAAGATAACAACCAGTGTTGGAGCCTGTTCGCTTTCACAGGGCTTATCCGAGTGCTGGAAATAAAACTTTCCTCTATCCAGTGATGTATCGTATGTGTCTCTGTCTATTGTCGCTCATTAGAAATAAACATTTTAAATCTGCTATTTCTTCTTTGAATCACTCTGTATTATTCAATTTCCACAATGTTGTAACATCCTCCACCAGATCTTTTTACAAATCTTTCTTCTCCCAAACATTCTCCGATTGATTCGTCCCAAAATAAATCTCATGCTCCAGAAAGGATATTAATCCGTTACAACAGCGTTACTCATAACAAATTGGAATTCATGTGAATTTGTCTGCCTGGAATTGCAGAGTTTAACACATTAATGCTAAAGTCGCAGTTTTTTCATAATATTTTGTATGCTATAATAATATGTACTAATGCATAATATTATGTACTAATATTGCATAAACCAACTGGAAAATTACTGCAAAAAAATTCTGCCTGAAAAATTTATGTTTCAGTGCCCTATTAAGTCTAGCGTAAGTATTTAGGCAAATTTCTATTCTATATTCTTTTCCTACCATTGTATTTACTGATATATCTCTTAAATTCAAATAAATTAATTGATAAATAATTTTAAAAACTTACCCTGCTCTTCTCCAGATTGCAAAAACTAATTTCAAGTCTGACTTGGAAAATAAAAATGCTACATTTTCAACCGAACGCTTGATATGTGCTACCAGCGACTGAATATAGAAGAAATGGACACTCAAAGCCACTTTTTTTTATGAAATTTGTACTGGAAAAAATTATTCCAGTGAGTTTATGATGAATTTTTAGAAGCGTCCCTAAAAAGGGACGCTAGGTATCAATGGGTTAATAAAATTTGGATCGAAACTACATATTCTGAACAACTGAGACACGAAGCGAGCGGTTTATCTAGACAGTTTTCCAGAACTTCTAGTATTACCACTTACCAGTGGTCTACAAAGACGTAATAATTGTTCTGCAGGGTTCGTCCCATTCAGTCACGTCTTATCACTCCGGAATTTAGTTTCTATTTCGAGGAATATCAGACGGGGATAATTAATTTTCACTTATCCTGATGCCAGGATGCTTCATTTGGGGGAATCGTTGACGGGTTCCTTAATTAAGCGCACTTAATTGATAAACTTAGACCACAACCAACCCATAGAAATGCGGTACAGAGTGAACTGGTACGCAAATGCACGAGATGGGGGATATTATATGCAGGAGAATGGACAAAAGGCTGCCCAGAGATTATGGAAGCTAATTTTGATGTTTTCCTCCGATAGACTTATGTAGCTTGTATTTATAAATGCTGGTCAAAGGGCAATTCAAGAGTGAGGTCTTATTCAATTCCATTGCATATCAAAAAGATTGCATTAATTAAAGTAAATCCACTCATGCATTAAATAAGATTTTTGAACTGAAACTTATGCCTAAATCTATCACAATTTTTTGGACACAAGAATAGAAAATGCAATTAACAGGCAATAAATATTTAACACAGACTTGTTATTTAAGTTGATTATGCTTTCTTTAATTGTCTCCCACCGGAAAAATATACGCCAAGATCTGCTAAACGGTATTTCATTTTTAATGCGTTAATGCAATGAATATATCATTAAAATATATATAATTTCTAAATCTCAAACATATTATACACCTAAAAGTTGTTTAAAACCACCTCCGCGCCTAAACTAGCACATTTTTTCTCTTTGTTTTTTTTATATTTTTTATTGACATAAAATTTAGTTATATGCTATTGTTATTGTTCATTACAAAATGAATTTAAAGTGGGACTGAATTTTCTTAAGCATTTGTGAATGATAATCTAAACTCGGAACGGCTAATGCAAGAACTTTTTCTGCAAGTTTCACGATGGCCTCTATAAAGTATAATCATCTTCGTGTTGAGGACAGTTTATAAGACATCTGGAGTTTGGGAAATGCTTTTGCAACATTGTGTGAATAAAATAATATGTACATAAATAAATATATTTAGGTATGTAATCATAAAATTTAAAGATTAATAAAAAGAAGCTTGTGATCCGAGAGATCTCAGCGCCTAATATGGGGCATATAATAAACGCGCCGAGCAAAGGGTTAAAATTCATACGGAAAAAGTAAAAATATTGTCAAACATATTGTGCATTCAACTCAAATTGTTTTACAAATAACATCTTTAAAAATCAGAACTGTTTATAAGCGTTAGAGTAAGAGAAACGAATACATACTCACAAAAATATTGAAACATAGCTTTCCTTTTTGGCACTTTTCAGTTAGGGATTCCTCCCAAAAAGTAGCGACAGAAAATCTTTATAGTGTACTCAAGATTTAAAAGTTTAAATTATTCATCAACCCAATTTTCACAATATTCGCCTTACAGGAATAGAAACTAATCCATATTCACAAAAATATAGAAACAACGCTTTCCTTTTCGGTACGTTAAGGATTTCTCCCAAAAATGGCGAAAAAAAAATCTTTACAGTGTGCTCTAGACATAATAATTTAAGTTAAATACAAACCCTATTTTCACAATATTTATAAACCTTTGAAACTTTTCTGTCAACTGCTCTTACTACCCTCGAATCGTCTGCGTCAATTAATCTCCATTTGTTTATCCTAAGACACTGTCGTTTACCTTCGGTGCTTAAAATATTCCCTTATACCCGATCTTAAAAGTCGGTGAGCTGACATGTGTAGCCGGAACTGTGGTAACCAAGACTTGTGTTAGGGGCTGCCAGTGGGAGTATTTTGAACAACTTGGGTTATCTATTACCGAGAGCATGGCATTGGAGGTTCAGTGTTGAGTAGTTGAATAATTTTAAATAGCTTTCCATTCTAGGAAAAGCCTCAGATGTAAATGGGTTTTAAAAGATACTAAAATGAATTTAACGGCTGTTTAAAAGGATACATATGAGAGACATTGATACGATTTCGTTTCGTCTATACTTTTAAAATGAAAATTGGTTAAATGGAATTAAACGTTTATTCATCGCATGTATTAATTTGAACGGTATCTGGGATGCAGTGCTGAGTAGTTGGAAAAGTTTAAATAGTTTTATTTGTTTGAAAAAGCATCAGATGTGAATAGGTTTTAAAGGATACTGAAATTAATTCAAAAGGTTTCTAAAAAGATACATATGAGATAAATTAATACTATTGCGTTTATTTATACTTCAAAAAAAGAATTGCTGTAAATGGCCTTAAACGTTCCTTCATAAGCACAGCATCGGGGAATCAGTTTTGGATAGTTAGGTAATTTTAAATAGCTTTCCTTCTTGTAATTCCCTCAAAGGTAAATAGTTTTTAAAAGATACTAAAATGCATTGAATGGCTCTACAAAATATACATATGAGATAAATTAATACGAGTGTGATTTGTTAATACTTTTAAAACAAGAAATTGCTAAAATGGACCCAAACATTTTAGTCGTATATAGTGCTTAACCCTCTGAGTGGTTCGGTCTCCCTTGTAAAGCGACTCGAAAAGCGATTGTTCGAAGACCCCTTATCTGTTTTAAAAGTGCGCCCTCCTCCGAACAGAACATGTTCCAAAAGCGCAGCGGATTCAGTCTCTTCCCCCCTCTGATCCATGGGTAATCAGCAACCCCTCGAAGGGACTAACCACAAGAATCCGTTCTATTCAGCTAGGATCCTATTCAAACTAGCCCTTACTGCCTTCGGAGAGCCCACCTGTTGTGTGATAAATTAACACTTCAGGTCTTCAAGATGGGCAGTTGGGATCTATTTTCTGCACATTGC
This sequence comes from Araneus ventricosus, assembly GCA_013235015.1. Classification (NCBI taxonomy): domain Eukaryota; kingdom Metazoa; phylum Arthropoda; class Arachnida; order Araneae; family Araneidae; genus Araneus; species Araneus ventricosus. The sequence goes on from BGPR01000290.1 coordinate 584,675, forward strand.
TCGTGTCAACAACACCAAATGACAAAAATACACACCGGTTAGGCGCGTATACCTATTTTTCATGTTTTGAATATCTAATAAAGTGAACATTATTGAAGCTGCATAAAAGTTGATGATTTTTAAGATCTTTGTGATTTAAATTTTTTGCCGTTTATTAATATTTGTATTTTAGCTGCTGGCTGTATTTTATATTAGTAGTTTTTTTATATCCGTGACTTCACTTTATTTACTCGTCAGCATATTATTCTATGAATTTAAAATTAATTTACTAAATTTTAAGGATTAAAAACAATGCCATTATATATATATATATATATATATTCAAAAATTAATCAAATATTCATATATTCAAATTTTAATATACATATATTAAAAATTAATTAAATATAATTAAAAAAGACATCAAAAATTAGTAAAAAATAATTATATATATATATATATAATTATTTTTTACTAATTTTTGATGTCGCAATAAAAGTTTTCATATTGCTTCTTGATTTAGTACTCCGTAAAAGGTAGAAAATTGAGAAACGATCACAAATATAAACAGTGTTTAACTGGATTAATCCGTTTTGTATGCACATAAATACTTATTATATGGATAGTCGCATAATAATCTGTATTCTATAAAACCGCCTGTAATAATTAATACATATGAAGGATTAGAAATAACCTTCTTATCCCCTGAATAATGTTTTAAATTAACTAATACTACAAACCTTTTTTACTGAAACTTGTACTATATGCTTGTTAAGAGCACGAGTTAATAATTCTCAAAATAAAGTTTACGTTTAGACTAAATGTTAGAAGAAATAACGTATACATATACCGTTATTTAACACGCAAGATATTATCTTTTATTATAATAAACAGAAAATTAATTCACCTAGATTAACAAAATTTGAAACTTTTATACTATAGTACCGGTCATAGAGCATCCCGTGGCCAAATTCTCAAAATTAAATTTAATTCTTTATTTATAACTTTTTTATCGAAAAGAAAGGTATATTAGAGTTTAGACAGGGCATTAGAGTTTTTTGAGCCTATTTAAACGAAAATTGGACCCTTATCTACAATTAGGGTTGCGTTTAGGAGTTACCGTATTCAGAAACACGAAGTGTAAAACGAGGAGATATATCAAAATTCGAATTTACAATCAATGATTACAGTACTTTCTCTTTGTATACTACGTATACGAGAAGGTAAAAGCAATCAACATTTTTTCAATCAATTTTACGAAAATGGGCCTTGGTACGAAGTACAAAATTGTTGAATTATTTTCTACAGATAGTTTTTTACAAACTTGGTAAAATCGAAAGAATAGGGAGGAAAATCTACCACATACTCGAAATTAGTCAGGTTCCCTTTTGTGCTATTCAAAAACAGTTTTGGGTCTTTTCGTACTAAATATAAAGGGAATTTTATAAGCATAAAAATGACACTTTATTCTTTATACAAAATTTTAAAAATTAAATTATATATCTCATTCATGTATACCATACTACTTGGAAAATAAATATATTGTTTTGCAGTTTTATAATTATCCATTCAAGTTCAGAATGAAAATAAAAACGTGTAGATAAATCTGAATTATATAAAAAAATTATACTTTACAAATTACAGCACACGCACACACATCCAAGATATTGCTATAAAACACATTATATAGTATGTGATGGTGGAATTTGGAAATAATTCAATGCCTGAGACTGCTATTATTTTTGGAAGAACTGTCCTTAAGCTTGTTAATATCGGATATATCAAAGGTTTGTAACACATAATAGTGGATTCTTGTCTCATAGCATTTATTAAAATTCACCTCAGAATTGGTATAAGATTTACCAAAAGCACTGGAATTTAAGCAATTAGATTTGATCACATATTGAATAATGCTTAATAGCAAATCAGCAAAACTGTAATGGTTCAAGGAACCAATGCATAAATGCAGTCTCTGAAGTAAGAAATAATATTTTCTTAGAAATAGTTTTGGGTTCTAGGAAGAAATACAAATTTTCAATGATAATTGAAATAATCTCTACACAGTTGAGCTGCAGATAATATCAGACTCTCAATAGGATTAGTATCAGCAGTATACAACGATGTTCCCCGATACAGTGCTTTTAACAGATGGTTATGTCTATCTGTACGTGAAAAACATGTGACATAAACAGATAGAGAATCAGTTTGAGAAAGGTCGTAGCGGAGGACTGGTATATACAGTGGCGATTTTTCGCACAGGTGTTAGAGGCGCTCGCCTCGTGCATCTAGGGGGCCTCAAAACCTATTCGATCTATATCGTAATACTAAGACGAAGATGAATTTTCGACATTGGGTAGGGGGAGGGGCCTCACAGCAATTTTGCGCCTGTGTCCCCATACTGACAAAATCCGCCAGTGGGTATAGCATGATTGATTCACTGAAGAAATACTTCTGACAAAATTCCCGTGCTTTTTAAGATCAGTAAAAGTTATTAAAATGGTATCATTGGTAAAAATTGTTAATTGACGACAAAATAGTGACACTTCATAGATGTTTTGGCCGTTCTCGGTGAGGAATACAAAAAAGTTTGGGGGCCGTTTCGTATCGTACCGTTCTTTTCGAAAATATAAAGCAAATTTAACAAGCTTAAAACTGACCCTTTACTCTTCAAATAAGTTAAATAAAATAAAAAATGTCAAAACATATAGAAAATAAATATTTTATTTACAGTTGAAATATTATTTATTAAAGTTCAGAATGAAGAAAATGGAGCAGATAAATCATAATTTTATAAAAAAAATTACACCTTACAAATTACAGCATGCACGCATAAGATAATGTAATAAAACACATGATCTGGCAGGTGACGGTAATATTTTGAAATAATCCAAAGCCAGAGACTGCTATTATTTCTGAAAGATCAGTCTTCAAAGTTGTTATTAGTGGATCTGGATGTATCAATGGTTTCTAACATATATTAGTGGATTTCTTTTCTCAGAGCATGAATGAAAATTTAACTTGCAGTTGGCATGCATTTACCGAAAGCAATTCAATTTAGCTATATAGTTTTAATCATTTATAGAAGAATGCTTTATAACACATCAGGAAAAAAATTGTGCTTCAAGGAACTAATGCGCAAATACAGTATTCGTATAATATTTTCTGAGAAATATTTTTGTCTTCTTTTATTTTAAGCAAGAAATAAACATCTTCATTGATTATTCAAATAAACGTAAGAGAGTTAAGCTGCAGATATTATCAGTCTCATAATAAGATTATTAAAAGTCTGATAAGATCACACACCCAAACATTAAATTTAGTCGATAACGTTTTCATCTAAACTATATTTTCCCCTGCCTTTAACAAAAAGAAAATATTTTACAATGTAAAAAATAAAATTTTTTCCCACTTTCTTTAATTTTTATTTCCATGTACGTTATTTTTTCAGTTCAGAGTGACCTAAAAATAAATTTCCGGCTAATAACTATTTAATAAAATGATAATTATCTTTCGGAATGAATTTTTTCATTGTAATTTTTATGAATTTAAAACATATTTTTCTAAATGTTGTAATAATGAAGTTAAAATCTGTTCTAGTCTAAAAAAATTACACTTAAACCTGAAAATTAATTTTTTTAATAAAAATCAAATACATATATAATGAAATAATTGTAAAACTGAAATTTTCGATTTGATCTGAAAGATAAAACAATAAAAATAATGCATCATTTTCATATACCTTAAAACTTGCTCTATTTTTTGACAAAAATTTAATTTTACTCTATTTTTATAAATGAAAAATGAGTAGATGGAGATTATTAATATGAAAGAAGTTTACATTAATATCATAAAACTAGTTGAACGTGGGTGAAATGTGTTGATTCAAGAACACTGTTCAACTATATATAAATAGCAGATTTTCTTAGCTTCCCCTAGGCTTTCAATTTTTTTATGCTTGAATGCGGTATTGGAACAAAATCTATTTTACTTAAACCACAATATCTATTTTACGTAACCATTCGATATGGATCTTTAAAGCATTGAGGCATTGAAAAAAAATCTTATATCACATAAATTGTATTAAAAGAATAGTACTTGAAACATAATATAGCATCAAACCAGGCTGACATTAAACAAAAAAAAATCCGACACTGCAATTCTTCCGGAAATATAACCTCAATGCAAATAGCATTAAAATTCCCCACACCACAGGGGAGAGTGGGATTTCGGATCCTGTGCCATCTCCAATTTGCACACAGTAAGTACATCCTTATCAGTCTTCATTGTGTTGACCTGTGCTCTCCCCGGATAATCAATCAAGATGTCAAACCAAGAAAGGGGGGTAAGAAATTAGGAAAAGTACGTGTGTTACACTTTAGAGACAGTTCACAATGAACGTAAAATTCAGTGCAAACCGATTTCGGGGTGTTTTCTACCACACGTTGAAATGCGTGTTTAACGATTTTGGGGTTGTCCAAGGTCAACGTAGAAATACGTGTGAAACACTCAGAGGGTTAATTTTCATGGCAAATTAAAACTCAAAAATTTCATTTAGACCTCAGACGGCCATTTAGATGTATAATCATGAAATAATATATCTGCAATAAGTTATGACTTAAGTGAAATGATTAAAGCACAAAATTTAATAAGTGAGAAACGAAGGCAGAAGAAATTATACTTTGCATAAATTGTCATACTTGATCCCTACATAGTGTCACGGTGTGAATTTGATAATGAAAAATATATTTTGCTTTCACTGTGCTTAAGGATGTTGGTGTTCCAACTTGGGGAAGTGACCAGTGTCCTTATTTGTACCAATGACATAATTTTTAAAGCTATTATCTTACCATTTTAAAGCGCATCTCATAAAAAAGTTGATTACATTGTTTTCAAGATAAATAAAGTACAAAACAATTATACATCTTGTTTTTCGTGAAAATTACTTCTCTATAACTGTATATTAAAAAATGTCCAGATGGTCCTAATTCAGCAATCTTCATACATACAAATTCAAAGAATAGTTTAAATTTGTTCGAAAAGTTTTTGCTCATGAAATTTGACGATAAACGCAAGTATAATTTTCCCACATAAGATCAGTTGGTGAATATTAATTTCAATAAGAAATTTTTCCTGTCTTCATTGAAAAAATTATATAAATTCCATAATGGTTTGGTGATTTGAGAGGTGTTATAAAAAATTTTATTGTTGGTTAAAATTTAAGTTCAGTTTGCATCATTCTTTCAAGATCTACCATTGCAAAAATAGGATAGTTTAAATTATTTCGAAAAGCTTTTGTACATCAAATTCCAATAACTCATCAGAACTGTAAACGCAATAATAATTTTACTACATAAAATAAAATAGCAAACATTAAACGATAGTGTGCAATATATCCAAATTAACGATATTCTGTTAAGTTAAACTTAGAGAATACGAAATAAATCAACTTTTTATTTAAACTTTTTGTACTAATATTTTTTGAATATTCATCGCTTTGATTGCGAAGGAAAACTTACGACATTCACTACACAGTGCCATTCATTTAGAATGGAATTCGTGGGGTGAGACAGGTAATTTTTCATATCGAGTATTAACATCTCTACCTGAGTCTTCCTCACATGATGGAACATCGGATTCCACAAATACCACATCGGAAAGTACTCATACGATTCATTGTAAGACGCATTCGTTCAAAAGAAAATGACCGAATTTATGGTTATCACACTGCGCTAAATGAAAATCCAACAAAAGAACAATAACAACAAAACGAAACATTACTTAAACACTCTCTGAGAGACAAATGAATATTTTTAATGTAACATCTTTCTCATCTATTCTAAAATACGGACATTTAACAGTCAAACCCCTTTTCAAGGTCAGTTTATTCCATTCTAAAGAAGTGGGAGTAGCTATATTGCTAGTAAGAAACAACATAACACCATAACATACCGACCATTTTCATCCAACCGACAAGGAGCCTTGTCGGTTGGATGAAAATGTGTGAAACTTTATTGAAAAGCAAAAGCAAACAAAAAAATTACATTATGAGATATAAAAATACTTAAAAGGAAACATAATTAATCATGAACAAGGAAGAATAAAATGAAAAGCACATAGAGGGTAACAATCTGAGTATAATATCAAATATTTACAAAAGGAGTTATCATATGAGTGCAGTGAAAGGGAAGAATGTCTCCTTTAGTTACATTGTTTCATACAGTTGCAGCTCCATGATTCGGGTCTGTTAGTGTTGTTCTATGCGACGATAAAGAAGAATTGAATGATGTATGACAACCGGTTATATTGATGATTATTGTCGCAACCATCCTAAAAATCGTGGGACTGGTTTTTTGTTCTTTCTTGTTATTTATACTGAGAGATCTCTGGAATTGTTATTCCAGGGTAGGCAGTGATGTGAAGGGTGAATTTTTCGAATGAATTACGGAAGAATTGGTGGTGGCTGGTTGATGTTTTTAAGCTAGTGTGCTCTGTTGCTCAACTGGGAATTCATCGAATTTCTGGTTCTAGGAGGTGAATCTTTGGAAGTACCTAATTCTAGGCTGAAGTATGTGACGGTGTTGTATTTTGACTTTTAATTAGGTCTTCATTAGTCACCAGGAATGTGATTAAATTATCTATATTTCGTCTTGAGAGTTTTCTGGATAGGGCGCTCTTCCATCAATGGACTATGAATTGTGGGCTTGGTTCCTTGTGTTGATAAGATAAAGTTGCGTAGTGAAGGGGATTTCCTATTTCCCCACATCCGTAGTAGTCTGTAGAATGGAGACCGAATCTCTTGAGGTAGCTGGGAAAGGGCCCATGGCCAGTGGCGAATTGGATGCATTATCTGGACCAGTGCATCTGTTTGTTTCATATTTTCGGTATAATGCTGTAAACCGATCTGCCAGTCTCACCATTGTGGCATCATCGCGGCATCTGGCAATATCTCGAATTGTAATTTCATGCAGATCGGATCCGCCCTCTTTGTGATGTCACCTATCGACCAATAGCGAGGAGTCTGTTGGAGTACTTAAAGACTGATTACTTCTGTTCACTACCTTCTTCTTTTTTTTATTATCTCACAGCTGGCGTGTTTAATGATGTTACGATTTAATTTAGGATTTTAATTTAGTTCTTATTCTATTAAATTTTTTATTTTATTATTAAGTAGTCTTGCTTTGATTGTGTCATCAACTCTGTGTTTCTCACAATGGAGTACTTCTGATATATATATAGAATCAGACATGATAGGTTGAGAAGCTGAGTAGTGTAGTATTGTACTAGTTAATAGGAAGCACTTAAGTGTCAATCGTTCTACGTCCCTAATACCTCAGCGACTAGACTAGTAAATCTCACCTCAACACAAGCTGTGAAGCTAACTTGACCTCGACGTAGGCCTAGAAGTTATACTGGTGACCCGGAGAATTCCATCGTGAGTTGCATTGGTGACCTGTAAATTTTCATCGTATGCTCAACTTGACCGAAATTGGATCACATCCGAGGTATTGCAGTGGTTACTCGTTTCGCACTTCTGTTCTTCAATCATCTGTGTACGCAGTGTCTAAAAGATGCAGTGCCTTCAACTTTGGAGTTTGTAAACGCATTCCTTTTTACATCGTTTCCTGATTTTGAGTGAGTAAAGTCTTTTGTTTGTTTTCCTGACCGATTCCCCGTCCCTACATGATTGCATATTCTTGACCGGTAAATTATCTAAGGTAGGATAATTTTAGGAAATTTTAATTTATCATTGAATTCTTTTATTATGTCTGAAACTAAGCCGGAAGTCTCGCCTAGTGTTGAGCAAGATTCTCAACTTTCGAGAATTGCATTTAAGGCTCCAGTTTTTTGGGAAAATGACCCTCAGCTTTGGTTCTTTCAGGTCGAATAATAATTTGCGATTGCTGGTATTTTCAATGACTCTACCAAATTTCATGCGGTTGTTGCTGCTTTAAATTCAAACGTATTATCGTGTGTTAGAGACATTGTTAAAAATCCGCCTCTTGAGAATGCATACATCGCATTTAAAGATAAGGTTTTACAACAGTTCGCATATTCAAGTTCAGCACGTTTAAACCTGTTACTAAAGGACTTGCAGCTTGGTGATAAACGCCCTTCACATTTACTAAGTGAAATGCTAAATCTTGCTCCAGCCAAAATGGAGGATGATCTTTTGCAGACATTGTGGTTACATCGTTTACCTGCTAACCTGCGACAATTTTTTTCAGTCTGTAAAGCTTCATTGGATGACATTGCACAGATTGTGGACAAAATACATGAGGTACCAGGATGTAACTTAACTGTCGCACGTGTTGAATCTAAACCAGATCAAGTTGAGTTAGATGCTATTAAAGTAGAGTTAACCGATATGAAAAACATGGTTAAGAAATTGTCTGTTTCTCCATATTCACACTGCCGAGTTAAACCTCGAAGGCGATCGTTAACACCTTCAAGATGCACTACTGGCAAAAAGGTAGAGCATAAAATGCTTATGTTGGTACCGTCACCGTTTCGGTGACAAAGCATTCAAATGCGTAAACCTTCTGCTTATCTTTTAAACTAAAAGGCATATCTGTTTTTACTGCGGCAGATAGTTGTAGACATAGCAGTAGATTATTTATAACATACTTGGTAACCAGGCATAAATTTTTAGTTCATAGTGGTGCAGGGGTTAGCTGTGACACCCTAAGAAATTGACTAATTTTTCAGCTAATCAAGATCGGGAACTTTATACAGCTAATGGTTCTCGTATATCTACCTATGGCACCATTAAACAAGAGACATTGCTCTTAGACGCAGTTTCACTTGGTCATTTTTGGTAGCAGATGTTTCAGACACAATTATTGGAGCTGATTTTCTAGAACGGTTCGAACTCCTCATTGACGTTAGGAACAGGAGACTTCTTGACGGTCTCACTTCCCTGTCCGTTAAAGGAACGATTAGGCGAACAAAATCTCTAGGTTTTACATTAGTTACAAATAATTCCCCTTTTCATTCAATATTATTGAAATATCCAAACTTGTTTTCCACAAATTTAGACCCAAATAAAAATGGAAGGTCCTCTTGTTCATGCCAGGGCGCGACGTTTGAACCCCAAAAAATTATCCTCTTTAAAACAAGAATTTAATGACTTGATGCGGCAAGGAATAATACGTCCTTCAAAAAGTTCTTATTCCAGCCCAATTCATTTCGTTAAAAAAACGCGACGGTTCATGGTGATTTTCGACGTCGAAATTCGGTTACAACCCCAGATCGTTACCCATTACCACATATTCATGACTTTATTGATGGTTTAAGAGGTAAAAAGGTTTTTTCTAAAATCGATCTCGTGAAAACCTACCACCAAATACCTATAAATCCTCAGGATATTCATAAGACTGCAGTGATTACACCGAAAGGTCTTTTTGAGTACGTTTTCATGACATTTGGTCTTCGCAATGGAGCTTAAACTTTGCACAGATACATCATCAGAGACTTTCTCAATTGCTATGCATATGTGGATGATCTCTTAATTGCCTCAACGGATCAAGAGAGTCACAAAAGTGATCTTGATCTCCTTTTAGCAAACTTTGCGAGCATGGCATAGTGGTAAATCCTCAAAAGTGTGTTTTTGGTCAATCAAAACTCAAATTTTTAGATTTTCTGGTTTCTCTAAAGGGCATTTCCCCGCTCCCTGAAAAAGTTGAATTTTTAAAAGATTTTCCTTTGGCTAAAACTGTTCAGGAGCTACGAAGATTTTTTGGCCACTCTGAATTTTTACCATCGTTTTTTAAAAGATACAGCTAAAGAACAAGCGTGTTTGCATAGCCTTGTTGAAAATAAAGTTAAAAAAGATAACACCCGTATTGCATGGACGGAACTGAGACTTTCCAGAAGTTTTATGAAAGATGTGTTACCATTGTGAGTGGGAGCAGAGGGGTCTGCGTTGTCAGAAACTGACGAGATGGTGGATGAAGAAGAATTGTTTCTTTTTCTCCCTACATTAGGTCTGCTTGTAAAGTTTACTTCCAGAGTCTTGAAATTATCTGGTTCTTCTACAGAAGTTAGGTAATTGTTCTCATGGATTTTTAAATCGTGAGTCACGATAGCACTAAAAAGAACTGGGCTAGCTAAATATGCACTTATTGGAAGAAAATAAGATTTATGCAAAGAAGGCTGCAGGGGCAGTTATTCTCCAGTCGCCTGACCTGGTGTGCTCAGTGCCGTGCAAGCAATGTTACTATTGGATGGGATAGCTAGGATTACTATAAATGTTAAAGCAAAGTAGGTACCCAATGTTAAAATTTAAATTAATATATATATTGAACAATTAATTAATTAATTATGGGTACTGAAATATATAACACGATAATAAGCAATTCAAGCTATACTGATATATTCACCTACCTTTTCAGACCTGAAAAACCTAGCTACTAAATTAAATCATTTTGCATATAGTGGTAGTACAAAGCTAGTTGTGAAAACAAATTTGAGATATTAAAACAGAATCAAAATCTATGAATTTAAATCTTTTTTATTTAAAAATTCTTAATTTAGAAAACAACTGCCAACATTTTAAGTTAAGAAAAATAGAAATAAAATTTAAGTGAACTCGAACACATTTTATATTCAACAAAGATGTATATGCATAAATACATATATATAATTTGCAAACTTCTTCATCAATTATTAAATGAGAAATAATTCACTTTATTCACAGTAGCCACTATGAGAATGGTAAGCATTGAAATTGATTGATGATTTACACATATTGTTCAGCATTGTAACACAAGTTTCTTGAATCTTTTAGTAGCAATACTCATAGTGGTAATGCATAATCAAACTTTTGTACAAACTTTAAAGGAATTGTTACCTCTCAGCATGAATCTGCACACACAGCAGGCAAGGTAATAAGGCACTGAGAATTTTATCCCCACAATGCTTGAGCAGCTCTTTCATTACTTACACAATCATCACATCACGGAAGTTATCGAAAGGCAGGCTGTTTCGTGCTGCAATCCATTATTGCAGGGTATGGTAGGTTGAATCATTTATCAACTTACTGAAACTGTATGATTAAAATCATGAAAATAGGTTCACACAATCAAGTCGTCAAAATCTCAGCCCGTTGATTAAAAATTATAAGAAGAACGCAAAACTGTTTCAACGGCTTCCATTCCAAACTTTAAAAGAGCAAGGAAATACACAAAACGAGCATGAACCGGTTGTTATTAATCAAACTTCCACTACCTTCACATTTCTTCTTAAAAAGACATGATAAATTCTGGCAGATTAATTTCTTTTCCATTTTACGGGGATCATCAGTATAAAAGCAGGGACAAGCACCCTGAAGGCCTAATGGCCCTCCAGAGGCCTAAAGGCCCTGAGGCCCGCCGCAGCTGCAACACTCCAACCACTCGCTCAGTCCATCACAAAAAAAAATTCAAATTATAAAGGAAAACACCTCCAGTGAAAAACGCCGAAACCTGATTACGCCAAATTCTTACGCGAACCAAGATGGCGAAGAAATAATCCCGTTGAAAAATTTGAATTTAAAAATTAATAAAGTTGAAACCTTAATGGAAACAACAACAAAAGTTAAGACAATTACTATTTAAATCGAAAACAAAGTAAATAATTAAGAAAAATTTAGATAATTAAAGAAACGGCTAAAATTATCGTTTGAAATTCAAAAATTGTCAAAGATGCCACAAGAGAAGAAATAAACTTTGGTGGCGAAGAATTAACTTAATTAAAAATACTGACAAATCCGAAAAATGATGTCGATGCAATATTTGCAATCTAACAGTTACCAAAAAACCACAAAACACAATCTTAGTTAAAAATATGAGGCATAGAATTCACAGAGGACAGTGATGTGGATTGGCAGAAAGAGCAGCTGATTGAAAGTCCCTGTTATGTTTGAGAATTACATATACAGATAAATTTACAAAAGGGGTCATGGATGAGAAACTGGAATTTTGATCTTAGGAGAAATAGCGGATGTGGGTAACATGCAAATGTGGAGACCCTTTTGTTTAAAAAACGGAGGCACAGTTTTAAATCTAATTAAGAAAACTGGTTGGTTGCGATTGTAGAGTTCTAATTTGGGAAGAGAAACAACAGAAGAATTATTTGTATCACCAAATCATACGCTCTTAGCAATTCGCCCCTGGACTCCTTAAAGTGTATATATATGGCCGGGATAGCTAATGGAGTTAAAAACTACTTCACTAAAACAATGCTCCTTTTATTACAATTTTCAGGTTGATTATATATATAGCTAATTAAGAATAATTTAGATGTTTTCCTTATATGGCTTAATTTCTAATTTGTGCATCAATATTTCAAAATTTATAGCCAAACTTAACGTCACACAAAAAAATGTTAAGTCATAAAATGTGTATTTAGGTAATCATTTCTAACATCCGATAAAAATAAGGAATAGCAATTTCTTTTCGCTTGAAATCTTTCGATCAAAAACAAGAATAAAAGCATTTTCATCAGCATGTTTTATTATTCTTAAGGGAAAATGATTTATTTCAAAAGAAATCTGCATTGAAATTCATCTTAGGAAACATGCATTTTTACGAATGGTTCCTATTTTAAAATATTATCACACATTAATCAAAGATTTTTGTTACAATCCTGTTTCCTCAAGTAATATATACGATGGATTCTCTGGAATAATTTAAAATATCCTCAGTTTTTCATACGTAAATGTTTCGAACTTGATAGTTTTAAAAAAAACGCTTTTAAAAACCAAATATCTGATTTGCTGATACGACAATCGCATTCATCCAGTGGATTTATATCGCTGTATCTCTATATTGTTAATTAGCAAGATTAAGAAGATCTTTTATTTCCTTCACTTTCGTAAGAAGTCATTAGGCACAGTTCCCCAGACCGTCATTAAAAAGTTACACTATACCAATCTGAAATGCGAAAAAAATCTGGAAGGCTTAGAAAATTCAATTCGAATCGCATTAATTAGAGAAAGAGAGACCACGTTTCTCAGAATACTTAATGACTTTCTCAGATAAGGAAACATTGTTAAATGAGTTGATGGAGGTACGGGAGGTAAAAGGAACTTGAAATTTAGCAAGCCGTAAATCAATGCTTTTGTCTGCCTTTAACAGATCTAAACTTTTCTTGTGTCTGCTATATTAAATCTAGAAAATTCTACTAGAAGAAGAAGCTTGAATTAATGTTAAAATTTAGTTAATTTCGTGGCATTTGAATGAAAACGAAATAAATTCACAAATAATTTTAATTAAAGGAAGTCATCTAAGATACACGCTTAAACCAAACGAGCGAAATTCGATCCGATGGAGAGAATTTTCGCTCTTTTCCGTACTTGCAAGTGCATCGTCCTTTCGGAGCGTTTTAGAATCCTTCCGAATTTCGCTCCCTTTTGTATTGAACGATTTCGCTCCTTTTCCATTAGTTTTTAATATTAAAAGGAGCGTGTTAAAAGAAATGCGCCTTTTTGAGCAATATTTTAAGCAATGATTTCGCTCTTTGTTGATTAATTTTTAATGTTAAAGCGAACGTTTAAGAAAAAAACGCTCTTTTTTTTGGAAATGTTTTCATTACTCATTTCGATCCTTTTTGAATAATTTGTAACTTTATTCAGAGCGTTTAAAAGAAAAACGCTCTTCTTCTGGAAATGTCTTTATTGATTTCGCTCCTTTTTGATCAGTTTGAAAACTTATTCAGAGAATTTTAAAAAAACCGCTTTTTTTAAATGCTTTTAATATTGATTAAGTAATTATTAACCTTTTCCGGACGTTTAAAAGAAAACATTTTTAAAGCAATATTGAGACCAGTGATTTTGTACCTTATAAAGAGCATTATGAATAAATATACCCCTTGAGGTAGTAAAATGCTGCTTATTATTTTATCCTTGTAAAGCTCCTTATTAAACATAAACGGTCTTTTACCTCAGTTTCATCACTTCTGCTATTTTAAAAACTAGTAAGAAACAATTGGGGGTGCTTCTTTTAATACCAGAATTATTCTGCTCAGTACGACAGATTTCTAAAATGGAAACAATTGTAAACTATTTAGCACGGTTTATAATAAATAATTTTTTAATAAAATTCACCAAAAGAATGGTACTGTTTACTAGTACAGCTGTTAAACTTAAAAATATATGTGCCAAACACAAGGCTTATAACTGTATGTACAATAAACAAAAAAATTTAAAATAATTTAATGTTTCATTTTTATTCTTTAAATATTTGTAAACATTCATATAGACAGCAATCTTACTGCCTTATGAAAGGTTTTTAAAATTTTTAACGAATTTTCAGCCATACATCGTAGTGTGTTTTCAAATTTTGCATGTTTTTAAGATTTTAAACCTGAAATATCAAGAAACCTTTTATCCTTTAAGAACATCTAAACACACCAGTTATTTGCATGAATTTTACTTATTCTTGTACGAATTATAATTTTTAGAAAATATTAATTATAAGGCTTTTGAGTTTGCACTGATTAGTAAAGTCTTGACAGACTGAGTCAGCTTAAAAATATAATACAGAGTGGCTACAGAAACTGTGAAAAAAAAATTTCCTGACTTCTCCCTCACTAAACTTACAACATTTCCCCGATTTAAGGCTACTAATTATGTTAGTTTCCTGACTTTCTCCCTACTCAGAATCACTGTATGTGTACAATATACATTATTAAAAACACTTTTATCAGTTATTTAAAATGAAAAAAAATATATTTTTATGAAATTTAATTTTTTAAAAATGGAATGAACATCCTAAAAAAATCTATTAAAACAGTATATTACATTTCTTATATGTAAAAAATACTGGAAATTTTAACAAAATACTTTGTTTCTAAAACTGCATAAAAATTCTAAGAAACATTAAAACTACTCTTTGCAACATCAAGTTAAATTATATTGGCAGTAGAGGTTATTATGATCTTTGTTCAAAACTTCAATAACTAATTAGTGCTCTTTTCATGAGTACCAGAATAACATGTTGGAGCATAAATATAAAAATAGCATAGTTATACGTACCTAATAATATATATTTTTGCATAAACAAGAGAAACTGCCAAAATATTACTTCAAATCTTTATTCTTTAACAAATCATAAGAAATTAATTGCTCTAATCAAAAACTTATGCTTTTATAAATGAATATAATTTTTTTTATTCCATTTATTATTACAAATAATACTGCACATAAGATACTAATTTATAGATAATAACTCAAGTAACAAATAACTATTAATTTTCCCTCATTTTTAGATGTTTTTACGAATTTCCCTGACTTTTCCAGGTCAATAAAATTCCCTGTTATCCTGGTTCTGTCGTCCCTCTGTAATAATATCTTGACGAGAAAAAATAAAATAAAAAACATAACTGAAAGAGAAAATGTCCTTAATACATCAGTTAAATATTCAGAATTTTGAAAAAATTCAACAAAGTATTTTTATACTTTTATTACAACATAAAAATACATTTTTACATAAATTCACTGTAGTACAACCAAATATTACACTTCCTACAATAACAACCAAGATGAAAAATCCGAAAAATGCTTACTGAAAAAGAATCGAACTGATGATAAATTACAGAATAAAAACTTATAATAAGTACCCAATTGAGATAATCAGAACTGCACATGGGTTAAAAGCTTAAAATAAATTTGAAGAGAAAGAATATACTTAAATGTGTTACAATTAAATTTAAAATTATACTATATTTACATGGAAGCAAAATGTAACCAACTAAAGTGTATAAATGTTATTGGTGTAAAGGCAGTTTTAAATACAGTTAAAACATAAATAAGTAAAAAGGATGTTACTTAAAACTCTCTTGATTACACACCCCAAGCAAAATTTTTGTCATTCATAAAAATATTACACATATTCATCCGTAAATTTTATACTTAAAATTAACAAAGTGTCTGAATTTATTGAAATACATTGCACACATGAAAAACTGACTTCTAAAATCACAAATAAATACATAAAAGTTACCCCCCCCCCCCGCCAAAAAAAATCTCACTTGGTAATCAAATATATTATAAAAGATAGCCATTTCCTGTGTAAATTTCTTTCTGCTATACTCATACAAAAACAAATTTTCCAATGATAAAAGCTCGTTATTTGTTTTTCTAATATTTGCATACATGACAAATGTGCATTTTAGACTCTTTTCAAAAGCAAAATCTTCAATTATTTACAAATAAAACTGATGCTTCTGTATAAAATACCTACAGTTATATTTTGGTAAAATTCATATAAAAATATCACACATAAAATTCTCACTTACAATTAAATATAACATTTCTCTATTTCTAAACCGATAAGTCTTCATATACAACCATACCTGACTGGTAAACATAAATACATACTAGTAAACATATATCTCAAATAAAAGAGTAAATCTTGTTGCTTTTTATACAGTTATCTGAAATGAAATATTTCAAATATTTTTCACAAACCAAACTTCTAAATAAATAATTTAATTAAAAATGGTCTCTATATAGTTTTCCTTGAAGCCTTTGATCTTCTGAAACCTGAAAAATAAATTATTTAATTAATGAAAAATTTCTGATTTTTCAGATTTTTTTTTTCTCGAATTTCCGACAAAATGATTTTGTTTTCCATTCAAAGCGGGAAATTTGGCCGCGGTGACTTAGTGATAAGGCCTCGGTTTGGGGCCGGAAGGTTCCAGTTTCGAAACCCGGTTCCACTGAATATCCGTCGTGAATTGTGCCTGTTGCTCGCTAAATCATAAGTAGGGGGCCAAACGTTCTCCCGCTGGTGTGGTGCGAAAGTTTTGAGAAGGGGTGCCATGTCAGGTGTCGTCCTCGTCATCTGACAGAGGTTCAAAATTACGAGGTCCGTCCCAAAATAGCCCTCGTGTTGCTTCAAAAATGAACTCAAATTAACTGAACTAACCAAGGCTGGAAATTTCACCGCGAAAGCATGAAGAAAGTAGAAAGCGCCATTTCTTCAGAAATACAAAAAATAATCGTGGAATATAACGAGACGGGTAAGTAGCGACGAATTCAATTTCAACGATGCAATTTTTTCTCTTCGTCGCATGACATGCGACGCTAACCAAGAAGGGGTTAAACAAAAATAAAGCATTTTGAATGTGAAGAAATACCGTCATAATTTATTCAAAATAAAATAAAAAAATATGTATTTTAAGAAGGTACTAAATTCTAATTTCTTAGTCGAGATTACAGAGGAGCAAACTTACGATAACCAAAAAACTACAAATAAACAAAATTAATATTGCAAAATATGAAGGAAAAATGGTTTGCTATTGTTTATGAACTTTTCTATATAATTTTGCCATTTCGGAAAATTTAGTAAATTTTAAAATTAAAAAGTTAGCGTTTCTTATATATAGTATATGTGTGATTGTTTGTTAGGTTTGTTAGGTCATTTATTATTTGCTATAGTTTGATATTAAGATTTTACGTTATTTAATAAATCTACATCCATTATTTCTTAAATATCCTTTATCAATTAAAACACTAGATAAGTCATACGATGTGACTTTCAAATTTGAAAATTTTATCTTAGTCTTTTAAACTTTTACTCAAATCAAAGTTTTCCACTTTAAAATTTTCCTACACTTTTTTCATACGTTTCTTTGCATGTATTGAAAATTTTGTATTTCATAAAGTCAATTTATTATGTCTCTATGTTTCCTTGAAGAAACAAATCTCAACACTATTTTCAGACAAATCTGAAAATGTGGCAATTCTTAATGGTTTCATGACGGATATGGGGAAATTATCAATTATTTTTAGAATAAAATAAAACGATTTATTCTGGTAAAAAATTATTAATTTCCAGTTATACGTGTATAAAAGAGTAGGTAGTTATATTTGATAATATGGTGACTTAGCAAAAAGACGGCTTTTCTGCTATATATCTCAGTACATTAATTTGTGATAATATTGACAATGCTTTTGTAAATTCTTTATCACAGACGTTCTTCATTCATGTACTAATTTAGAATGCAACCTGTTCATAAGAATCAATGACTTATAAAGGTATTTCGATAATATCTTAATAACTACCACAACTGTGTTTGTGAATATTTTTATTTTAAAAAATTTTATTTCCTATCAAAAACCAATTTCAAACATAACAATATATATTTGGTTCTTTTTTCAGTAAAATTCATATTTTTAATTCTTCTTGAATATTTCTAAAATCGTTTGTAACTTTTTATTTTTCGTTAACTTGCGACCATCTTTTTAAAACTCATCTTCTTCTTCATCATCAGAATCTTCTTAAATGAAAAAAGAAATCCCCATTTGAATATGTTGTTGATGATGTCATAAATAAACAAACGAGCTTTATTAGAAAAAAATTATTCGAAATGGAAATTTATGACTTGCGATGATAGTGCATAATGCATTGAACTAAATGTTAATAAATCTTGAAACAGCATATTATTTCTCTCTTTTATTTTATTTTTTATAACAGAATCGAGCTTTGAAATATTTAAAGCATGAAAGATAATTTTAGAAAGAATGACGCTTCGATATACCATTTTTGCTATGTTCCTGGCTTTAAAATGTATTTTCTTTTAGTGATTCTCGCTCAAATGTACACATTTAAGGAGATACGTATTATAAATGATACAGAGGCATGTATTTGAATAAAAAAGACAAATGAACTTTTTAAAACGATTGTTTGAATCTAGATGCCTTTCTTTGAAAGATCAATATACATAATATGAATTGAGTTGAAGATTGGTGGAACTTAATTTTTTTCATAACTTATTTACATTCATCTATTAAATGGAAAAATATTTCAGTTTTCCCTCTTAAAAACACCATCACTTGCATGTAAACTCTCGTTTCATTCAAATATATGATAAAATCTTTAAATTAAATATCACACTTTATTTTATTCCTGATTATTTTACTGGTTTGTTGAAAAACATTACTGCTTCGGACGCTGACTGACAAACCTAATTTGAATCAAGTCAAATCACTGCTAATCATGACTTATCTCATGGGTGGAAATTAAAGTTTCAAAAAGTTTTAACTGATGTTTATAAATATTTTATTATTCGTATATTTTTATCATGAATATCCTCAAATAATTCACATGTGCATTTTCTCGAACATTCAATCTATATATTTGTTCTTATTCAAACTTAAAAGCAACAGCGCATGAATTATACCTCTACTGTTAATTATGTAATAGCTTTCATTGACTTTCTTTTCTATTTGTTTGTAAATCCGATGAACAATGTTCCTCTTCCTTTACCAAAATTTTTATGTTTATTGAGTAAACACAGCGTCGCATTTCTTCATCCCAAATATTGGCGAAGCTATTCCTGCGAATTAATGATATATAATGTTTTTGCCTCTTTCTTAAAATGCACCAAGAAATAAACGAACAAAATGAAACAGCATCACGATGAGTCAGTGAAAAATCGGAATTAACAAGTTTTGTTAAAAGAATTTGTTTATTAATAATATAGGTTTCAAGTTTCTGTTATAGACAGCTAGACTACACGTTTTTTTAAGATATGGAACCTATTAAAAATATATGCTTTTAATTTTTTCTTCATTGAAGGGGATTCAGTCTTAAATTCTTATTAACAGTTTCTTATATCTCCATAAAAACTGATTAACACATAGGGCAGGGGTGGCGAACCTTTATGTATCAACGTGCCATTTTTTCTAAAAAAATGTTAAATGAGGTCATAGACGTGCCATCAAATAATTTTGACTTCGTGATCATTGGGAAAATAATAATACTAAATACTATCAACTCAAAACTCTTTATTTACTACAAAAAAAACATTTTGCAATGTCTCAGTTATACGCGTAATTCAAATTAAAGTAACATTAGTGTGACTTCTGTTGTTGCAGATTAGATGACAAATAACTTATATTAGGGTTGTAAGATGTTACTTTTAGCAGAATGCATGCTGAACTGGAGTCATCTGTCAAACGGTTTCTAAGCGAGTCTTTAATGTTATTCATCTCTGAAAATAATGACTCGCAGGCATAGGCAGATGAAAATATGGTTAAAATGGCACGAGCCAGCTTCTTCAAACAGTTAAATGTGTCTGGTAACGAATTCCATGTTTCCAAAATTTTGTTATTGCCATTTTTACTTATATTGCTTGTCAATCTCTGTTTCAATTAATTCCAACTCTTTCCTTGTTTCAATAAATTTTTGAATCCATGTTGAACTAGACTGGAAATCAATCAGCTGCGTTTCAAATTCTTCAATTTCCAACCAATCGAATTGGGACAAGTTCAGTTTATCAAATGAAGTCACATCCGGGTACATAATAAACTTGAGTGTTTCCGATAATTCTTTAAACTGAGAAAACCTCGCTGAAAATTCATTGATTGAAGAATCAATTACAGAAATAAATTCCTCAGTGTCTGTTTCTTCGCCTGGTTTCTCGTATATATCTAAATCGTTAATATTCTTTTTCAAGTTTGGAAAATACTTGTAGTTTCTTGTGATAATATCGTTCCTGAAAACATGCAGTTTAGTGTCAAAAGCGCGAATGCAATATATCATGACGGTAATTGTTTTATTTGTGCCTTGAAGCTACAAAAGTTGGCATATGTCTGTAAAAAACATGAATTTTGAAAGCCACCTAACATCCAACAACTGGGTATTGTTCAATTTTTCCCTCATTTTGCAGAAACAGTCTGATTTCTTCCAAGCAATCAACAAATCTTTGAAGTACGTTCCCGCGGCTCAGCCAGCGAACATTATTATGCATCAGTAAGCCATTATACACCAAGTTGACTCAGTGGCGGATTTTGACGATATGAGACCCGAGGCGCAAAATTATTTTGAGGCCCCCTCCTAAAAAAACTGTATTGATGATATAAATGTGTAACTTAAAATAACTTACTTATGCTTTTAATTCTAGTTCTATGTTTATCTTCGTCATTCAGTTTGAAACTAAATCTTGTATTGTTATTTATCTGATTTCTAACATGTATTTTACCTCATTTTTACAAAGAATATACACTATCTGATCAAATGTATCTGGACACTTTCGGATTTTTTATAATTTCTGCGGAAAGGCTAAACCGACTGTCCTTGAACTTCTACCATTTCAAGAATGGACTGTAACTCACATTTTACAGTGAAGATTCGGTCACGAGGGCTCCAAAAACGGATGAAGGCGAAAATGGAGTTTGACCCATCCTGTTTCAAAGAAAGCTGATAATGCGATGTAACTTTCATCAATGATTATATTTGGTGTGCATAATATTTACATGCATTTTCGTAAACACAGCACAAATATCCGGGAAGATATAAAGGTTTTCTTAAAAAATTGCAAATTTTCCCGCTTGTTTTTTGTTTATAACATGCAGAGTTTTCTACCAAATTATACGAAACTTACAGAAAAAGTGTTAGAGAAGCATTGTGCAAAAATTTAGAATAAATACTTTTAATATTAGAGAAAATAAGAGTATTTATATTAAATAAATTTTTACTTCGCATGTGCGAGATATAACGTAATTTTTCTTTCACAGCTTGAAAGCCAGATATGTAGGACAACTTATATAAAAAATTCCAGTCGAATATCATTAAGATTTAGAAAGATATCGGCACTGCAGTGAACAGAATTTCTGCTTCTTTATAAGAGAAACAAAATGATTAGGGCTTATCCACAAACTAATATTTTTTTTATTTCGGTCACGATGGCATTTAGAGGATTGAGCAGAAATTGGTGAAAGAAAAAAATCTGGGTTACCCCATTCCACAGAGAGCTGATAATGATTTACAAATTTCATCGAATAAGTACATTGCTTACATGCATTTTCGTAAAAGTAACAAGTATATTCTGGAAGATATAAAGGTTTTCTTTAAAAAGTCCTAAATTTCCCCGCATGTTTTTTTGCTTATAACATGCAGAGTTTTTCATCAAATAATGCAAAACTTACAGAATACTTGACAATGTGCTACAGAAGTGTTCCATTAAAATTTGAAGTTAATACTATGAATATTATTATTTGCAGTAAATAGTTTTGTGCGAGAAATAGCGTAAATTTTCTTTCAAAACTTCAAAGCCAGATATATAGGGCAAATTATATGAAAATTCCAGTTGAATACCATTAAAATTCAGAACGATATCTGCATTGCAGTGGTGTGAATTTAACTTACACTCTAAGAGAAGATAAACGATTAGGGTTTTTCCACAAACGTTACTTTTAAACAATTTGAA
Organism: Araneus ventricosus; assembly: GCA_013235015.1. Classification (NCBI taxonomy): domain Eukaryota; kingdom Metazoa; phylum Arthropoda; class Arachnida; order Araneae; family Araneidae; genus Araneus; species Araneus ventricosus. The sequence continues at coordinate 606,848 of BGPR01000290.1, forward strand.
TCTTCCAATAATTATCGACGAACAACAACTAAGTAACGTATTTATTAAGTGACTTATTTCAACCAATGTTTCGTTCGGCTGTTTTCGTTCACTCATTAATTTTTTGAAAGCAAAGAGGGAGAAACTTTTCAGTGAGGAGAGAATTATACTAGAAACAAGACTGCAACGTCGTAAATTCGCCGTCTGCTTAGCATTGCGATGTTTCTAACATAGAATTTGAGGCCTCCTACTATCTCGAGGCACGAGGCGTCCGCCTCTAACGCCTGTGCGGAAATCCGCCACTGAGTTGACTTCATCCAACGAAACATCAAACTTTCGCTCTTCTAAAGCCTGCGACGAAATGAGGTTGACTACTTTTGTGACTACCGCCATTACATTATCAAGAGATGTTCATTGGTTCGTTCGTAATATGCTTCATAGTGAACTTTGTGATCGGTGGCGTGCCCAAAATATTGTGTCGCGTGCCATCAATGGCACGCGTGCCATTGGTTCGCCATCCCTGACATAGGGAATAAGGACCTTTTAATGAAAAATGCAATTTTTAACCGATTATTATTATACTTTTCATATTTTGCTAATTGAGAGTTTGAAATTCATAAGTTAATGTTTTATGATACAATAGCTTAGTCTTCTTTAGAAAATTTAATAATTGTTTTTTATTTTTAAAAAATATCACTGGTAATATATATATATTCCTGCTTTTGCTGATTTTATCTTCAACAAGAAAATCGTCGGAAACGTAAATATATTATACATAACAAATGAATCATTCAGTAATTTACCTTTTCCTCCCTCGCCCCTCCAAAAAAAGGCAGAAATATTACTTTTTTATTCGATTTAGTTATTAAATTCTAAAGCTTCTTACAAAACTTTTTATTTGTTTCATGGATATTCATAAATTAAAATTTTGGAAAAAAACTATTTCTAACTTCTTTCAATTCAGATTTCTTAAATTTCATTTATTCTTTATGATATTTTTATATTAGATCATATATTTAAAAAAAAACTGCAGGAAATTAATTTTTGTTGATAAAATTAATATATTATCTCTTTCAGAAAACATTAACACTTCAAACAATAAATTAATTTTTAAGAAATACACATTCATTCTTATTCAAGATAAAAAAAAAATTGATAGAATATAATTTCTATAAAGAAAATTCATTTGTGATTTTTTTAACTCCGCAGGAAATTAATTTTTGTTGCTTAAGTTAATACTATGTTATATCTTTCAGAATATTTTAAAACTTCAACAACAAATTCACATTAATTCTTATTAAAATACGAAAATTGACAGTATGCAATTTCCATAAAGAAAATTAATTTGTGACTTCTTTTTTAACTCTGCAAAAAATTAATTTTGTAATTACGTTAACATTATACTATTTCTTTTAGAATATATTAAAACTTCACCAATAAATTAATTTTTAATTACATTCATTCTTATTCAAGATACGAAAATTGATAAAATATAATTTCCATACAAAAAATCATCAGTGAAAATCAGTGATTCTTCCATTTAAAACATGAATATATTATTAACTCTTGTAGTATATATATCTTTCAAATAAATGCAATAACTATCTGCTGTATGTCTTGAATTCAGGACATTCATTTTGACTCACCCTGCATTTTACATTTACGTTATACGAAACAATTGCGATGCTCTGCTTTAAATATTGTTTATAATACAGTACACAATTTGAAGGAATTACAATTTTACGGCCAAACTTTCGATCCTATTAGTACACCAAATCAAGGGCCCAATATTCGCTTAAACTCCATTTATGTCTGAGGCATCTGGAAACAGGAAAGCTCTTAAAATTTATTTAGCTATTGAAAACACTCAACCCCTGATGTCATGCTCTCAGTAATTGATAACCCCAATTGTTCACAATACTGACTTACTGAAAAATGGCGGCAAGCAGGTGGTTGTGCGTTGTTTGAGCTCTGATGGAGGATTCTGGTTTTAGTGAATTCCCCGGAGGTGGACCCTTTTAAGTGGGGTTGAGTTACTCCCCCACTGACCCTCAACAGAGGGATAAGTTGTTTTTTGCATTTTGGGTGTTTTTTCCCCTCTGGGGACTCTAATTATGGATCCTCCAGGCTCCGTACGCCCACCTGTCTCGCTGTGTTGTTATTATAGTTGCAAATGCCTTGTGTTTTATTCTACTGTTTAGTAATGCTAATGGTATTGGTTTTAATGAGACAGTGCTGGTTACTGTGTGTATATAGTGGGATTTCTATTGTGACAGTATATCGTTATTCTTATTGTGTTCATTGACAATGGCGGAGGAGGTGAAACGCCCCCTTCGCCAAGTTGTCTTCACCTATGTTTCGAGGTCACGTGACCGTGTCGTGTGAGTTTTCTTATACATGTGTATTTGAACTATTAATTGCTTTTAATATGGGATTGTTTATTGTTGTTGGGAGTCAATGGGATTATTGTTATTGGCAATAGGTTCCGGTCGCCCTCTGGGGGGTCTGGGACCCTTATTTAGAAACCAAGGACCTAACTCCCGATGGTGTCAACATCGTCACCGATGTTGCACTGTCGGTTCTCTTGTTTTTGACTACTTGGTTGCTTGATGGGGTGTTTGTTTTCATTGGTTGTTTGTGCCATAGCCCAGTTTCGGTTACAGTTATATGTTATTTATGGTTTGTGGTTTAAAATTGATTGATTGCTTGATGGCAATGGGTGTGGTTTCTTTGTCATGTGTGTATGACGATGTTATCGTGGTGAAAGAATCTGCTTGATTGATTGCTGGGCGCTTGATTTGCTTGATTGTTTGCGTAGTAACACAGTTTCGGTTACGGTTAACTGTTATTTTGGTATTGGAGCTGTGAAATTGCTTGATTGTTTGATCACTGTGAGTGTGGTTTCTCTTGACTGACTGCTTGTTAGTGTTGCAGCGATGTTTCGGACGATGGGTCCCAATTTTTTAGTTACTCCCTTTTTTTGAGTTTTTCGTTTTTTCCTTGGGACCCATTGTTGGGTTTCTATATTTGACTACCCCCCTTGGGAGGCAACTCTTGGGGGGTTTTTGGTGGTCCTAGGGCTGTTTTTGTCAGTGAAGACCCGGAGGCGGTGACTTCAGGATGGTGCTATGTTGCATCCAATGTTGTCACCTGCTTCTTGGGTCTCTGTTTTTTCTTTTCGTGGCTCTTTTTGCTTTTTGGATTTTGTTTGGGCCCTAGGACCGGTTTTCGTTCTTTATGTTTAATTCCGTCCCTTGGCATTTTGGCTCGGGGCGGTGGCTGGGGCACTGTCAAAACCGAGAAAGAGGAAGCCTGGTGTGCCTGCCTTCAATGACAAGCATCTCTTGCCACTGTTGGGAACCCCCCGGGGTGACCCGGGCCCTTCGGCAGAGCGGAGATGTCGGTGCACTGGGTGGATCCTTTCGGAGTGGCACGGTGTTACTGGTACCTGTTTCGCGTCCTTGCTCATAGAAGGGGCGACGTCTGGTACTGCGGGCTGGGTTAGAGTAGACCCCTTCGAGAAATCCTCCAGGGTCGAATCCGTGCCGCGCGCGAGTACGGTCCGGAGGAGGCCCTGGACCAGTGCTTTGGGAAAGGCACGTTGGGGCGTTCTAATCGGGCGAAGGGCCCTGTCAGTTTCTCTGTAGACTCCAGGGGTCTGTTTGTTTCACACGGGTCCAGAGGAATGGGGCGGTTTCTGGCTTCATCTTCCGTAAAAAGAAGAGCACCCTTTTTCCCCTTTTTTGGTTATGGCCGCAACTAAAGGTAATTCGAATATGGCGCTTGGTTCGGATTCCTTGGTTGCTAGGGCGAAGCCCGAAAAACAGAAAAAGAATAGAAAGACTAAAGAAGTTTTGGATTCAGTTCCTATGGGAAGTGCGGACGACTTTGTCGTTCCGAAAAAATCGGTTCTGACCGAGGGATCGGTGACACCGGGGACGGTCCATGCTCCGTCTGTTCCTGGGATGGCGGGGAGAACTTATAGATTTGGACAAACCAATCCCTTTGCATTGCCGAAAGTTGGGGCTTCCACTCCTGGGACTGGAGACCAGGGATTAGTCACTACTGGGAATGAGAAACAAGGTACCAGTTATATTGGCTTTGGGCTTGCCCCGGGACTGCCCCCGGGGATTCCTTGGGGAGATACGCCATATCTCGGCAGCTTGGCAGCTGCTCGTGTTATGGATGGTAAAGGCGGGGATCGTCTGCCCCAGACGATGGTGGCTCAAGGGATGGAGCAGCCTTTGGAGGCTCCGGCAGGGTCGCTTTTGTTGGGGGCGCAGGACTTAGGTACGGACTCAGTGCCTCCTTCTGAAAAAGTGGTGGACGGTCATGCTCCACTGGAGTTAGTGCGTTTGGTTCCTGAGACACCTCTGGTGTTCCAAGGAGGTGTATTGTTGCCTGATGGTGATGGGGGTTTGCCTCCGGACCAAATGGCCATTCATGAAAATCCAATAGAGGAAGCAATGGAAGTGAGTACTAAGTCAGGACATAAGCGTAAGCCCGAAAGGGTTCGTATCCGGACTAAGAAGGTACACAAACGTATAACGGAGAGTGCTGTCGATTCCCTTTCGTTGGATAATTCCAGTTCTGGATCTGATAGTACGGTAATTGTCAGTAACACCCAGAGGGAGATTGCTACTCCCAACGCGAAGGACAATACTTCAGAAGATATCTCCGACACAGAGATCCCTCCCACCCCTCGCGTTCCGCTTTCGGTGACGTGTGGGCCGGCTAGTATCGTTCCTGGGGATAAATATGCGGAAGACCGTTTCAGTTATAAAAACACTGGTATCAGTCCATGGCTTCATAAATTAACGCTGACCTATATGGCGAATAATGATGGTCCAGAAAATACTGTCCCGGATATGAAGACTTTTCTTCAGCTTATCAGTGATGTATTTGAAGATATGAACAGCCGTTTGCAAAAGTTTGAGTCTCTTTCTGCTCGGTTGGACAAATTAGAGGCCTCTCAGGCGAAACCGCTGTTCACTCAAGTTGTTAGTACTCCTCTGTTTTCTGTGGGGGCCCAGGGGTCTGGTCCTCCTCCCAAAGAGGTTGTGACTGCGAAGAGGAATCGTCGGAAGCCTAAGACGGGTGGTTCTTCTTTGGGTTTAGAGCCTGCGGTTGTTCCTTCTGTGATGGCTCCTTTGGCTCCAATTGTCCTTGCCCCGACTGGGAATCGGGTTCCACAGACATCCCACCAGGAAGCTCCAGTTAGGGTGAAATCGCGGGTAACTTTGAAGCCAAGGCCGGAGTCGCCGACGGTATTGGTGGGAGTCGCCGACGGTATTGGTGCATCGATTCAAAGAAGCTTCCTCCTATCAATATCAGGAGCCTATCGTACAACATCGACGGCAGCCCTACAAGTTCTCCTGGGTCTTCCACCACTTGCCCTTAAACTTCAGCAAGAAGCGGTTATAACGAATCTCATCCAACTTCGTAAGCCAGAATTAACTTTGCAACTGTTACCAGACAACTACGAACAGCCTCTTTCCAGACGTACATCACACCCCTCTCTCTACCTACTCAAAGATCAAATTTCATTATCAGATGGTGGCCTCTCTCCATCATCAGAGGCCATTTATACTGATGGCTCCAAAACGGAGAAGGGAGTAGGGGCAGCGTACTGTAGGATTGCACAAAACCAAATAATAGAGAGTTGGTTTGTAAAGCTTCCATCCCAGGCAACGGTTTTTCAAGCCGAGTTATTGGCCCTTAGTAAGGCTGTGGAACTAGCAAAGACCATGGTAAATCAAACACCAATTAAAATCTTTACGGATAACAGGGCGGCAATTCAGGCGTCCTCTAATCCAAAGTCAAAAAACCACATAGCCAGACAAATTTTCCTTTCGCTCCTCAGTAGCCCAAACATAAAGTTAAATTGGATAAAAGCCCATGCGGGTTACTTCGGTAATGAATCAGCTGATCTCCAGGCTAAATCTGCAGCAGATTCAGAAACCACAAATATCCATCAAATAAAATTTTCTAAAGCTTTTTTAAAAACACATCTAAAGAAGTTCCTGACTCAAGAGTGGCAGCGAACCTGGGAAGATGCAACCACAGGTCGACCAATCCACAATATCATCCCTAAAGTTTCGTTTGATCCTGTCTGCTGGACACGAGAAGAAATCCTCTTTTTTACGCAACACGGACCTTTCCCTTCATACTTCAACCGTTTCAAAATTCTTCCTTCCCCCAATTGTAGCTGTGGCCAAGTTGGTACACCGTTGCACTATACAACGGAGTGTATTCTCACATCCTCATGGCACATCAAAAAGCCAGCAGAAAATCTTCAAAAAATTTGGTTTCGCAGGGTTGCGGCCAATAAAAATTCAAGATTGCTTATAAGGAAAATAGTACAACACATAAACAATAACAGAGCCCTCTTCAGACCAGATTAAACCATGTCTGGTTTGGTTTTTATTGCAGTTTTGTCGTGTTTTGTTTTTAACCTAACAGTGTGAATTTATTTTTCATTTCAGATAACGTTTCAGGAATCATATTCAGTGCATTGCCATTTTTGTATTTGCAATTGTGTATTAGTATCCAACTCCTCATAGTAACATCTAAAAATTTCCACACATGGTCCCAAGTTTTCCTTATTGTAATATGTGTTTTTCCATTGTGTATCAGTCGTTTCTTAATAATAGAGAAGTCGGTATATTCTTGTAATGAATTTCTTGAGTCCTCGTTTCAGTGAACAGTGTAGGTCATGTAGTAAAATAGTTAGTATGGGTGTATTTCTTGTAAACAATCACAAGGGTCTTCATTATGTTGACCTAGTATTGATTTTTAATCTAAAAGTGTGCATTAGTATTTTATTTCAGATATTGTTTGAGGTACAATATTCAGTGCTTCAGCTTGTTGTATTTGCAATTGTGTGTCAGTATCCCACTCCTCAAGTAGCATTTAAAAATATCTACATATAGCCCCAGGTATTCCTTATTGTTCCCTGTGTTTCTGTATTGTGTTTTTGTCGTTCTTAAATAATTGAAATGTAGGCATATTCATGTATTAAATTTTAAGAATCCTTGTCCCACATGAACAGTAATAGTAATGTAATCAAATAGAAAACATGAGTGTTTATTCTTGTAAATAATCAACAGGGATATAATAACATGCTAAACTCAATGAAACTCATTGATCCAAACTAGGTACCCAGTTTGTCTGTTAAGCCAAAAGTGTCAGGGTTTTTCCTATTAGAAAAGTATTGTCTGGTAACAAGGAATTGCATCTGCATCAGGTTAATTAATTTCTTCCAAATTTTAAAAGGTACTTAAATCATGAATAATTATTTATCCTAGTACTATATCAGTCAATGCCTTAATTCTTGGAGCACAATGTGTCTTTTAACTCTGAAGTACAGTTTGAGTGAATTTAAAAAGAAGAGTAAGGGTGCGTCCCTGTTTTAGAATTTCAGTTCTTAAATATTGTTTGTATCGGGTAGCATAAAACTTATTAATTGTTAGAATTTCGGCCTTATTACTTAGAACTGTGTATATAATCGGATGCATAAAGAGTGCAGTTAAGTCGTTTTCATGTTTTTTTTTTATGGTAAAAAGTATATTGTAATGGAAACATATCCAGTAACTCCAGGTTTGGGTAAAAAATTTAAACTAGATAAACATCGACTCTATTTCTATTCCTTATAAAGGAATTTTGTTATTTTAGATATTAGAACTATATTTCATGCTTTTGGAAAACATTGTATACAGTTTTTGAATGGTTTGTTCTTTAGTAGTTTCAAACATGTTAGCATTGTCTTGTAACAAATGTAACATAAGTATAAACTTAGCATATCAAAAAATTCAAGGTTTATAGTAACAATGGCCATTTTGTGTACGGTCAGTCTCACTATTTGTAAATATTTTGTATGGTTTGTTTACTGAATGAAGTTGTTCGGGGGGGCGGTGTCTGGTATGGGGAGCCGTGGGCCCCGTGGGGGGAGTTGTTTGCCTAATCCGCCCTGCACCCAATCAAACTGGTGTAATAATCTAGGTTATAGGTACCGGGGGTGCAGGCGGCGTTATGTTATGGTATTGGTGCAGCCGTTAGGGACTTCTGTTGATTCCTCTAAGGCACTTAGGAGTCTTCTGGAGGGCCACATTCGTCCTCAACAACTTGGGTTGAGGGTAATGTCATGCTTACCAGCTGCGGAGTGTGGGGTCATGGTAACATTACAGACTAATGATATGGCTAACTTATTGGAGACCCATATTAATGGACATCCTGAGTTAAATGGGGTCTGTCGGGCTAGAGTACCAAGGCGGCCTCACCCGCGAATATTGATATATGACGTCCCGTCCCTACCAGGGGACCGTGTCGAACAGGAAAATTTTTTCTGGAGAAGCTCCGGGTTTCCAACTCATTCCCGGAAGGGGGAATATCGGTGCTATTTAGGCGAAAGGGCAGAGGGTCGGCCCAACACTGGGTTTTATCATTAGACCCTGTAGTTTACCACTGCATTCGTAACACTAATAGGCTCCATTGGGGGTTAGGGTCGTTAAAGTTCAGAGTATTTTCTGAACCTATTCAATGTTTCCGCTGTTTAAAGTTTGGTCATACTCAGTCTCGATGCAGGGCTCCAGAGGAGTTGTGTTCTCGTTGCCTGGGGACTCATTCATATAAGAATTTTTGCGGAGGCCACATCGAAATGTCGGAATTGTAGCGACTACAATAGACGTAACCGGGTAGGGCCACTGTTGAGTGTTACTCACACTGCTGTGTCACGTCACTGTCCTATTTTCTTAAGGGCATGTGAAGAGTTGCAAATTACGCATCCCTCCAGTGTTATAAACAAAAAAAACAAAAAAAAATTTTTGGTGGGGGGTTTGTGTGCCTTTGTTTTGTTATACTTGTTTGTTGTTTTTGGACTATTTAGATTAGTGATACTCTGAGTGTCTTGTACACAGTTCTTTCTGTAGTGGAGATGTGGTCTTCGCTGATATTAGGCGATCATTTGTTTGGTCGAAGTTCTCTAGTCGAAGCAGTGGTGTTGAGGTGTGCTGTTTGGGAATATTTGGCAACCCGTACTGGCAACTCGTACGGGTTGAAGTTAAGGATGGCCCAAAGGGGTCGTGGTGGGAGTGGCCCAGCGAGGGTCAGAGATGTGCAGAGAGTGATGACTACGGGCACGCGAGTGTTTCGACATAGCGTGTCCCTGGTTTTCAAGTTCTGGGTCGGGCGTTCCGAGGACGTCAGGTCGGTTCCCCTGGCTGTGTTGGAGCTGGGTGATAGATTCTTCCACAGCCCTCACCCATTCCTGCCCATGTCCTAGTCGACGAAGACAGGGGATGAGGATCCTGTAATACATGTTCACAATACTCCCAGGAGCAACCCCCAACACATGTCTACGCGTCTAGGTCCCACAGCTCGACTACACCTCAGCCCACAGGTTCCCAGAAAAGGAAAGGGAGGATGTATGAGGATATTTCAAGCACCGAAAGCAAACGACATTTTCTTACGACAAACGGAGAGAGATTAATTAATGAGGACAATATAGGGATTAATACAGAAATTTACAGACACCTGTCTAAGAAGTAAATATTTTGATTGATTTATTAATTTAATTTAAATTAATTTATTTACTCTTTTATATTTTTTGATTAATGTATGCTGCACAGAATCAGATAAACGGGGATTTTCCATTTCGGATAAACTGGGAAAGAAAAAAAGAAGAAACACCGATCAACATTTTAAGTTTGATAAAAAAAAAACTTGTGCCATGTATTAATCTTAATATGTTTCATGATAGACATTTTCCAAGATAAGAATACTAGTTATATAACTGCAAATTAATAATCTAGGGCTACTTAAAAAATAAAAGAAAGATAGGACTACAATTATTCTATAAAATAAAACAGTTTGATTTTTAGAAGAAAGTTTGATATAGCAAGTGGTTTCATTGCAGATTAATGTTTTGGAACTGCTGTATCATCTGATCTAATGAAAAGCCTTGTACTTGAGACTTTCTCTTACTGTTCAGCGTATTCTAAGGCTGTTTTAATAGCAATTATTTCATCCTAATGAGTAATTTAAACATCACAGATCTCGCTTGGCTGTTCTCCAAACTATTCTATCAAAACAACAAATATTTCGCTTTTAGTTGGCTAAATAACTGTCCCACAGAAATGAAAGTCACTAATTAAAACACAAAAACTTGCCCAGGAAACGAAATATCAATGAAATTCACTACCAGAACTGTCTTATCTTTTCTTGGAGCCTCCAGCAACATTAACTTTACATTAGCCCTTGTGGCGAGCGTCTAGCTGACTACAAATCGGTAATAAATATCTAAACAAAAAGATAGTTTTAACACAAGGTTGTATATTGTTTTAGCACAAGGTATTAATAGGCTTATAAAAAAATTAAAAAAGAATAAAATAAATAAGTTCAGTAAAATTAACTGAATACAGTATATATTCAAAACATTTCAACTCTGTTTAGCTCTACTTTCTGCTAACTCTAATTATCCAATCTAGTACGGAATCTAATGTAAACAGAAAAAGATATTAAATAAAATGTGCAAAGTTTAAGAACTAAATAAAACCCAAAATATAATTAAAATTCTAATATAAGAGCTAGAATTATATCCCCGAAGAAAATTTGAAGCAAAAAATAAACATTTATTTTCATCAGAATACGATTTCTTCTTACCGTTACTTCTGCTTTGGATGATTCTCCAAAAATTAAGCCTAAATGATGCCTGCGATGTGTCATCTTTCTACAAATTTCAGTCTGGTTTCTGTATAAATCCCTATAGAAAGATTAAGTTAAGGTAAATAAAGGATGGGAAATATAAGGATTCTCCTCTCCTCAAACTCTTACGGATTGATGTTCTAAATATATCGGAATTCTGAGCTTAACAATCAAGTAAAATATTAAACAAAGTTTAGTTCTATTTTGGGGTTTTGTGTGCTTTTATATACCTTAGTGGTTAAAAATTAACATTCTCGGAATTAATTTTAAAAATGATTACTGAAGTTACCCAATAAAACATTTTATGTGATTTTTTTTAACCTTTCTCCGAAAAAAATATATAAAACTTAAGAGAGCTGCAAAGAGAGTAGCATGAAAACAAAAATCAAACATTTAAATATTCATCATTATTCAATTACACACTAACATAGTTGAACTAACAAACATACTTTACTTTCCTATATATTCTCTTTCTGTTTCTCTTTGTGACTGAAGTGAAATCGCACTAAATAGATTTTCTCTTCGTAGACTATCTGCAGTCTAAGCAGGCAGCAGATTTTTTTTAGATCGATTAATTTCATAGAAATAAAATATAAGCTCTCCGTATTTTTTCTCTCGAAATGATAACGGTGTTAGATTTCCCAATTATCGATATAAATTAACCAGTAATTGAATAGAGTTTTAAGGAGAAGATTAGCGCTTTCCTTAGGAATATTAATCATTCATTCTTGAAAATCTCAACTTTTATCTTTTCTTTTCAGCTTTTTTTCAATGAGTTCCCCCTTTAATTTGTTCTATCCCGTGTTAAAAGGGTTTTTTCCACTTCTGATAGACTCCACAAAATAAATAATTTTATGAATGGTGTAAATTTTCTCTTAATTAAAACATTGACAAATTGAAACCATTTTGATAAACTTGCTTTTAAGGGTATGGATTTTTTAATTTTTTTGCTCTCAATGCACTGATGTAAATTTGCAGGCACCAATGTTTTCTTCGGATAAGTGATATTTGTTTTCATTTTGGTAGAATAATTTAAATTGAAAAATTGCCAAAATATCTAATTGAAGCATGAAGCCTGATTTTATTTGACAGTATCCGCTTTCCGGGACGAGTTTTTTCCCGCTAGGCATGCTTCGTTGTTCGTGTATTATATATTTGAGAATTAGTTAAAACTTCAGCTGAAATAGCACGATATACAAACTAACACAGTTGAAAAAATAATTTCATAAATTTTAAATTTTAATCCGAAATATAAAAGATATCATGTTACATTATTTAAGAAGTACCTGGAAAACAATCCTAGACATTTAAGATTTTTCTTGATTTTATATTAATCAATGAAACAACTAGTGATTAGAAAATATCAGCCTAAAGTGGACTCTTATCACCAACCAGTGCACATCTGTACCAAGTGTAAAACTTAATGTGAGAAAATGTGTTGAAATTATGAAATCTGAAATTATTTTAGGCAGACAAATTTATAGAATTATGACACTCGCATAGCTATACATGGAAAAACCTGCCTCGTCATCTGGACACCAGGTACAATTGACACGGGTAATGAGAATCATGCAAAATAGACCTTTTTACGACCGGCTCATGTCTTTACAAGCTGGCAGGTCCGCAATCATCTATTTAGTTGAGTTATATTAACATCCCGTGTTGAAGCAACACGAGGGCTATTTTGGGACGGACCTCGTAATTTTGAACCACGGCCAGATGACGAGGGCGATATCTGAGCTGGAATGCGCCTGCCTAAACTTCCATAAATCTATTTTCTCCCCACCGAGGTGGGTCGAACCATGTTTACACTCCCAGCTCTCTTGTATTTAAAATTACTGCCCCTGTTCGGGCAATGCCTGTATCATCTTATTGTACCCAATAAATCCAGTCCTCCACATGCTGGTGGAGCGGCTCTCTCCCCGCTTGTCCTCTACCGGCCTTACACCCTTTTTGGGTAGGCCGGGCCAGTGTGGGTATTTTTACCCCACACAAGCGGGGGCCGTTGTCCCCCTAAGTATGATGTAACGTGCAACGGGCCCACATACACGGTGGATCTTCGGTGGAATCGGCTTTCGATCCCGGATCCCCCCGGGCCAGAAACCGACATCTTACCACTGGGCCACGGTGGTCACCTAATCATTGGTGATGAGGCCATTAACCAGTTAAAATACTATGGATAATCAGGCTTTTTGTGGGTTTAATATAATGAATCAGCAGTTTTGTTTAGCTGCACTGCGTCATTGTTGAACTCTCTCTGTCTGTCTCTCAGGTGTTTCTGCGTAGGTTTTCGTAGCGATGGCAGCGCTCTCTTCTGGCATTTCCGCTGGTGGCCAATACCAGTATTTTACCTCCAGGGAAATAGAGAACCTCCTTACTTATAAAGGCACCAGTGGCGGCTCGTCAGCTCAGAAAGAAGCATCACTGCAAAAGTTGTATAGACTTAAGTTGTAGTTAATTTTGTCCTCTTAATTTTGGTATATAATGATGATATACTAAAAAATTATAGTTTTTGAGTTAACAAGCAAAAAAAACTGGGGAATTTTTTTTTCATGTATTTTGGCTATAACTAACATTCCAACAAAAATTATTGGTGGCAAACCTCAGATAATCAGCACGCGAAAAAACATAAGAAGCAAAAAATTACACCTCCTAAAGAATTGGATTTCAAAAAACTACTGAAGGATTAAACTACTGAGAAAAATAAAAAAAAGTCAAATGAGGAAGTCGCGCCAAGCGAGAGCTGGGGGAAATGCAGCTCAAATGAATGTAATTTCAAGCGGATAAAAGGTTGCTTTTCTTCCGCTTTGCTATGCTTATTGCATTAATTTCGGATCCGTAGGCGAGGCAAAACTCTCTACAGCTCTGGTCCGTCTCTGTCTTAATTCTTGATTGATTTTCCGTCTTCCTTTTACATTTTTTATTACTTTTTTGCCATTTCTGTTGATCACTGAATTCTCAAAGGAGAAAAGTAAGCTAATTAGAATTAAAACGAAAATAAAATCTTTTAAAATAACTTCAGGGGGGATTGAAGCTCTACAGCTCTTATGGACGCGCCGCCACTGAAGGGCACTTCTCATTAACTTATTCGAGGAGGCCACCCAGCGGATATACCACTTTCGTTAATATTTTAAGAAGGACATTTTGAAGCTTCTGTTTATCAAACCGATTGTACTTAATTATGTTTATGGTACTTGATTTTTAATCCCTTAACTGTGTTATTTTCTTTACTGAAAATCAGATGACATCTTCTGTTTTGAGAATGTGCTATTGTATTGATTCTTGTCTTGAGATGGGTGTGGATTTACTGTAATTTTTGTGTCGAATTATTAGGTCTGTGAATGATTTAATTTTATATTTTAAGTTTTAAAAATGCAATAATTTGATACTCAAAGCGCACTCAGGCACCACAGTTGAAGGGTAAAGACAAACTTTCAAATGTAGGAAACAGAACTATGTAACACAAATTCTTAAGAAAGAAAAATGTTTTATAGTTTTCTTACGTGACGTTTAACTGTATTTTATTAACATTCACAAAAGTACTTAATCTAATGAAAATATGAATTTTCCTAATGAGAAATTTCTTAATGTGCGTTTAGGAAAAATTTTCTTGTGAAAGCAATTCATATTAATGAATTGAGTCTTTTTACTCTTAAGAAAAATAAGATCCAGACATATTAATGTAATTTAAACCAAGTGTAAACACGCCAACTCGATTCATAAAAACAAATGCATCGTCTTGGTAGGTTTTGGGAAAGAACAATATTAATTATGAATTCCATTAACCGAACAGAAGAATAAAAGAGAATTATTAAAGTATTTCACATGTTTTGACAATAAAATGGGGAATATTCAGACTATTCCTTTTAAAGCTTGATTGTAAGAGAGTATTAATTCTGAAAATAAATCTAATTGTATTCTCTTCACTAAATAAATACGTTATTTTTAATGGATGTTCCCACAAATAAGACCAAGAATTTTCTTTTAATTAACAGATTAAAGTTCATTTTGGGATTTTAAGATAAAATTGCTGCTTAAATTATTGTTCTAAAAGCCATAAATTGTGACCTTCTTTTGGTTCATTTTTTCCTAAATCATTTTTTGAAAACATTTTTATATAAAATCATCATCAATCTATTATATTACAGAAATTATTATTTTATATAAAATTATTATTTCTTTAGAGGATATTTTCTTATAAAAATATTGTCTCAAGAAATTATAAGTTTAAATTTAAAATATTCTTTATGATGGAAATAATAAAGGCGATGAAGAAATTTTCAGTTTTCATTCTTACTTTCAATTGAAAAACAATTATTTGTCAAATAGTAATAATGAATTATTGTTATCTGTAGGAAATGCTATTTTAAAATATAATATTTAAGAAAAACTATTTGTGTGTACTCTGTTCCATTTTAAATCTGGTAAAGTTTTGGAACCTAAATAAAATTAGACGAACAATATTCACATTTCTTTAATAAAGCAAAAATGAACGATATCATGCAATAAGTTTCGAAATTAAAAATCTTGATGAAACTGAATATATGAATTCGCTAGTTATTTATATAAATAAAAGATATCATAGAATGTGGTGAAATTGTACCAGCAGGATTGGCTATGTGCCAATATTATTTGCAAACATTTTTACTTTACTAGCAAACAATGAATGCTAGCAATTTCTATGACTAACACCAAAAAGTGTTATGGTTATAATATCTAGGCTTTCAACGCTAGTCTGTCGAGTGCGCATATAGAATGAGATGAGATTGTGCTGTGTGGAGAGAGAAGGTGCAACACATTTTTATCTTGCAAGTATCTTAGTTACTTATCTAGTCTCTACTAGCTAACAGTGAAAGTCAGTGATTTCCCGGAATATCAATAATTGGCATCATGGTTATACTGGCCTTCCCTGCTTGCCAGTAGACAACACATATGCATATTCTTGTTGGTCCTCAATTCATTTTGCAATAATATAGTATATCTAGGGTTGTCATACGTCCCGTATATACAAGATTGTCATCGTATTTCACTACTCAGTCTCGTATTACTATTTGTCCCGACTTTTTCCTAAACTCAATCAGTGGAGACAATTAAAGTAATTTTTATTTGCCATTATAATTTTAAAATGATTTGCGTCTAATTTTATAATTATGTGAAAGAAGAATATAATTTAAAAAATAAAATCAACATTAAAATATGAAATAAACCATTAGCAACTCACTTTTTTTCATGTTTTATTTATATAGCATTAAAACGTCCCGTATCAATGCTAAGAAATTATGGCAACCCTATAACGGTCTATGGCCAACTAAGAACGCTTCGAAAAACTGAATAATCTCGTTAGTAATATCCATTTTTGTATTGTATAATGTGTGCGAACATTAAGAAATTGTAAGAGAATATTGCTTTGAATTGTGTTAACTTAAGTACCTATTGCAGATATAACATTAATTTCTTAAACGCGTAGAACTTACTTTTCCTCCCACGTTTGCCCATCCCCACTGCCTGGAAATCTTCACGATTCTAGATGAAGGGGCATGCAGTGGTGTTGAAGTTAAAGATATAATATTGAACATAAAACTGCTGAAAAGAAGAACAATTCTTCTAAGGCTTACTCTACTCAAAGCTTTTGGCATTTTGCATTATCATTCACTTTAAGCATTTATGCATATGACCTAATATATAATAATTTAGTGACAAATTTAGAATTTGAGTAAAACCCTGATCAATTGAAAGTTATTTCTGCAATGAAATCCTCATAACTACATAGCAGCTTCAGGGAAGAACATAATAAAGTACACATAGAAATCATGTTTTAAGAGTGCTCTTATTAAATTTTACAGCATTTTTATCGAGGAAACTGAATTTGCGATAAGGTACAAAGCTTATGAGGTTTTAGCAGAATTCTACAAATCTTAAGCATTGACTGCGCTCTAGTTTACAGTGCTTAAGATCTTTTCTTTCATTCAGCTATTACGACATCATTTAAATATATTTTTGAAGTTTCGGAGGGTTGATAGAGAATCGGTAAAGCACATCAGGGTCGTCGTTAATTATTGGGAATCAAGTGAAAATGAACATTTCTAAACCTAACGACAATTACTCAAGTATTTGGAATTCTCATTTGTTTTAAGATACAGGAGTTATTTGAGAATAAGTAAGAGAATCAGTCTAATGAGATTAATTACTTTTGTACAAATGGAAGAAATTTATAGGAATCCGTAATACATCTGTTAAAAGTGAGACTTCTGATGTTGCATTCAATCTGATTTCCTTTTCAGTGGGGAAATAAAATATATGCTTTTTATAATTTTCTATGCTAATAGAAGATTATAAAAATATCATTTTTTAGTTTCTACAAGTTTCAAATTGGACTATTATTAACTAGCTGATACCCGCGACTTCGTCTGCATTATTTGTACCTTGTTGCTCGGGATAAAATATTTTCATGTCTTTAAAGTTCTAATGTAAAGAATTAGCGCATGCTCCAAAGAAAACTGCACACGATAACAATAAAAAAGTTAGAAATTCTGTTTGAAAAGAGTTTCAAGAAATAATTAAAATTAAACAGAAAGTTACACGGAAATGAAACTGGTATCATTGAGAAGCTAATTTTTTAAACCTTAAGATGTTGTTAAGATGTTCGAAAAATCCTTTCATATTGAGCACCTGCTACCCAAGAACCAACAACCTGCCCAATTTCAAGTTTCTAGTCCCAATGGTTTAGGAGATTCGTTAATTAGTACGTGAGTGACTTTCTTTTTCATATATATAGATTATTGAAAAATTTTGCTTATTCTTAAAATTTCCTCGTATTTTCGTGTCTTCTTAAGATCTTTTTCAATTGATATCTGAGGTAACTATGTCTTTATAATAAGTTAAATAAGCAAGTATCTCCTAATTTTATTTACGATAGAAAACTTGTAAGTAAATATTCACTAGCACAAGTTTGTTTCCCTTAATGAGCGAAACATTGATCAATTAACAATTCGTTATAACCATATGTTATATTAACTGTGCATATAACTTCAAAAATTCCTTGTAAAAATAGCTCAGCTTATTAAATAACTTTTTTAAAAGAATTGCCGATCTAATATTAAGAGGTGAACTACTGAAATTTAACCAGATTAGAAGAAATAAATTTATTTCCAAATTATTATTTACCATATTTAAGAAATTTAACCAAAGTAAACAATGATTTAAAACATATTTTAATTCGAACATGTTTTGATGCCTTAAGTAGAAAGCATTAGGGAAATTTAATGATTCTCAGGCAGTTAAATAATTATGTTGTTAAATTAAGATATAACTATCTCTAACCATCATATACACGACTTCTAACCATTTCTTCTCATGTAAGAATTTAAGAAAGAA
Organism: Araneus ventricosus; assembly: GCA_013235015.1. NCBI lineage: Eukaryota > Metazoa > Arthropoda > Arachnida > Araneae > Araneidae > Araneus > Araneus ventricosus. The sequence goes on from BGPR01000290.1 coordinate 624,902, forward strand.
AGGTTAAATTTAAATAGAAATTTCTCTTCATATTTTATTCTGAATAAGACGTATCATTTATAAATGAATTCAATCTATTACTCAAACTAAATCCCTTTGAAACACATTTGCTGTCATAATCTTTTAATAAAGAGGACAGTGAGTGTATTTAGCGTCCTTTAAATGCCAAATGAACTTTTTTTCTTATAAAAGCTGGTTACGATTTCCATATTTCTGGAAATTTATAGCAAAATGTTTACATAGCTGTTGCAAAATGTTACATGTTTCGCTTAATGGTTTTGTTTTCAATAAAGTCAAATTTAATCGTAATCATGATAAACGCACAATGTTTTTCAATTCTAGTCGTAGTTTCAGTTTAAATGAAATAAAAGTAAAAATTAAATCAAATTAAAATACACATACGCACATTCTGCTGCAATTCATCAATGAAAATTTATCTTTCCATCAATATGAGCTCCTTTTGTCATGTAATAAAATGCATCATTTCAGGTTTAATCGTTATTACCTGTCATCAATAAAAACTGAAAAGTGCATTGCAAATAATTTTGACACAAACATAGACAAATATTCAAGACTTTACTTCTCGCTTCTTATATGGTAAAAATTATTTTAATAATTCCTGATTATTTAAATTAAGTGCATCGAGATGAATTAATTTAGATCTCTGTTAAAAGCTTTTAGACAAATTCGAAACTAGAAACCCAGTTATCCGCTATTAAACTAGTTCTTGTAGTTTTTTAGAATCAAATTCACTGAAATGTAATATATATTTAAACGAAGCAAAGTGTCAGAATTTCACAAGGGAACCATAATAAGTCGTTAAAAAACTAAGCATTATTGCAGAAACAATGAAAGAACAAACGAACGATCAGCTACGAATTCCTGTTACAGGTTTAGGCACGAGGTGTACACCTGTCCCCAATGTGTCTTGCGTTCTATTTTCTCCCGTGCACAAACCTTTATAACTTAAATGACTATACCATATTGATCCTGAGTGTTTCAAGGGGAGGGAATGAAAGTTTGTTCTTTAAACAATAAATGGAATTTAAATCGCAGCGTTTTGAAAACTAATGGGGGGCACCTGTACCCCGCACGACTGACGGAGGGCTAACGATAGTCTCTACTTCCCCTCCAAGTTTGTACGTGGAGTTCCGGGACATCCTGTATAAATATGATAATTAGTGGAATTCGAACTGTTCAGTTTAATTTCTATTACATGGTATTTATTTTGCTTTATAAATATTTTTTCTTTGGAGCTCCACTACCCCATGCCTGACGTTCCAACCTTCACTAGGCAACTGCAGCTTCACAGCAATTAAACAGTTGATTGGTCAGTTAAATTGGTCAGTCGCCCCATAAACTGAAAAAGCTTTTGAATAAAGAGAAAGAGATGAGATGAATGCAACATTTAGCTTTTAGTTTTAAAATGCAGCAAAGAACACATTATATTCTGCTAAATTAATAAGCTGAAAAGAATGACACCAAAGACTCAAGTATAGGGGTTTCAAATAAGCCTGACATGTTTTTTTTCAAAAAATGTAACAGATTTCTGTTTATGTCATCAAATACGTGGTAATAAAGAACGTTTTAATTCCTATTTCTCATTCACAACCCTCTTCCAAATTCATATCTGCACTGCTTAAATTCCTAGGATATATTTCTCAATATATCCTAGGACCCCGAAGGATGCATAAAAACAATAAAAATAATAAATAATCCACATTAATAAAAAAAAAATACTTCCCTGTTTTGAGCGAATCTGAAATATCTAATTTGAACCATCTGCTCCTTTTCCTAATAGACAAAGCATTTCTGGAATCGTTTGCTTCTTTCTGCGTAGAACTTAATTCAAATTCCCTCTTTTCCTAAATTTTGAGAGGGATTTCTTTAAAAGATAGGAAAAAAGTAATTCTTAAAGCTTGCGAACTAACTTAGATGACCGGTATATCTAAAATTTACATAGTAATTTCCATGAAATGTGCCTGGATTATTTAATACGAGTCTTTCAAAGTAATTACTAGAGAAAATTTTGTTAATGGTATTCTTATAAAATAAAAATGATTGTATATTTTTCCAAGGAAGCAATTCTTATTTTATTAGACTGTTTTAGTTAGCTTGAGATAGAATCAGAAAAAATTTAATTAAATAAAAATTCCATCGTCTTTACAAATGTAGAAACATTTAAAACACAATTATCTCTTTCACATCTATAGTTATTTTATAATGGCAATTCAACTATGAATAGTGATTTACTCTAGTTATATTTGCGTCTCGTTGAGAGTCGAAGCTACGAACATGGAGCTTTGAATCGTTTTAAGAAGGCGAGGACATCACCTGAGCCGGATGCCTCTCTCCAACTTTCCACACCACACAGGCTAAAAGACTAAAACTACACAGACACTATCAAGTACGATTGATTTAATTGATTTGAGATTCGAAATATAAAGGGATAGATTTTAAAATAAAGGTAATAAATAAACTCATTATTCATATTATTGGATGGGGTTGCTAGGATTATTATGAAACGTTAATGCAAGGTAGGTGCCCAATGATAAAATTTAATTTAATATATATATATATATATATATCAATTATTTAATCAATTCTGGGTACTGAAATATATAACACAATGATAAGCAATTCTAGCTATACTTACATAAATCACCTACCTTTGCAGACCTGAAAAACCTAGCCACTAAATTAAATCATTTGAAAGCAGTAGTACATTGCTAATTGTGAAATCAAATTAGAAAAATTAAAACAGAAGCAAATTAGATATTAAAATATTGTTTATTTAATAACTGTTAAAATTACGTTTTACTGCCATGATTTTACAAATGATATATTTTGATTAAGATGCACACAAATTGACAAAAAGAACAATTCACATAAAATCACAAATTGAAGTAGCTGCAGCTTTTAAAAAGAAACAAAAGACAATAGCGCTACCATCAAAAACTAAATTTTTTCATATGAAGAAATTTTTTTTAGCTCCATTACTTTTCAGAGTCAGAATAAAAACAGGTGAAGTCGTATTTCTTTGTTAGACTTGTAGTTGCAACGTGGAATCAAATTATTTCAAGCATACGTAATAGGCCTAATGTTGCCCAATAAAACTGTGGATTTGGACGCACTGATAGTTTGCCAGTTTGTTGGCTGTAACGCTTCTCACACTTATATTTGCACTATAACATTTTTGGCGATGATCCATGTTGAAAACAAGCACTGAAATAAAAAACGTTGGAGGCTTACACGCCTGTATTTTATCAGATCACATATATTGGCGGACGTCCCACACTGCACAAGAACTCAGTTGCGATTTTCGTCAGAATTTTTCATGGCTGATCTTTCAAAGAACACGACTTGTAGGAAATTTGTTTCAAAAAATGACGCTGCAGATTACTACGAAATTTTTCACTTCTCTAGAAGACAAAAATAAAAAACAGCAAAGCTAGCACCCCAAAGGCCTAACGGCCACCAGGAGCCCAAACGGCCCTGGGGCACTAAATAGTCCCGTTGAAAAATTTTGATTTAAAAATTAATAAAGTTGATAAATTAATGGAAACAACATCAAAACTTAAGACAAAAAATATTTAAGTCGAATACAAAGTAAATAATTAAGAAAAATTTAGATATTTAATGATTCGACTTAAATATTTTTCTTCTCTAGAAGACATATAATAATTAAATATAATTCTTCGAATGATCCAACTTGGATTTATTTTTCTTTCATCATTCAACTTTCCTCTTTGCTTCTAGCTTATTTTTCCACTAACAAACACAATTTTAGAATATTCTAACAATAACAAACAAGAGCACTAAAAATCACTTAGTTTGAATAAGTCAACTTAAAACTCGACAAATACTTTCACTAAAAGGTCAATGTCTATCGATAGGATAGCTAAGTCTCCGTAAAGACTATGTCTGGATTCAAAGTTCATTGGTCATGCATTCGTGACCAAGCTGATTCGCCTGATTCTCAATGCAACCATTACAAACCATCATTTCCTCGATTCGACTCTTTATATTGTCCGCTAAAAGTTCTGTTAGGGACATCGATAGCACCATTTCAACCTCGCTTAGCTCCATTTGTAAATTGGTGCGTGGAGACCGTGAAGACACTTCCAAAAGAATTTTCTTTTTCAGAAAATTGCTGAACATCAATGACTTACAGCTTTCGCTGATCTTTTTCCTAATGCACTGAAGTTGGTTCCATTCAGTTTCGGTGAGTAGGCACACAGATGGTAGAAAAGTTAACTTTAGCACTTTTCCCGTCTCTGATGGTAAAGATGAATTGTCCATTTCGGTAGCAAGTGATTCCCACCGTTTTTGGTTGGGAAATATTCAACCGTTTTCATTCGTTTTGAACTTTCGAATATGTACATTTAATACATCCCCGAAATCACTGATCACTGCATAGTTGTCCTCACCGAGGTAATAATGGTGTTGAGGAATAGAGTCTGCAGTAAAGCCACCATTGTTGTTAAATGTTGAGGGTTTCTTCGCAGGAGTCTTTGAAGAAGCGGATTCAGATGATGCACGTTTCATGATGAAGAGAAAGTCGGGAAACACAGTAGAATGGCAAAAATCAAAGTAGAGTAAATTCATGAAGGAAAGTTCGAAATTTATAAGGAACTCTAAAAATTGATAAAAGGCTTCAGTAACATTATTGGTTGAACTTGTGTGAGAACTTAATCTTTGCGAATGTGATTGGGAGAGGGGAAGACAAAAGCAACAAATGTCTTTAATCGACATAAGAATGACGTATAGTAAATGATGAAACACGAAGAAGAATATTCTCGAAGTTCTAAGAAAATATCAAGTGACACATAAAGAGATTTTTCTATGTATGATAGTTGAAAAAGAATATATGATTAGAATTATCAATGCAAGACGATAGTCATAATCAAATATTCTAGAAATAAGCATGGCATGGATCATCTATGACGTGTCCAAATAAGCCACGAATGTAAGATTTAACACAATCTTTTAATCTTAAAGAAACATGATGAAACAAATTTAATACTAACTGCGTAGGTCTTCATAGCTAGATTGTTATAATCATGAAGCATAACATCTAGTGATGAAGATTTTTTTTTGGAAGTTCGAATCCAGGAGAATCAGTCATTATATTTTGTTAATTATTGCATTCGTCATTGAAAAAATATTTTCGAAAGTAGAGTGAATTTGAAGCAAACACAGACGTGGCAACTCTTTTATCTTTATTCGAAATAAATCTCTCTCTCATACACACACACACACGCACGCACACACATACACACTTCATGAATTAAACGCGCACATGCACAAACACACATGCATGCATACACGCAAACACACACACAAACTTCATGAATTAAACGAGCACATGCATGCACAAACACACACATGCATGCACACACACACATGCATGCACACACACACATGCATGCACACACACACATGCATGCACAAACACACACATGCATGCACAAACACACACAGAGTCTTCGTGAATTAAACATGCATGCAGAAAAAAAGTTCTTTGGTGGTTAAAATTGTCGAGACTAAATTTATTTGATCGATGTAAAAAGGAATTAGAATGTAAAACATGAGTTTCATTTCATTAATTTATTCAACCTAAGGTATTTTTATTTTTCTATGCCATTGATAGAATATTCTTTGATCGTTTTCATCATTGGAAGAAATATATTTTCAAAAGTAGAGTGAATTTGAAACTATAAGATTCATGTAGGATTGACACAGAGTAAGCAATGATTAGAATTATCTATGTGGAATATTCTTAAATGATAATCTGTCGCAAAGAGAAGAAAACACACAGAGACGTGGTAACTCTTTTATCGTTATTCGAAATAAATCACACACACAGACTTCATGCATGCAGAAAAAGTACTTTGGTGGTTAAAATTGTTGAGATTAAATTTATTTATTTGATCAATGTGAAAAGGAATTAGAATGTAAAACATGAGTTTCATTGATTTATTCAAACCAAAGAGATTTTTATTTTTCTTCTATGTTATTGATAGAATATTCTATGATCGTTTTCATAATTCAAAGAAATGTGTTTTAAAGCATCGAAAATGAATTTCAGTCATGTAAGAAAAATTAGTTAGAGAAAATACATATAATTAATTAAATAGAATAAATAGTTTGTGAAATAATATAAGATTAAAAGAAATAAGAAATTAAGAAAAAAGTCAAAATAAGTTCGTAAAAGCAGAAATCACTCGAAAATTTTTTAAGTATCGAAAGAAAGATATGTTTAATCAGTTAATAGGCGAAAATTTTAGATTAGTGGAATGTTTTATATAGTTTTAGAGTTAAGTATGATGAATGATCCCTAAATTTTTAAGAGAAAATGATTTGTGATGAATCAATGCATTTGTGACGTTTAATGTAACCTTTTTAACGTCATTCGAAGTAAATTGCAATGTCTTTATAGATAAGTTAAATGTTCAACAGAAAAAAGTTATCTTTAATGGTTAATATTAATGAAGCTCTTTCGTCGATGTTGAAGTGAATTCGGAAAGAAAAAAAAATAATGCCAACACTTTCTCGTTCAAGATTCAAATTTTCCATTTAACTTTAAGAGAGTTTAACGTTTTAATATTCCTGAAACAGTTAAAAACGGAATTTTAAGTTGACTTATTCAAACTAAGTGATTTTTAGTGCTCTTGTATGTTATTGTTAGAATATTCTAAAATTGTGTTTGTTAGTGGAAAAATAAGCTTGAAGCAAAGAGGAAAGTTGAATGATGAAAGAAAAATAAATCCAAGTTGGATCATTCGAAGAATTATTCTTATAAAACTGATTTAATTAAGAAACAGATTTTATGAGAATTAGCGACTAAGTAAACTTTTTGTTATTTAAGAACGGAAAATGCGCAAGTTTTGAAATTTTCCTGAAAACAAATAAAAAACGTTAATCGATAACGAAAAAAGAAAAATGAGCATGCTGAAAATGCGCAAGTTTTGAAATTTTCCTGAAAACAAATGAAAAATGTTATTCGATAACGAAAAAAGAAAAATGAGCATGTCGAAAAATAGAATAAGATTCAAAGTTTAACTCTAATTGATGAAATTCTGTCCAAAAGCTGAGAAGAATCAAAGTCTCTAAAAACAGAAAAAAAAAATGAAATTAAGATTGTAAGTATCAAATTATTATGTTTATATCAAACCCTCGTGAAACCTTTTTTTCTAATTTTTAAACATCTTCTCAACAGATGTCAATCAACCTAAGAACTCTTTTATAAGATTATAATCTTTTTAACTGAGTAGTGTTTAATGCAAATCTGTGAAAAAATCAAACTTTTGTAAAAGAAATAAGCCGAGAAAATTCAAAATTTTCAAAGTCCGAAAATAAAAATAAATTCCTTATCATCATTCTTATCTAATCTAAGAGGAGTTAAAGTTCCAGCAAATTCCTTATCTCGACTCGGCTGGAATTCGGGTGGGGGGAAAGTCGGGAGGGGAAGGGAGTGGTCCACCCGCCACCCGAAGCTCCAGAAACCCCAATATCTAACTACTTAGAATATCATGTCCAATTAAATATTTTTTGTCCTGTGTCGCGTCTTGTTCTGTTTTGTCATTTTAAATTCTGAAATTTTTAGAAATTTTGGTTTATCTTAATAAGTTTCAAACTTTGGAACAAATAATTAAACCTGAGCAATTGATCTGGAATAAATTAAAAATTCGCTTAAATTTTAATAAATATAATATATTACGTGTTTGCAGTGAGTTATCTAGATCAGTAAACTATTGAAATAAAAAAAAAATCGGCGGGAGACTGTCTCTGAGAAACGGCCGCTGGGAATGAGGACCGTATACTTACTTACCTTACAAAACTGTAACTTCCGTTGACTAAAGTAGCTCTATATGACTATTAACTCTATAGTCTATAGTGATTATTAGTCCACTGTGACTATGTGACTCTATCTATGTAAAATTCATCGTGAATCTCACCAACTTCGCAACTCAACTGTGACTAAACCTTAATTACAAATTCTAAAATTATTTTTTGCAATCTTCGATGACTACCTTTCTGTGTTAAATGAAACTAAAACCAACTCTCTAGGTTAAGGAGCTATAAGCGTTTAAAAATACCATGAAAAGCGTCATAATTTTTTCCTTTCCCGACACTCCATTATACCACTATGGACAGTTATAATTAACAAAAATTAACAAAGATATTAACTATAAATTCATTAGCTAAAATAAATTAAGACTCTTTGTATTATATAGAATAGCGCATATTGCAGCTATTTTTAATATAATACAGAAACAAATATTAGAAATATAAATTAAAAGGTAAAAAAAGAAAAAGTATATATAAGAAACAGAAGATTTAAACAAAAAACAACAATACATCTTTTGCGTGCTCAACGCAACAGCATCAAGTGATTGCATCAACAAAAATTACAACGATTAATATTTAAAACACATAAAATAGAATTTAGCATGTAAAAGGAATTATTCAAAATGGAAGGAATGAATAAGAACGCGTATGACGAACTTTTTCGAAGACCATTCTCCATACAGGAGTTCTGAAATGGACAAAATTTTCTGTCAAGGTAAGATTATAAATCAAAAGGATACCCTTTGGGGCCTGAATTCTGTCCAACCGCAAAAAGAGAAACATTTTGAAAAATCAAGAGACAAAAATCCTTAATAAATTGATATTAATTATTTGATACTAAATTTCATAAAACTCCACTAAAATTCAGATTTGTCACTGGAAGTTGCAACTATCATCTTAGTAATTTTTTCTTTAAACTTCTAAAAATTATTCTTAAAAAAATCAAAGAGAACTTCATTATAGATAATAACACTAAAATTTTTAACTTTCTCAAAGAAAATAAAATTTATAACATTAACACATTTGATTTTGAATATCTATTTACTAGCCTCCCACACAATAAACTAATTGATGTATGCTCAAATGTTTATGATTTATACCTTAACACTGATTTAATTGATAAAAATAAATGGCTTGAAATATGCAGAGTTAATATATGTGAAAATTATCTCTTTAATGGAGTTCACTACTATAAGCAGGTTTGGGGTATTCCTATGGATGCAGTATTTCTAGTGCATTAGCCAATATATTTCTTCACTCATATGAGAGAGACTTAATTAAAAATGAACTTATATGTGGTTTCCGTTATATTGATGACATTTTAGTGTTTAATTACGATAATTTTAAATCCATTTATAACTGCTATCCAGAAGAGCTTAAATTAAACAAAACTAATAATGAAATAAACAAATGCAACTTTTTAGATATGGAAATTGAAATATGAAATTCAGGAGTTTCTACAGGTGTTTTTAATAAAAGAAAAGAATTTAAATTTAAGGCTATAACACTTTGTAATTTTCATTCAAATCTTAATTTTAAAATTTTAAAGTATTCTATTTTTTCTCAAATTAATAGAATAAATAGCATTTGTAATAACCATTCAAATTTTGTTAAAGCTTTAGATAATTTAAAGAATATTCTTATAGACAACGGATTCCCAGATTCTTTTATTAATGTTAATAGTTTTCTTTTCTCAAATGAGTAAAAAAAGTTTATAATTTTTCTTTATTAATAGCTCATTTTAATTTTATTTGTTATAACTGTCTTAATATAAGCCTTTTTTCTTCTGATTAATTAGTTGGAATTTTTCTTCATAGATGGAGCTAGTTGCTGTCTTCCAGTACATTTTACTACTTTTTACTCCTTTTGTCATCTAGCATCTGGCGTCTTCTGTTTTCATCATAATTTCGGTAGAGAGGGTAAATTATTTTACACATTCTAGTTTCTTTTGGATTTTATTAAGGATTTTTGCCTCTTGATTTTTCAAAATCTTTCTCGTTTTGCGGTTGGATAGAATTCAGGCCACAAAGAGTTTCCTTTTGATTTATAATCTTACCCCTGACAGGAAATTTTGTCCATTTTAGAACTTCTATATGGCGAGTGGTCATTGAAAAAGTTCGTCATAAGAGTTCTTATTCATTCCTTCCATTTTGAATAATTTCTTTTACATTCTACATTCTATTTTATGTGTTTTAAATATTAATCGTTGTAATTTTTGTTGATGAAATCACTTGATGCTGTTGCGTAGAACACGCAAAAAGGTGTATTGTTATCGTACTTTGTATAAATCTTCTGTTTCTTATATATACATTTTCTTTTTTTACCTTTTAATTTATATTTCTAATATACCACTATGGACATTTGATTGAAAGTTTCAAAGTTATTGGAGAGATAGCTTACTTAATAATAAATCTAACCTTTTAATTTTCCCAGTATTTCATTTTTGATTCAAAAACTACATTAGTATTTAAACAGAGGAGGAAAAATTTTGGTTATCGAAAATTGTTTGCAAATTCTTGAGTAATATAATTATGCTTCATAAATTTCCAGTGTCTATGTTTTCCTTCTATAAAAGTGATTTATAACCCTTCTCAAAACTGCAATGATTTCGTTTCATCCACGTCTAAATATCGATGACATTTTAGATTCAGTTATCAATGCTGGAAATATTACACATGCATCATAGTGTATACCGTTACTTTAATATCAAAATGCCTTATGTCTAATTTGCTAAAAAATTTTAATGATGCGAAATTCTTGTATAGGTATGCTACATCTGCTGTCAAATTGTTGTGAAATGTCAGAATTCAAGTTACAGATCAAAACAATCGCAAGTGGTTACCGGTGTGGTTTTTTACTTACGACATTTTGATACAAGAACGACGATATTGTTTAATTAAAAATACAATATTAATACGGAATTACAACAATATATAGAGAATTATGTGTGACTGTGGGTAATTATATAGCGAGAATGAATAATTATTTATATTAATGTAATCTATGAGTTCTTTCTTCAGCGAAATATGCTCGAATAAAAAGGTTAGAATATTGGTATAATTTTTTTAAAAAATGACAGCAAGTCATTTGTAAAGTACTGAATAAAAATTGTATAATAAGTAAAAGGCCCCATTCCTTCTTTTTTGCCGATTACACTAAGGAATTAATTTGAAGTTATGAAACATAAATTAACAAATTACTAAAAAGTAATTTTTCTATAAAAATTGTCGTCATTGTTTCATAACATCTAACGGCAAAAGAAACTAATTTTATTTTATTTCGCTTAAACCGGGAGAACTCGCGGGGGTAATTTTATGACCTCAAACCCTCGGCAAACTCCGATTCCTAGAAAAATTTCTTCCTCTGAGTTATTCACCCCCTCTGCCTTTTCTGAGTATTTAGAAAGTATTTCCGGAATAAGTATTCCCTTAATACACGTTTTGTCAGTTACTGGAGTTATCGAATGACCCCGTGCGTCTTTCCGTTTCTTCCACAGACCAGTTATTTCACGCGGATGATAAAGTCATTCCCTTGTTGTCCTTTAAGAATCTAAATATTTACTTACCGCTCACAATGCCGAATTCATATGAAAAGAAGTGGAGCGCTTACGTAAACTTTTTGCTGAAATTGAAACTGATGAAGATTCAGATTTTGACAATGAAGACAACGGACCTGAAGATATTTTAGAAGAGAAATTTTCAGATCATGAAAGTTTCAGAGAGCATAATACGGAATCGGAAGAGGATTCTGGAAATTAAGATGTGAATAATTCGGAATGGTTTTCGTCAAAAGATGACGTAGAGTGGATGAAAGCAAAATTTAGGCAGAATATTCGTACTCGTTGTCATATTATTGTGTATGGCTTACCTGGAACAAAAGGGCCAGTGAAAGATGTGACAAGCCCTGTGAAGAGTTGGAGTTATTCATCAATGATAACACGATACAGTTAATTGTAGAGTGAACAAATATATTTATCGAGAAATCCGCATTAAACTTTTCACGCGAAAGATATGCACGAAAAACGAACCCTCTAGAAATCCGTGCTTTATAAATGGATAATAATGGAGTATTCTTAATGTCTAAAAGTCAAGAAGTTCTGGTGGGTATTCAAAATCAACTTCGAATATGTAACCTTTTGGTGCATCATCAGGATGTTGGCAAATTTCATGCTTTGAGACCTCCTCAGGGAAATTCCATTCAAAGTCGCTCACTGGCAACGGCTGAGACATGGCCCATCTGGAAAAAGAGACAGTTTTAGATATAGAAATATTATGATAATATATAAATATAAATAGTTATAGGTATATTATGAACAATCACATTATTTCAGTTAAATTAACTTTAATTAAGATTTCAATTATATAAAAATTCTCGACTATATAAATTGTTGGCATCTAGGTAGCTAATATACTTGCTGTCTTCAGTCGAGTTGTAATTTGGGCATTGGGAATAGCCCAAATTACCACTCCACTGTGCCTGTGGCTGACCATAGATACTCCACCTCGAATACCCCTTTCAATCAAGAGACGCATATAGTATTCTGTGAACAGATCCAACTTCACATTTGTCATTTTTAGAACTCCCTGCAAATCTAGGCCTAGAGAAGTTAGCATATGCGCTGAATCGAGTTGATAAAAATCTCGAGTGAGTTTTCGAAAGTTTTCAAACACATCCCGCAAGTAAAATCACATCAGACTTTACGTATAAGTCATGAAATTCACCAGATTCCTGATGTTCAAACTTTTCCAAACAGTTTGTGCGTGTTCATATTCTGCTTCGCTGATTACTTCATTTGTTAGAGAACTATAAAAAGCAGAGACTGGAGGTAGCTCAGTTTCTTGAAATTTACTGAGGAAGATATATAATCATATGGTTATATCCCCCTTTTGAATAAGAGATCCATGTGTGAAGAAGATATGCAATTTCGCACGATAGAAAATTTGGTCTTATCTAAATTTTCGACCAATTTTTGAAGTGAAATAAAATTGTAAACTGTCGATGAATTACCAGTTACAGGGACTTTCTCTTTTCTTCGTCTAGTGGAGAACGAGATACATTTTTCCATGGTATTGGGAATGACACTGATCTCAT